>PYAF01001069.1:47723-94799 GCA_007407185.1 Glycine tomentella | reverse complement strand
ATAATTCTAGGATTGTAAATTGTGGTTCAGGTTTGATTGTTGATCCTTGTTTTTATCTTAGAGTTCTGTCTGTTGCTGAGGACAGCAACTATTAAATCTGGGAATTGTTTGATGTGTTGCAAACACATCTTGTTTTTAGTCTAGTTTTAGTTTAGAATTTGATTAAATATGTAGGAAAATAGAATATAATTAGTTAAAGATAGCATTTTAAGCTAATTCAATACCAATCTTGCAATTTCAGGCCAATACAGAGGAAAACACAAGCAAAAGAAGGAAGAAAACTCAAGACTGGAGTCCCGCGCGGGTAGCGTGGAAGGACAGAATGGATGGCGCGACTAGCGCCATATCCCACGCCGTTAGCGCCAGAACCTCAAGGATTAAGCTTATTTCTCTCTGCCACCCCGCGCGACTAGCGCTATATATCGCGCGACCAGCGCCATTCTTTCTGTCATTCCACGCTACTAGCGTGAGATGTCGCGCGGGTAGCGTGGAATCGATCCAGTTTCCTGTTTTAAAATATTTGTTTCAGATTTGGCTGCAGATTTGGTTTTTCTTGCCTTAATTAAACACTTCTATATATATTAGGCCTCTGAACGAATCCTGGGGGGGGGGGGGAACCAACATACCATCATCTTCTATTATTCTTTCTTTCTTCTTGGAAATCAAGAATCAAGGCTAGGTCATCAAGAATGTATTACTTGACAGCTTTTGGTTTCTTGAAGCCTATGGCAGGCTAGACTTGTATTGTGGGAAGGCCATGAACTGATATAACTCCTCTGGAACTTGAATTGGTATTGATTCTAATGCTGTTTTGATTATTTTATTCTATTCTGTGCTTATCAATGTTATTCTTATTTGAAATTGGCCATTCTATTTAAGTATTGAGGGTTAGGATTCGTAATGGGAACGTTGGGGTTCTAATTTCTGACATGTTTAGAATAATAGTTGTTCTTCACCTAGGAATAGGGATGCGTGGCTACAGATTTTATAATATAGTTTTTGTATGCTTAATTTGATAGATTTCACCAAGGAATTGGGTTTTCGATTCAGGTTAAAGAGTTTATTCACTAAGGAATTAGGGATTAACTAATTTAGGAAAGATGTATTTCTGAATAATCATAACAAGAACACATGGGGTTTATTCTTTGAATACTTAGTTTGATAGAATCACTAAGGGTTTAGGTTTCTCGATCGAATTAAAGGGCTAAATCGCTGGTTGTGCTCTAGGATTTACGAATTTAGGAAAGATTTATCTTGTGCGTGACCTAAGATAATAAACCAATCAAGTGAAGGAGGTAGTATACAAAAGGGATTGTGCCTGACCACAATTGTTTCTTCCATTGGTAACTTCTTTTATTTTACTGCATTTATTTTCTGTTTTTATTCAAACAACAATCAATCCAACAATTTATTTCTTATTTTCTGTTTTTACTTCCAATCATTTAGAATTAATATTATTGTAAAAATTACCCCAATCCCTGCGGAGACGATAACTCACTTACTCACTTTTATTACTTGTTAATGATCGGTGCACTTGCCGTATATATTCGCATAAATTGCACAACAGGTCTATTTTGATTCTACATGTAATGAGCCTCCTCTTCCTGTTGACAATCACCATGTACAACAGTGGCCATTTTGATGGTCTCCACCACAAAAAACACGTCTTAGGATTTGTTGAACTTGATGAGCTGTGTGTGTTTTCTGTGAACCTCCTTGCTGGATTTGTTGAGGAAGTTGGCCTATTTGCTTGGTTAAGGCCTCTAGTTGTTGAGTCAGGAGCTTATTTTTTGTTAGAATAGCATTTTAGGTATCAAGCTTCATTATACCTTTTCTTTGAGTCGGAGATCTATCATGGTGAGATTGATAATCATTGGCTGCAATGGAGTCAATGATTATAATTGCTTCCTTCGAACTCTTTGACATCATCGTACCTCTAGCTGAAGCATCAAGGATCATTTTTGCTTGAGCCCTTAAACCATTGTAGAAAATGTGTAGTTGTGTAGCATCATCAAAATTGTGATTTGGACATCTTCTAAGTAATGATTTGAATCTCTCCCAGGTTTCACAGAGAGGTTCATCTGCTCCTTGAGAAAATGTAGCGATAGTTGACTGCGCACTGATGAATTTTGATGGAGGAAAAAATCTAGCAATGAATTTCTCCTCCAATTCTTCCCAAGGACTTAAACTCTTGTTTGGTTGAGACTGAAGCCGAGTCTTAGCTTTACCTGTCAAGGAAAAAGGAAAAGCTCTGAGGAAAACGACGTCAACATCTTCCTCTGAGGCTCCCATAGTACTGCGTAGCTCTATGAATGTGGATAAGTGCGTGTATGGATCCTCATGGTCTAGCTGTTAGGATTTTTCACGACAAGCGCACCGTTTTATCGTTGCGAGTTACAAATTTGTAAAAGTTCGTCTCCACAGGGATTTGAGTTTACGTCGGTTGGTTTAAATTGTTACCAGTCTAGTAGTTATATACAGATGATACGAACAGAGATTCATTTGTTGTTTTGTTTGTAAAGTAAAGATTACGGAAAACAAATAAACGATTACAGAAAATAAATAAACGAGTACAAGTCAATGAAGTGTAGGATTGGATTTCGTCTTTCTTATCTCTTTAATTGATTTTACCTATGCATTTTCTATTCTTATTGCGACACACGTTTATGTAAACTTAATTCGATTCCTCACAATTAAGTCCTAAGGATATTTTACTAAATATCGATCCCTCGCATATTTAATTAAATACCCTAGCATTAAGCTTCTAGTCAAATGTTTCGTGCGATCAAAACATTAAGCCCTATTCCTAGCAATGTAACGTACTGAGTGATTTAATCCATTTCAAACCCTAAATTTACTTTTCAGTCGCCTTTAGGGTTAAATTCATGAAACTAACGATTAATTAGAATCAGGAGTTAAGCGTAGAATAAAATCACCAATAAGGAATAGAACAATTCATAAATAATTAAAAGAGCATAGGGATAAGAAGAGTACGTCCAATCCTTAGGAAAGTTTAAGCGAACATCGGCAGAACCTCCTCGAGAGAACTACTGACTAAGCTCGTCATCGATCCTCTTTTCGGCAGAATCTCCTTATACAATTCACTTTTTCTCACTTCCCTAAGTTTCTACACTGCCTAGGAACTAAGAACAAGCTTGTTATGAATAAGTAGGTGAATTAGGAGAGAAAAGCTGTGGAATGCATGCATGAAATCAAAATGAGGTTAGAGTCAAATTTACACTTCATTTCAAAAAGACCTTAGAGGAAACATTTGACTGATTTCAAACAGAGGAAAACTCTCAATAAGTGTTTAATTCTCCCACAGGTAAGTGTTTAGTCTCACATCCATCACTGATATGTCATAGATAAATTTTGCAGTTTATTTCCCATCAAATCATAATATATACTCATCATGGATCATTAGGTCTTTTATGGCTGGGTTTGGCTAGAAAGAAATCTTGGTTTTTCTGGATATTCAAATGACCTTTGGACTAGGAGAGCAAAATAGAAATAGAGACATTTAGATCATTACCTCCTATTCCTTTTCTCTTTTTCCAAGATATCTATTTTTATCACTTTTTCTTTTTCACCCAACTTTTTATCACAAGGAATTTTATTCCTTTCTTTTCTTTTTTCTTTCTTTTTCTTTTTCATTTTTTCTTTTCTTTCTTTTCTTTTTCATTAATCACACAAAACCACTTCTAAAATATCCATCACAACTTATTCCCTTTTTCGCTCTCCTAACCTTAGTTAAGGTATGGAATTCCTATCCTAGGTTAGGGTTTCAATAAAATATCAACTGTTTAGGCTCAAAGGGATTTTACAAGGGATTAATCATTTAATATATTTTGGGATAGCTTTTTGGCCAGTGGTTTGTAATATGTTTAAAAAGAAAGATGGCCTAAATCATATCCATGAATTATATGCTTATGACAATTAGAAATTCATGCAAAATTACTATAAATCATATCACTGAGATCTCTCTGTGTATAATGTCTGTTTGAATGCACACACTCACTAGGGCTTTAAGGTTTGTTTTCATGTTTTCAATCAAATCATTTGTTTCCCACTGAAGTTATTTATCAATTTCCATGTAAAAAGACTTTTACCTTGATTTGATTTTTCTGAAAAAAAACCATTTATTTGTTTTTCATTTCTCAAGATTTTCCTACAAAAACTTTATTTTTGTTTGTTCTGATTCTTTAAAAGAAGTTTCAAAACAATTTTCAGTTGATTCTTTTCAAAACATAATATATCAAGAAAGATTTTTCAATTTTTACCCAAAAAATTTTGTCCTAAATTACTATTTTATTTACAAAATTATGTTTAGACGCAAAAATACTGTGTTACACTTTCCCAAAAAGTTTTTCTTGTGTACACTACCCAAAAAATATTACCTAAATATGCACTGCTTCATCATAAGCTATGTACGAAATAGTTATCAAAATAGTAACATAATTACTGTAATTCAACCATCACTACCCATGTGTATCAAAAAAAAAAAAAAAAACCATGACAATGCATAAGCAGAGTAAAACCAAATATGTAAGTATGTAGAAAGCCATAAAGAAAGCGATAAATAAATCAAAAAGAGTGTCACAGATTTTGAAGGTCCGTAAGATATGCTGCCAGGTCTTGCTCCAAATCATCCGCCGCCTCTCCTCCTTCTGCTGCTGCTGTAGTTGTTGGGTCCTGCTGGGCTGTGGAGCCTCCCACCTCCTCCTGAAAAATTGGCCTGTCCCCAAGCCATGCTACATGTGCTCTAAACTGATCGGGAGTAGGCCATGGGAATGGGCTAAGATCCTGTCGGTGCTGATGCAGTGTATAGTGGAAAAAACTCTCATTTAGCTGCATTTGTCCTCTGAAGTTGGCAGCTTGCTGCTCCGCTATATGCTGCATGTATGTGTGCATTTGAAGCTCCATTCTCTGCATGTTGGCAGAGATAGACTCCAAAGAAGCTGGCTCAGGAGCGGGCTACTGCTCTACCTATCTAGCTAAACAATATTTTTCAATAAAAGCACGATTAATAGGAGGGCGAATAGTCCTAGAGGGATGGACTTGGATTCCAAAAAGCTGACATAAACCAATCATCAGAGCAGGGAATCCAAGAGCCCTATTAGCTCACTCAGGGTTAAGAGGATGCCTAGGTGGCTCTAGGATAACAAACTGGTGGATAGAATCTGAAATGATCTGAGCCACGTTAATGCTAAGCTGAGTTATAATACTATAGGCTAGTTGACACTTAAGCATAGGAAGATCAGAATTGTGGTCACTAGGCATAATATTGCTTAACAGGAAGGTCATCCAAATTTGAGTAAGGGTGGTCATATTTGTTCTCATTAACCTTGCCATGTTACCTGCTGTGTTGTGAGCGAAGTCACACCCTGGAATACATAGGAGCTAGATCATTGCTTCTTCATCAAAGTTGTTACGCCTTTCCATGTATTCACAAAGATGTCCTTCTGGGAGGACTAGTGGATTGCCTAGAAACTGATTTATGGCATCAGCATCATAGGGAATCCACTGACCTCTGACAAATGAGCGCTTGTCAAACAATGCTCCTTCCAAAGGCCATGCATTGGCATAAAATTCTAGCACAATTTCAGGGTCAAATTTCTGCAATGGTGTAGCTAGTGGCCCCCATCTACGTCGTCAAGTTTAGCTGTAAATTCTGGATATTCTTCATTTAATAGCTGAACTCTTCTCTCTTTAAGGAAAGACCAGTTCTTGATTGCTTCAAACCTGAGTTGGTGCTCTTTGCTTCTAAACCTCTGCTCATCATAAATAAAGTCCTTGGGTGGAGGTGCACTGGAACCTTCATTGGGAGCTCTCTTATTCTGTAACTTCTTAGGAGCCATCTGAAATAACTTAAAACAGATTTAAGCATGTAACAATCATGATGGATAAGTGGCAGCCTTATGTGAAGTGAAATCAAGACACCTATAGAAAATATTATTATGTTTCTAATGCATAAGTTTAAGCAAGTAATTCAGCCCATGGTTTTATATTCAGTGACCATGTTTTTGGTATAGCACTTAATGCTGAAATTTCCTAAGTTATAGGTTTTGTAATTTAGTGCTTTACCATGTCAAAATAAAAGGCCATGTACTTTACACAAAAATGCACAAATTGATGCTTCTATTTGAATGCTTTAGCCTAAGTTATGATCATGACAAACATGGAGGGTATTTAAAATCAGCTTTGTGAACCATTAGTGTGCAACATAGAAACTGATTTCATTGTGGCATTTTAACAAACACTGTGCACAAAGTTTTGGACCTTGAAATGGTTAACTTGGCATATACCTACACCAAAATTTTCAAAGAAAGGAGAAGGAGAAGTGATCAATTACATGTATACACAGCAAGTTAAACAAAACATGGTAGAATCATCATTTAAATTTTTCTAACCTAGAGATAAAAGAAAGCAAAAAGCAAGGTTTGATGAACACAATCATGCAAGCATAACAAAGAGGGATAATATTGAAAACTTGAATTGATGCTAAAAGAAAATACTTACTTGAGATCAAAAAGCAAGAAATGGGATGAAAATGAAGGTGCACAGTAGCTTGGGCAAGTTAGATGGACAGAGGGAGCACAAAGGGAGAAGCCAAGGTAAAAGCAAGTGAAATAAAAGCAAAAATCACTAAGGAAAAAGCTTTGTACCTTGCTGGGTTGTGGTCTGCATGAATAGGCTTGCCCAGGCGGCCAATTTGGCCTATATGCACTCGCCTGGGCGAGTTAAACAACCATTTTTTTTAAGAAATGAATATACTACCTATACTATTTTAAAAATACTACTTATTTATATTCTAACCTATATTTACTATTTTAGAAATACATATATACATATATCTATATATAAAAATATTTGTAAAAATTTGAAAAACGTACCTTACTAGGTTGCCTCCTAGAAGCGCTTCTTTTACGTCGTGTTAGCTGGATGCGTTGCAGCTCAAATGTCTTGAAGTTGTATCACAGTGGTGAGTCTTTCAAATTCACCACCTAGATACGGCTTGAGTCTACCTCCGTTTACAATCCACGTTCTTTTTGTACTGGGGTCCTCGAGTATCACAGCTCCATGTGCCTTGACTTCCTTTACAATGAAAGGTCCGAACCATTTTGACTTCAACTTTCCTGGAAACAATCTCAATCGAGAGTTAAATAACAAAACATTTTGTGCAAGATGAAAATTCCTTTTTAAAAGCTTTTTATCATGATAAAATTTAACTTTTTCTTTGTAAAGCTTGGAATTCTCATAAGCTGACAACCTCATTTCTTCCGATTGATGCAGCTGTAGCTCCCTTTGTTCACCTGCAAGATTGGAATCAAAATTAAAGAATTTTAAGGCCCAGAAAGCTTAATGTTCTAGTTCCACTGGTAAATGGCAAGATTTGCCATAAACCAGCTGAAATGGGGTAAGCCCAGTGGGTGCTTTGAAAGCTGTCCTATATGCCCAGAGAGCTTCATCAAGTTTCTGAGACCAATCTTTCCTTGACTGGGCAACTGTCTTTTCTAAAATTCTCTTGATTTCTCTGTTGGAAACCTCAGCTTGCCCATTAGTCTAAGGGTGATATGGAGAAGCTACTTTATGTCGAACACCATAATGCTGGAGGACCTTTTGAAGTTGGGCATTACAGAAATGTGATCCTTCGTCACTGATGAGTACATGCAGAGTTCCAAATCGAGCAACAATATTTCTCTTCAAGAAACGATTAACTATTTTTGAATTAGCTTTTTGTACAGCTACTGCTTCAACCCATTTGGTCACATAGTCCACTGCTAACAAGATATATTCATTGGAGTATGAAGATGGAAATGGACCAATGAAATCAATTCCCCAACAGTCAAAGGCTTCAACTTCTAAGATATTTTGTAGAGGCATTTCATTTCTCTTGGAGATTCCTCCGGTTCTTTGGCAGTTATCACATCTCTGCACATATTCATGAGCATCTTTAAACAATGTTGGCCAATAGAAACCTGCTTGCAGAACCTTTGTCGCAGTTCTTTCTCCATTATAATGCCCTCCATAAGGTGAGTTGTGACAATGCCACAGAATGTTCCTTGCCTCTTCTTGGGTCACACATCTTCTCAAGAGGTCATTTGCACCAATCTTGAAAAGGTAAGGATTGTCCCATACAAAATACTTAGCATCACTGAGAAACTTCCTCTTTTGGTGCCAAGAATAATCTTCAAGTATTACACCTACTGCCTTAAAATTAGCCATTTCTGCAAACCATGGCTTTCAGAGATATGAAGGAGTTTCTCATCGAGGAATTCTTCTTGTATTTCTGGATCTGGGGTGGCTTCATTGGTGAGTCTGGATAAATGATCAGCCACATAATTCTCACACCCTTTTTTATCCTTTATTTCTAAATCAAATTTCTGCAGCAATAAAATCCATCGGATAAGTCTAGGTTTAGAATCAGTTTTTACCAATAAATATTTGATTGCAGCATGATCTGTGTAAATCACCACATTTGATCCAATTAGATAAGATCTAAATTTTTCCAAGGCATATACTATGGCAAGCAGTTCTTTTTCCGTTGTTGCATAATTAATTTGTGCATCATATAAGACCTTGCTTGCATAGTGTATAACATGGAAAACTTTATTCTTTCTTTGTCTCAAAACTGTCCACTGCATAATCACTCGCATCGCACATAATTTCAAAATCAAGATTCCAATCGGGTACGGTGATTACGGGGGTGGAGATCAGTTTCCGTTTCAATGTTTCAAAGGCTTGGAAGCAAGAATCATCAAACTGAAATGGGATTTCTTTGTTTAAAAGATTGCTAAGTGGTTTAGCAATTTTTGAAAAATCTTTTATGAACCGTCGGTAAAATCCTGCATGTCCCAAAATGACATCTACTTTAGCTCTGTCCACTTCAATGCCTTTCATGGAAATCTTGTGACCTAGCACAATGCCCTCTGTCACCATAAAGTGACACTTTTCCCAATTTAGCACAAGGTTAGATTCAATGCAACGCTTTAAAACAATATCAAGGTTAGACAAGCATGAATCAAAAGAAGTACCAAAAATAGAGAAATCATCCATGAATATTTTTTCGACTAAATCAGAAAAAATAGAAAACATGCACCGTTGGAAAGTGGCGGGAGCATTGCATAAACCAAAGGGCATCTTCCTATATGCAAAAATACCGAAAGGGCAAGTGAATGCTATTTTCTCTTGGGCTTGTGGATCAACACAGATTTGGTTATATCCAGAGTAACCATCAAGAAAACAATAGTATTTCTTACCTGCTAGCCGCTCTAGCATTTGGTCCATGAAGGGCAACGGAAAATGATCCTTCCGGGTAGTGTTGTTGAGCTTCCTATAGTCAATGCACATTCTCCAACCAGTGACATTGCGTGTTAGAACCAGCTCATCTTTATCGTTCTTTATTACTGTCATACCACCCTTTTTAGGCACCACTTGAACGGGGCTCACCCATTGACTATCTGATATAGGGTATATCATTCCTGCTTCTAGCAACTTTACTACCTCTTTTCTCACTACCTCCTTCATGGTTGGATTCAGATGTCTTTGTGGTTGTGCAATAGGTTTAAATTCTTTTTCCATTAAAATTTTATGCATGCAGTATGAAGGACTGCTTCTTGTTAAGTCTGACAAGGTCCAACCAATAGCCTTACTGTTTTGTTGTAAGACGTCCACCAACTTCTTTTCTTCATCCTCAGAAAGATTTGCATTGATGATTACTGGTTTTTGAGAATTTCCTACAAGAAAAACATATTTTAAATGTGAAGGAAGTACCTTAAGTTCCAGCTTTGGTTCTTCTTCCTTCTTTTCTTCTTTTAGTTCTTCAAAGAGGATTTTATGAACAGTTACTTCTTTGCATGAATTTAATTGATGAAGATACTTTGAGGTGTCGTCATCTCCATCTTCTTCTTGAGTTTCAGTCAATGTTTTCTCTAAACCATCTTTCTTGTGAAAGGAATCTTAGAAATAACTTCATCGAGAACATCCACTCTAAAACATTCTTTCTTATCTACAGGGTACTTGATGGCTTCAAGAACATTAAACTGAACTTCATCATCATGAACTCTGACAGTGAGCTTTCCCTCATCAACATCAATCAGCACCTTGGCAGTCTTCATAAAGGGTCTGCCTAGAATCAACGGTACTTCACTGTCTTCATCCATATCCATGACTACAAAGTGAACGGGGAAGAAGAATTTGTCGACTTTCACCAACACATCTTCAATGATGCCATAGGGATGCTTAATAGATCTATCTGCTAACTGCAACGTCATCCTGGTAGGCTTAATTACTCCTGCTCCTATCCTCTTAACCATGGATAATGGTATGAGGTTGATGCTTGCACCTAAGTCAAGAAGAGATCTTCCAACAGATAAATTACCAATAGTAACAGGAATTGTAAAGCTACCTGGATCTCTAGATTTTTCTGGGAGAGTCTTTTGGATGATGGCACTGCATCCTGCATCCAACTCTATGGTCTCCTCATCGGTATATCTTCTTTTCTTGGTAAGGAGATCCTTCATAAACTTGGCGTATGTTGGCATCTGCTCCAATGCCTCAGCAAAAGGGATATTTATTTGTAACTGCTTGAAGATGTCAAGGAAACGTTTGTATTCCCTTTCCTTTGACTTCTTGGATGGAGCGTGTGGATATGGCATGTGTTGGACTGGTGGTGGGGTTAAGGTTGCTTTACCTTTGTCACTCCTTTTCTTTTTATCCTCACTTGTCACTTTTCTCTCAATTTTTTCATTAGTTTCTTCCTCATCTTTTTCTTTTTCACTTTCATTTTCTTTTTCCACTTCATCATTTTTCTCTACATTTCCTTCATTTTTCTTTTCTTCCTCATTCCTACCCACTACAGTTCCCCTTCTAGTGATAATTGCTTTACACTGCTCTTTGGGATTGATTTGGGTATTTGCTGAGAAAGATCCACCTCCATTGTCAGCTAACTGCTTGGCAAGCTACCCCACTTGTACTTCTAAATTTTTGATAGAAGCTTCGGTGTTCTATTGATTGGTGATGGACATTTGCATAAATTGTGCAAGGGTGTCTTCCATCTTTGTCAATCTATCGGACTGAGATTGTTGTGGTGGACTTCTATTTGAAGGACCTGAAAAAGAGTTAGAAGGACTTGCAAAGGAATTGTTAGGAGGACCTGCAAAAGGAGGGTTCGCGGGAACATAAGCATTATTATTTTGTCTCCAATTGTAAGGTTGATTAGAACCTGGACCACTGCGATATCCTTGGTAATTCCCTTGATAATTTGGTTGAGGTCTTGCTTGATTTTGTATGTAATGTGCTTCCTCTTCTTGTGAACAATCACCAGGTGTTGTGCAATGCCCATTCTGATGGTCTCCTCCACAAAAATCACATCTCAGATTTTGAACTTGATGGGCTGAATGAGATTTCTGTGAGCATCCATGCTGAAGTTGAGGAATTTGGCCTATTTGTTTTGTTAAGGCCTCTAATTGCTGGGTCAAGAGCTTGTTTTGAGCCAAGATGGCACTTTGAGTGTCAAGCTCTAGTATCCCTTTTCTCTGAATGGATGACCTATCATGATGAGATTGATAGTCACTTGCTGCTATGGAATCAATAATCACTATGGCTTCCTCGGGGCTTTTATACATCATGGTTCCTCCGGCTGAAGTGTCAAGGATCATCTTGGTCTGAGGCCTCAAACCACTATAAAAGATGTGTAATTGTGTGGCATCATCAAAATTGTGGTTCGGACATCTCCTTAGTAGTGACTTGAATCTTTCCCATGTCTCACAGAGGGGTTCATCTACACCTTGAGAGAAAGTGGCAATAGCGGACTTTGCACTGATGAATATTGAATGAGGAAAGAATCTAGTGATGAATTTTTCTTCCAAATCCTCCCATGTGCTTAGACTCTTGTTTGGTTGTGATTGAAGCCATATTTTAGCTTTACCTGTCAAAGAAAAAGGAAAAGCTCTGAGGTAAACAACTTCTGCATCCTCGTCCAATGCTCCCATTGTACTACATAGCTCCATGAAAGTAGACAAATGCGTGTAAGGATCTTCATGGTCTAGCCCAGCAAATGGATGTGAGCCAATGAGACTGAGTAATGCTGGCTTCAACTCCACAATCTTGTTGTTGAAAGGAGGGATGACTATGCTATTGTAGTGCTTGGGACCTTGTCGATAAGCATAGTCTCCAAGAGTCCTCCTTACTGGTCTATTTTCTTCTCCACCACGATCAGCCATGTTGTCTCTTACCTCTGGTTTTTCAGGTGAAGAAAGATCAATAGACACAGTTTCCTCGGAATGCTTGTCGGATTCTTACTTCTTCTTCTTTCTATTTTTCCTTTCTGTTTTCGATATTTCTGGATCAAACTGAGGTTTATCTGTAGAAGACTTACCTCGCATAAAGAGAAAGGACGAAAAGCTACAAGATTCTGTTAAGCACCGAGTTTTAAAATAACAAGAAAATATATATACAAAAATAGGAAATAAAGAACAAGAAAATTCTACTAAACTGAAATTTAAACAACTAAAGTAAACGATTCAAATCCCCGGCAACGGCGCCAGAAACTTGTTAGGATTTTTTACGGCAAGCGCACCGTTCTATCGTTGCAAGTTACAAATTTGTAAAAGATCGTCTCCACATGGATTTGAGTTTACGTCGGTTGGTTTAAATTGTTACCAGTCTAGTAGTTATATACAGATGATACGAACGGAGATTCATTTGTTGTTTTGTTTGTAAAGTAAAGATTACGGAAAACAAATAAACGATTACAGAAGATAAATAAAGGAGTACAAGTCAAGGAAGTGTAGGATTGGATTTTGTCTTTCTTATCCCTTTAATTGATTTTACCTATGCATTTTCTATTCTTATTGCCGCACACGTTTATGTAAACTTAATTCGATTCCTCGCAATTAAGTCCTATGGATATTTTACTAAATATCGATCCCTCGCATATTTAATTAAATACCCTAGCATTAAGCTTCTAGTCACGTGTTTCGTGCAATCAAAACATTAAGCCCTATTACTAGCAATGTAACGTAGTGAGTGATTTAATCCATTTCAAACCCTAAATTTACTTTCCAGTCTCCTTTAGGGTTAAATTCATGAAACTAACGATTAATTAGAATCAGGCGTTAAGCGTAGAATAAAATCACCAATAAGGAATAGAACAATGCATAAATAATTAAAAGAGCATAGGGATAAGAAGAGTACATCCAATCCTTAGGAAAGTTTAAGCGAACATTGGCAGAACCTCCTCGAGAGAACTACTGACTAAGCTCGTCATCGATCCTCTTTTCGGCAGAATCTCCTTATACAATTCACTTTTTCTCACATCCCTAAGTTTCTACACTGCCTAGGAACTAAGAATAAGCTTGTTATGAATAAGTAGGTTGATGTGTTGTAAACACATCTTAGTTTTAGGTTAGTTTGAGGTTATATTTCGATTAAATCATTAGGAATTAGATCAGTTATAGGCTAGTTTGTTAATTATATTTGATTATAGCTCATTTCATTACCAAGATGCGTTTCAGGGCCCAAAAGGAGGAGAATAAGGCAAAAGAAGAAGAAAAGCAGGTCAAGGATTCCGCGCGAGTCGCGCCACATGCAAAAATACAGTGCCCAGCTCGAAGACTCCATGCCAGTCGCGCCATGTTCACGCCAGAAGCGCCATCCATTCGATGCTCCCGCACGATCAGCGCGGTGCCCGGCGCCATTCGCGCCAGAAGATTTTAAGGCAGTCCTGATGCGTGCTATTCACGCAATCAGCGCGGACTTCCGCGCTACCAGTGCCATGAATTGTAACTTGTGGCGCGATCAGCACCACAACTTGCGCAATCCGCGCTGCGAAGGCACTGTTTCCTGATTTAAAGGTGCCAAATGATGCAATCGCTGTATGGGGGTTGAATTAATTGGTTCCTTCAATTAGGATTGGAACTAAGCCTTGAACATGTAATGACCCAATTCTGGGAATCATTGAGGCTAATTTCATGATACGAATAAAACTGCTTCTGATTCGTGTTATGTTTTGAACTGAAATTTTGGACTTGCAAGTAACCTAAAATGCTTAAAATGTGAATGCCTGAATCAATGGTTATCTTGACTAGAGTTTTTAACCACAGAATAGGACTGTTAATGCTGAAGTGTGGTGGACCAAGAAATGGACACAAGACTTAATATTGACTGCATATATATGTTTGTGTGAACTATGTCCATGACAGCTTAGGACCAAATGACTTAGGGACATTCATTGGGCTAAATATGGGAATCCAGATGGTGCCATTCATTTCTCTATCATATTGTGCACTGGTCAACTGATGAATTGAATTGGTGTCTGCATAAGATGTTGCATTATATCTGGTTTAGTGCATCTAATGAATCAAATTTGGGAATTATTAAGAATCATCTTCTGCTTGTTACTGAACCAAATGGATAGTTGGATTGTGCTTGTTATTGTAAATATAATGAATTGTCCACTTGTTGTTTGCTATCTTGTTGATGCTGAGTGAAATATATGGTTCCCTTGAACCAAGATTTTAATTGAAAACTGTTTTTGAAGGGCATAAAGAACACTAATTGCCCAATGAGAACCCTTATGACTGATATTACTGCATTGTTTAATTTTTTTTTTAGAGTTCTCACAGTTTTAAATCTGGGAATCATAGGCATACTGCAAAATTCTGGGCAGATTGATTTCCCTTGAATATCATCTACTAATGCATAGTTACCCGAATTACTGTTTCTGTTGAGCAATGTAAGGATCAAATCTGGGAATTCACCCCACTGCATCAGGTATAGTTTGGAATTTTTCTGTATTACAAGAGATAGAGAAAGACAGCAAGCCAAGCAATGCTGCATTCTGCAGCAAAGTGAAAACCAAGGAATATTTCATTTGGTTACTGTTCTTATTTTAATTTTCAGTGTTATATTACTTTTAGGTTAGTTGTTTTGTTATTTTAGTTGTTTTAAATAAGTTCTGTTGGATTAATGTTCATTCTAGTTGTGATTTCTCAAATAATGCATATATGATTGAATACATAGCAGCACATAATCCTTTTCACTTATTGCTGAGGACAACAATTTTCTAAATCTGGGAATGGGTGCATATGCATTATTTGAAGAATCACATTCAAGAAACAAAGGATGTCCAACATAAAATTTTTGTTATTAGTTTAAATTTTTAGCTGAATATTTCAATAAAAGTTGGCAACACATTAGATTTTTCAGACTAAAAAGTGAATGGACACAGTAATGGATAGGATTTCTCTGATGAAAGCTTGTGTGAAATGAAACATAGCATGAACTGCATGATACATGAATGGAATTGTGATTGTTGGTATGTGATATGCATGTTGAAGTTGAAATGTTGCTTGAAATGAAGTCAGCAGTGATTGACTTGAGTTTAGCACCTGTGAGATTTTGAGCCAAACAGTAATTATGTTTCTTCGAAGAGACTCCATTTTTCATAGTATTCTAGAACTTGAATTGTTTCTCTGGATGCAGGTGCAACTTGACATGATTAAGGCAATTCCTTCTTCTGAACACCAGGGCCAAATTGACTTACCTTCAATTATTTTTCCATTTGTACCTTATTTGAGCCTGAGCGTTTCATTTCAAATTACCCAAATCAGAGCCATATCCATTGACCAAAAACCCTAAGGCTAGAGAAAGTACAGTACAAGTCCATGACAACAGAAAACAGGGAATTGTCCATCAAGGCATGAAGGAAAACAAGTTGAATTCAATTGGTATGGAAGAACAAGAATAAACAAGTACAGGCCAGTTGAAAGATAATAAGCCTGAGATTATCAGCTGGAAATCTAAAAGTTGTTGTATTTTGAAAGAGAAGAAAAGAAAATCAAAAAGAAAGTTATTTGTTTACTGCAGAGAATAAATTGTTGAATAAAGTACCAGGTTTGAAGAGAATGAACAAGGAACATGGAAGACCACATGATTGGACTTAAGGGATTGGATCTAGCCTCATATTAGCTACTTTCCAAAGATTTTTCCTACCCTTAGCCCAGCCAAGTTACAAGCCTAAAAGACCTTTTGATCAATTTATGCTTGCATCTGTTGAGAATATTTTCAAGCTTATGGTAGTGTTGTGATTGTTGTTGAGTGAGAGATTATTATAGTCTGATACACTTGAGTGAATGAGTGAAATAAACACATGCTGTGAGGAACACTCAAGTTAACTCTCATTATTTGACAGATTTGAAAGTACCATGGAAGCTTTGATGTGAATTGATTGTACTCAGCATGATGATTCTAGGATTGTAGATTGTGGTTTTGTTTGATCATTGATCCTTGCTTATTCGTTGATGTTCTGTTTGTTGCTGAGGACAACAACTATTAAATCTGGGAATTATTTGATGTGTTGCAAACACATCTTAGTTTTAGGTTAGTTTGAGGTTATATTTCGATTAAATCATTAGGAATTAGATCAGTTATAGGCTAGTTTGTTAATTATATTTGATTATAGCTCATTTCATTACCAAGATGTGTTTCAGGGCCAAAAAGGAGGAGAATAAGGCAAAAGAAGAAGAAAAGCAGGTCAAGGATCCCGTGTGGTTTGCGCCAGGATCTGCGCGAGTCGCACCACATGCAAAAATACAGTGCCCAGCTCAAAGACTCCATGCCAGTCGCGCCATGTTCACGCTAGTAGCGCCATCCATTTGATGCTCCCGCACGATCAGCGCGGTGCCCAGCACCATTCGCGCCAGAAGGATTTAAGGCGGTCCTGATGTGTACTATCTGCGCGATCAACGTGGACTTCCGCGCTACCAGTGCCATGAATTCGAACTTGTGGCGTGATCAGCACCACAACCTGCGCGATCCGCGCTGCGAAGGCGCTGTTTCCTGATTTAAAAAGATTTGGTTCGAAATTGGGCACAGGAAGGGGCTTTGTTACTCTAATTAAACCATTCTATAAATACAAGGCCTCTGGACTGAAGAAAGACACTCTGAAGACTCTCTACACCATTAGACACCACTCAAAAGCTTAGAAATCATTGAAAGTCAAGGATCAAAGCTAGGCCACTGCAGAATCATGTTTTATTTGACAGGCTTGGTTTCTTTGAAGCCTATGGCAGGCTAAACTTTGTATTGTGGGAAGGCTATGAACTAATGTAAACTCCTCTGTAACTTGATTGGTATTGAATGAGAATTCTTGATTGTTTTATTTTACTTTATTCTTTATTGTTTTATTCTTATTTAGAATTGGCCATTCTATTTAGGTATTGAGGGTTAGGATTCGCAATGGGGACGTTGGGATTCTAATTTCTGACCTTAGTAATATAACAGTTGTTCATCACCTAGGGATAGGGATGCGTGGCTGCAGAACCTTATAATATAGTCTTTTACATGCTTAATTTGATAGAATTCACCAAGGGATTGGGTTTTTGATTCAGGTTAAAGGGTTAATTCACTAAGGGATTAGGGATTAACTAAAGTAGAAAAGATTTATTCTCTGAGCAACAGGAAATAGCAACCCTTATGATATAGTCTTTTATAAGCTTGACAAGAATTGCTAAGGAATTAGGATTGTTGTTAAAGGGTTAAATTGCTAAGGAATTAGGATTTACTAAAATTGGAAAGATGTATCATTGAGTGATCAAACTTGATAAACCAGTTAAGTGAAAGAGGTAGGGAACATCAGGGATTGTGCCTGACCACAATTGTTTCTTCCATTGGTAATACTTCAATTTGTTTTACTGTTTATTTTAATTTCAGTTTTATATTCAATCAATTCAACAAACAATTCTCCAAAACTATTGTCTTTTCCTTTTTTACTTCCAATTACTTAGACATAATATTACTGTGAATTTCACCCCAATCCCTGTGGAGACGATACTCTACTTACCTACTATTATTACTTGAAACGAGCGGTGCACTTGCCGTGTTCGCAACATAGGTGAAATAGGAGAGAAAAGTTGTGGAATGCATGCTTGTGCCTTCAATTTTCGTCCCTATTTATAGATTTTGGGGTCTTGGCTGCTTTAGTCGCCCAGGCCACCAATTCCTTCACAAAATGGGCGCCTGGGCGAGTTAATGGGGACTTATGGGAACTTGTTACTCGCCCAGGCGAGTGAAATAGGCATAGATTGGCCGCCTGGGCGAGCTTAAAGCTTAGCCATGAAGATTTCTTTGGGCCTTGGTGCTTGTTGGGCCTGGAATACTGTTGTGACTTCATTCTTTGCTTAGTTCACTCCCAGCTCTTGGTTTTCGCAAGCTTGATTCTTTCTTAACCTTTAACCCTATCAAAATTAAAACATTTGATTGGACGAAATCTTTTCAAAATATGAAAGCATAACTTACCTTAATATAACCATCAATTAACTAGGTTTCTAGGGTTAACTTGTGAATAAATCAATTAAAATAACGAATAAGTGCCATATTTGAATTCTATTTTTACTAAAATGTGGCACTGATATCACGTTGTCTAGACGCATCAAAAACAATTTTACTAAGCTAATTCTGTAGCACAGAGCTAACGTAGGTTGACTCAGAGACACAATCAATATGGTTCTAGCTTCAATTTATGAATAACAGTGAGGGGGGAATTTTATCAAATAGTTTGTGTGCGTAAGTAAAACTTGCAAAAATGTAAACTAAAATTAAAGAGCAACACAAAAACTAACAGAATTCAAAAGAAGTAATGTAAAATAGAATTTAAAACATCAATCCAATTCACCGCACCAAGCAATTCAAATCATCATTGTTCTCAAAAATTAATCCTATCATGAAAGTTCATTCAATCTCATTAGAAGCAACTCAATCGACTTAACCCCTAAATTGATTGAAACCATAACCCTAACTGAAATATCATCCAATTAATCTGTGATTAATATTCGAAATTAGGAAATGAATCCATAACCTAATTCGTTTTCAATCCTAAACGCATTCATAATCATGAAAACAGAATAGCAATTGAAGAAGAAGATGAACATTCACATAGGATTCAAAATACTAAACCAGAACTCAAATTCACCTTGTGCTTGGGTTGGATTCTTGGATTGATTGAGGATTTCGCCTTCCATGATCATCATCAGTGAAAGCCCCATGAAATGGTTGCACAAAAATGGAAGCACAGGAAAACAAAAATGAAGAACAATGAAGAGCAATGAAGAACATTAGAGAGAAAATGAGAGCAAAGGTTTTGATCCTAAAAACTTAAGAAAGGGAAATGCAAAACTGTTTTTATTAAAATGAAAAGTGTGCTCCAAGTTTCACTAAAGTCACTAATATATGTAGTGACTGAGTTCTGAAAATAAAATGAGCCACAAACAAACCCAACAATCTAATTATTTTCTATTTACAACCATGAAAGTCAAATTCGCAGCCCAAAATTACAAGTGCAGAGGTGCTAACTTCAAAGCTTAAAATGACCTTCTAAATGACAGAATTGGCCTCAGGCTATTTCTAGCAAACTTGTAGGATCTTTTCGTTATCTTTTCAGGGACTCCTAGAATGATCCATTCGAATATCGGTATCACTCTATAGGCCCTACACAAGTCAGATACATCAAGTGAGCAAAAATCCAAAAATACGCAACAATTAGTAATTAAGCCCACTTACTTGCCTAGGCCCAAAAACTGAATTAGAATAGGAAAATAAAGGTCCAAGAGAGGTCAAATAAGCTAAGAAGGATAGAAAAATACTCAACTAAAAGCATTCTATCAAAATACCCCACACTTAAACATTTGCACTCCTGGGCAAAAATAAAAGAAAGACTAAGAGAAAAATTCAAACTAAAGTAAACCAAAATTTAAAGAAAGGGTATGAACAAGGCACACATATTTTTCAATGGATCATAACAATGCACAAAAGTGAGAGGGATGAAAGATGGAAGAATAATGTTGAGGTAACAAACAATCCATGAAAACATGACCACAAATTGCAAAGTGAAAAAGTAGTCAAGTTTAGAATCAAGAATGCATCAAGGTGATAGAATTCTCTCAAAGGGTGGTACTCAACCTCACATGATGTGTATGGCTTGTATTTACACTCAAACACCACATACAACTAGCACATCCAAGCATTGACAAACCTCTCACTCATTCAACTTGAAATACACATGCATCAAAAGATCAAAAGGACTTTATTAGCTTGTACTGAATGGCTTAGGAAATGCTGGCTAAGAAAAGGATATTTAGGCTAAAGCTTAAGAGAAAAGAGGGACAATGGGGAGCAAGCCAACAAGATAAAAGAAGGGTAGAAGCAAGGTGAAATTTGAAAGAATTTACAAGGATGAAAATGAACTATAACAACTTTTATTGCATATATTTTTTTTTGCTTGAACTTCTTTTTCTTTGCTTATACACAATTTTTTTTCTACTTTTCTTCTTTTTTTCTTTCAAAACAAAACAAAATACAAGCACCCCACACTTGTTTGAAACCCACTCCCAAAACAATTCCAAAGCCCCTTTTCTCCCTAAAGCTAGGATAACATGGTTTTCTATTTTTTTTATTTTTTATTTTTTTAGTTTTCAATGAGCTAAACAAGAAAGAAAAGGCTAAAGGCTCAAAGAGGGTGACAATGGATATCAACAAAAGGATAGGCTTATTTGGCTAGTAGCTAAAAGAAAGAAGGCCTAAATCATCTCAATCAAAGCATGTGCAACAAGGAATGTCAAAAAAGGCAAGGCAAAACATAGAGTAATCTAGCACAAGGGTGAAATCACACATGAAAGATAGAAAAATACTCAACTAAAAGCACTCTATCAGGCACTTATCACTAGCCCAGCGAATGGATGTGAGCCAATAAGACTGAGTAATGCTGGCTTCAGCTCCACAACTTTATTGTTGAAAGGAGGGATGACTATGCTATTGTAATGCTTGGGACCTTGTTGGTATGCATAGTCACCAAGAGTCCTCCTTGGTGGTCTATTTCCTTCTCCTCCTTGATCATCCATATTGTCACGTACAACTGGTTTTTCAGATGAAGGAGAATCAATAGAAGAAGTTTCCCCTGGTGGTTTGTTGGATTCTTGTTTCTTTTTCTTTCTGTTTTTCCTTTATGTTTTGGAAATCTCTGGATCAAACAAAGGTTTATCTGTAGAAAGCTTACCTCGCATAAAGGAAAAGGAACAAACTACAAGATTCCGTAAGCACCAAGGTTAACACAATATAACCAGAGAATTTCTATACAAAAAATAAATAACAAATATGAAAGAAAAAGTTCTACTAAACTGAAAATTATATTTAAACAAACTAAGTAAACAAACCAAATCCTCGGCAACGATGCCAGAAACTTGTTAAGACTATCGGCAAGGGTACAATTTTGTCGTTGCAAGTTACAAAATTTATAGAAGTTCGTCCCCACAATGACTTGAGTTTACTTTGGTTGATTTAAATATAGTACTAACAGTTTAATAGTTTATATACAGAGAGTGTAAACGACAGTTCATTTGATGTGATAATGAAATGTAAAATATAACGAATGTGAAAACTACGGAAATAAATAAAACAAGTTTAATGAAAATAATAGGAATACCCATAATAACCAAGAGAGGGGTGAATTGGTTAAAACCTTAGTATTTTAAAAACTTATTCAAATCAGAGTACAGGATCTTTATCACTTTCAAAACCAAGGAATCAATTTACGCAATCAAATGTCTCAGCCCAAGAAATCAATAGATTAAAACAAAACTTGTTGAACAATGAATATGAATCAAAGAATCAAAGACACAAGCAATTTATACTGGTTCACTTCACAACTGAAGCTACATCCAGTTTCTTCTAATCAACACTAGATTAGAGTTCCACTATTATAAAATTTTGTTCTTACATGCAATTACAACATCTCCCTTTATTAACTCTAGATAAAGAATAGAAATCTAAAACCCTATTAGATTCTAAGAGACAAAGAACCAAAGAACACTACTCTGTTCTTCACACTAGAGAACCCTTCTCTAGATACAAGCAAGAAACCACTTTACAATAGCAAACTTACACAAAAATTCAGAACCAAATTTACACAGAAAGACTAAGGAGAGAGACACCCTGATGATCCAATGAATGTTATGCACATGAATTACCAAATCAGGTTGAATAGCAAACTAGATCAGAACATGCTTTTCCTTAATCTTGAAAAGAATCTTGCTCAAGAATCATTCAAAGACCCATTGATGTTTTGAATGAAGCAAGAAGTAAAAACACTGTGAAAATCACTTAGGAATTGCTTAGAAGGCTTGTGTATACTCAGAAGTACGAATGGTCAAGTTGTAAAACAAGCCAAGCCTTCAATCCTATTTATAACAGAATTTGTAACTAACTGTAATCGATTAAACGCGCCTGATATTCGATTAATTCGCTTAAGTAATCGATTAAAATAATCATGTAATCGATTAAACTATTCAAGAATGTTTCTGGGTTTCAGTAACGAGCAAAATAATCCATTATCCCGAGTTGTAATCGATTAAGACAGAAGTCTCAGGATAACAAAATGCACTATGTAATCGATCAAAGCAGAAGACTTATATTTTCAAAGTGAATTGTGTAATCGATTACAAGCTATGGTAATCGATTAAGATAGGAAAGTGACTTTTCTCAAATAGCCTATGTAATCGATTATGGATAATGGTAATCGATTATCCTAGCAAGGCTTAAAATTCATGATTAATTATGTAATCGATTACAACACTTAAGTAATTGATTAAAATCATTAACAAAGAAGTTTTGTTATAAACAAAGGCCAAATAATCGATTATTCCGATGGGTAATCGACTACAATGGTCATAAAAGATTTCCCAGATAAACAAAGAACAAAATAATCGATTATATCAGTAAACTATCTAACTATCAAAGGTTCCATTTAATCCTTTTCCGGGCAGAATCTCCACTATAATCCTCACCTCTCTCACTTCCCTAAACTATCTAACTATCAAAGGTTTAAGATTTCCTAAGCTAAAGCATGAACCAAGCAGACAGAGGTGTGTAAAAAATCATCCCCTTTGCTCCAAATTTGTGGCCTTTATATAGTTTTTGGGTACTGCCTGCTTCACTCGCCCAGGCGAGTGGTTTGGCCTGAGTTTGCTCGCCTGGGCAAGCTTATGTATATCTCATTGGAACTTGAAGCTTGCCTGGGTGAGCCAAATGCCCTAGGATGGGTCGCCTGGGCGAGTTAATGCCTTAATGTTGAAGAATGCTTTGGGCTTTGATGGATGTTGGGCCTGAATTGCTTGTAGTAATTCCCTTGTTTGCTTTTAACACCCTTTTTGCTTTTCTTTACTTGCTCAGAAGCTTCGGAATTCTTTGAACCTATTAAAATGCAACATAAGTTTGGATAATTCTTCTCAAAATATGAAAATTACTCATCTAAGTACAAAATACAACTAACTAGGTTTTTAGGGTAAGTTCATGGATAATTTTAGTGAAAGCAAGGGATAAGTGCCTTCTTTTGAAGTCCTAAGTTTACTAAAATGTGGCACTTATCACTTCCAATACCTGAACAATAATGAAAACGTTTCATTTTTCAAAGAAGTTAGGAGTCGAAAAGTAGGTCGGCTTTGTCAGGAAAGGCACAACGGGAGAACCCGACAACAGCTATACTGCGGTACCAACATAAAAGCGAGCCTGGGTTTAGAAGGACGGATGACCCGAAATCATGAGTAATTTATCTCGAAGCACCCCAGACACTCAGGATACTGGCCCCGGGTCAGATGTCCCGGGATGGAGCCATAAACAATTATACGAGGCTTGTAGAGATCCTATCAAATAATACATCCTGGCCATCTAGAATGCTTGACAACCAGGCTGGGGGGCATTTGCTAGGATATTTGGGTTGGGCCAAATCAGGAGAGGCCCAATGAGACTCAGTCAACCCACTCCATTGAATGACACTAGCACAAAGAATGTGGCCATAACCGTCCCAAGTAGTGAGTGAAGCAAAACCATCTGACCAAGAATCTCGGACACAATCGTCGGGAAATCTCTCCCAACTAACTCACAGGTCAGTGGTTATAAATACAAGCATTCCCAAGGAGCAATGTACACACAACTCTCACTCTCTCTTTTCTTTGTACACAATGCACACACCCCACGTCAATTGTGGTGTTCTTGCTCTAGCATTGTGATCTTCTCATCTGAGGTATTTTTGCTTCCATAAATACCTTCAAAGAGAGAGTCTGATCATATATTAATTACCCAGCTATCTCTACTGGACATTTCTGTGCATCACGAATGGAGAAATTTAGTATTTTTTATAAGCTTAGATTTTATCAAAATGCACCTGAATTCAACGCAAAGCTACCACCGTATAAAAAGGATGGGGTATACATCCTCTATCCAAGGGTATAAAGCCTAGGAAAATACAAGGTATGGGACGAGGATAAAACTTTAATCTACTTGAAAATGAATTGCTCATGTAGCAAAGACAATCAAAATGCTAAGAGAATAAGGCTTAAACTGAGTTTGTGCTCCAACTTTAGTTTGCATGGTAATAACCCAAGTGTGTGTATCCATAATGATCATCAACAATGATGAGTAAGTGTCTATGGTCGTGGAGTAGAATGTCTACATGCAACTTAACAAGTGGGAAGGTGTATTCACATAAAATGTTTAGCTATTGCTTCAAGCAAAATATTCATATATTATACGCAAATAGTGATATGGTTTAACCTAGCCTAGCATGTAGTAAATTATTTTCTTAAATTCATCAAACCTAGGAAACCAGAGTGCCAATCACACACAATTGGTTATCAAATTCTACTATTCTTAGTAGGAAAAGGAATTCAGTAACCATCACTTCTCTGGTTTAATTTATATACTAAATTTCAAGAATATTAGGCTATTTGGTTTGTTTTACTGATATCTCTTCTTTTTTGGTAATGAGTTAGTATTCCTAGTACCCTTTTATGTATAATTTTTTTTCTTTTTTGGCTGATATATAATATGTAACAATGAGAAAAACTACAAAAAATGCCTATGTAGTATATGAATAAGGTAGCTATTAAGTGAATTAGAATATGTCAGTTGGCTGGCACTTGCTAGAGGACTTACAAAGTTTCTTCTATTTAATTTTTTGTACAATGTGGGACTTGTCATTGCAAAGAGCCAAAGGCATACACTCTTATCGCTAGACAGTCTCAGTTGCGGATAATAGATAGGCCTATAATATCATCTGGTTTAAATAACTTTTGAATATGTTCCATTTAATCCTTGATTTAATTTGGTTCAAATTGGCTTAATCTAATAATTTCATTTCCTTTTTCTAAATTGTACTATTTTAAAAATTCAATCCTAAAATACAACATCAAATCTATATAACGAAATTCCATTATCCGATTCACACCTACCTAATATCATGTTCGACTAATTCAACAAGGGAAACTTTATTCTAAACCCCATCCTACTCAATGCAATAACCTATAGTAGATTTTGGTTTTGTTCTTTAGCCCAACCTGGACTAGGCATGGCAATTTGACCTGCAATCGTGGACACCCGTCCGAACCCGCCCCGATGTCAACGGGGAAAATCCGAGTTGACCGGTTTTGGGTTCGGGTTTGGTTTATCCCCACCTGTTGAATTCGGGGGCGAGGGCAGTTTTGGTAATGCTGATACCCTCCCCGCCCCTGTCCCTAAGTAATCTACCAAAATACCCTTGTATATATATATAAGAAGTAAACATGAAACCCTAATAACTTATCAGTACTCAGTATTGACTTCTCACTTCTCATTCTTGACCTCCGCTTCTCTCTCACACCACTCACTCAAACATCATCGTCACGTACCGCCAACTCGCACCACTGCCACACACCATCGTCAACTCGTCATACACCGCTGTCACGCAATTCCATCAACACTTCGTCAGTAAGCACTCAAATTTGAATCCCAGTAATTCTCTTGCTTCCCAATAATCATTTTTGCTGTTATTGTCTTCTGGTTATGATTAGTGTGGTTGGGGGAGAAAATGTTAAGCTAGCAAATGATTCTCTGCGTAGAAAATAATAGGCATTTAGTTTGGTGCCTAGTATTTGTTTGGTGCTTCGGTTTTTGGAATGATTTCAAATTTGTCATTTGGGTTTTTTAACTCGATTAACAAGAAATTGTGGCTCACGACCAATAATTATGGCATTGTTCTTGTCTGCTACTACCATTGCACACAATATGTTCGATGAAAAGCTTGAATGGCTTATTGGACTTGGTTTTGTTTTTGGATTCTGTGAATATGTTTTAGGAACTATATATTTCAAACTCAAATATAATTTTTGTATAATTCAAAGTGATACCTAAAATTGGTTCTGCCATTATTCTCTAGACTATATTCATCCTTATACTTTTATATTATTTAAAAGTATTTAGTTTTAATCCTTCTGTATACAAGTTCTTCAATTAGTTAAAAAATTCATAAAAAGAAATTAATAATCAAACAATTTTTTATCTTTCTTAGTTTTAAAGACAAGTTTTGAAAATCAATTTAACAAACAAGTTTTTCTATTTTCTCATTTTTAAAACAGTTTTCAAAATAAAATTATGGAACAACTATTTTTTAAATTCTCTTTTCAAAAACAGATTTCTAGAATTGATTTACAAAATAGTTTTTAAAAACTGAAAACTAAAACTAAATGAAACAGGCCTTAAAGCTCCATTTGTTTGGTTTCAATTGCTTGAATTCATAGTCATTTTCCCAGCCTAGCAACATGTTGCATGTGAAGCTAAAGAAGTAATTTATTTCATGTTGATTTCATCACAATTGAATTCTATATTTGCTGCTATCTTCATCGGGGAAATTTAAAGAATCTTAAAAACACTTAACTTACTGGTTTTTAAATTTGCTTACCTCAACTCAAGTTTTTCTATTTTCTCATTTTTAAAACAGTTTTCAAAATAAAATTTTTGGAACAACTATTTTTTAAATTCTCTTTTCAATAACAGATTTCTAGAATTGATTTACAAAATAGTTTTTAAAAACTGAAACTAAATGAAACAGGCCCTAAAGCTCCATTTGTTTGGTTTCAATTGCTTGAATTCATAGTCATTTTCCCAGCCTAGCAACATGTTGCGTGTGAAGCTAAAGAAGTAATTTAGTTCATGTTGATTTCATCACAACGTCATTGAATTCTATATTTGCTGCTATCTTCATTGGGGAAATTTAAAGAATTTTAAAAACACTTAACTTACTGGTTTTTAAATCTGCTTACCTCAACTCAAATTTTTCTATTTTCTCATTTTTAAAACAGTTTTCAAAATAAAATAATGGAACAACTATTTTTTTAAATTTTGTTTTGAAAAACAGATTTCTAGAATTGATTTACAAAATAGTTTTTAAAAATTGAAAACTAAAACTAAATGAAACAGGCCCTAAAGCTCCATTTGTTTGTTTTCAATTGCTTGAATTCATAGTCATTTTCCCAGCCCAGCAACATGTTGCGTGTGAAGCTAAAGAAGTAATTTAGTTCATGTTGATTTCATCACAATGTCATTGAATTCTATATGTGCTGCTATCTTCATTGGGGGAATTTAAAGAATCTTAAAAATGATCTGTTTCTTCTTAATATTATAATTTTGGTTTATGGTTTATCCAGGTGATTATGCAAGTGATATGATGGGAAATGGCACTACCCACTTGGAGGAATAAATAATGATTGAAGAATTAGGAGTTATATTTGGGATTTATTTTCAAGCAATGAACACTACATGTAATGTTGAAATTTTATTCTAATTACATACATTTGAAACTTGGCTTCATCAATATTTTAGTTATGATTGTTTTTTTTTTATTAAATTTTTAACAGTACTTTGATAAGTGCATTTCGGGGGCGGGGAAAATCGATCCCCGTCGGGGGCGGGGATGGGGGCAAATTTTTGAACCCCGTCGTTTTTCAGGGGTGGGGGCGGATTTGGGGGGTGGTATACACAAAAACCACCCCAGACCGCCCCCGTTGCCATCCCTAACCAAGACTGCAAATTGTAAATAGAATTAAAATGAATTTTTTCTATCAATTTATGAATTATATAAGCACATCATATTTATTTAGTGATATCATCCACTCACTACATATCTGCATTCGTAATACCAAATCAGACCAACTAATTCTAACATAAAATACAATTAATCAATTAATTAAGTTACCATCAATTAATAAGTATGTACATTCCCACGTGCTTTATATGGCTTGTAATAATTATTAATAGTTTACTTATTTAATGGGTAGGTAAAGTAGCTAGCTTATGATTATTTGACAAGTAAATCTATGCTCATTCTGGAAAAAACACATAAATCTGTTATAAGACATGGTTTTAGAACTTGTTTGGATACAGGGCTAGAAGTGCTTTCGAGAGATTCTCTGCTCTTAGAAAAGCTCTCAAAAGCACTTGTGACTTGTATCCAAATAAGCCCTTACTTCCAAGAGGCCACAATTACGATAAACACAATACCAACATCAAACAACTTATGTACCATGATCAATGCTCCCCATTTACTAGTTAGCTCAATCATTAGAATAAAATTAAGAAATTATTGGTATATTTTTCTTTAGTCTACTCTTATTCGATTTTTCTTTTCTCCCAATACATTTACTAAGATCATCAAAGGAAACTTATTCATTCAAGAATCAACTTTCTGCTTTGCCTTGACCTTAGTTTGTCAAAGTCAATTGCCCCCAATTTTTTAACTAGGACAGAAAAGGAAAAACTAACTTAATGCCAAAGTATATCAATTATAAAGAAACAAGGCATTTACTTTATAAGGAGTAACAAAAGGCAATGAAACTTACATGAAACTTAATCCAAGCACTATTCATTAAACACTCACACAAATTACATGATCAAAGCCATGAAATATCAAACTTTCCATTCCTTGACCTCATCCCACTCAAAATCCTTGTACCCACAAAGGCTTTGACATAGTATCATTGCATAAATTTGATGCATTCATCGGAACTAAATTTATATTTGCAATACAAGTACATTTACATTGACTACATTCGTGCAACAAACACACATTTTCACATAAAAAAAAACTTTAAATAGCAGGGTAAATAGAAAAAGAACCTTGAATGATGCCATCAGTGACGAGGCGAGGGCTTTGTGCTTCTACTTCCTTCACCCACAAATACTTTCACACAAAGCTTTGTGCTTCTATGACAATGGCGACATAGATTGCCAGAAGCAACAACAACAAGACCAAACAGGTTCACACACGAATCAAAGCTAGCTGAGGTGGCTATGGAGGTGCCCACAATGGCTATGAAAGAAGGCAAATAGATGTTAAGGAAGGGTTTGTTCCAAAAACTAGGCAAGGGTTTCAAACTAAGCTCGAGAAGGTGTAAGGTTCACAGTTCTTAGAATTATATTTTATAATTTCACCTAAATAGGTGTCTCCATTATTCCATGAGACACTCTAGGTTTCATTGTATTATTTTTATGAGTGCAATTCCTTCATCTTAAAAGAGGAAAGGATGAACCTTTTTTGTTTTAATTCTATCAATTCAATAGTTTATCTTGAGTTCTTTATTTGTTTTCATAGTTAATGTTTTTATTTGATTGGTCATCTTATAGATGAATTCAGGAATTGACTTGCACTTTGGCGAGCCTTGTTGAAACCTAAACATGAAACAAGTACTTAATTGGGATTATCTATAGGGATTGAATAATCTCAGTTAAGCCTCGCTAATTCTCGGCCATTAATGTTGATTGCTTGTGTCGGTATGTCCAAGGGATTGGTATCGGACAAGTAGCTTAGAATCTGAGACCATGCAGGGGCTGAGGTAGAATACATTAGTGAATTGGGGATGAGCAAGAGAGATGGTAGAGAATTTTGAAGTTACAGTGGATTGAGTGAATTATAAGTCCAAACCTATACATTCATTCATCAAGATCGACTTCACCATCCAAGTCTAGTATTTCTACCTTTACTTAATTATTATATTGTCATTTATTTTTTATTACAATTTATTTTATGATATTTATTTTGTGACAATCACAAAACAAAAATACAAAAGCCTAGTTCTTAGTTAAATAATTACACGAAATCCCTCCTTTATTCCT
This sequence comes from Glycine tomentella, assembly GCA_007407185.1. Classification (NCBI taxonomy): domain Eukaryota; kingdom Viridiplantae; phylum Streptophyta; class Magnoliopsida; order Fabales; family Fabaceae; genus Glycine; species Glycine tomentella. The sequence goes on along the minus strand of PYAF01001069.1, from coordinate 64,826 downwards.
TTGGGAGACCACCTGGACAATAGTTCAGTTACTACATCATAATTAAGTTACACTTGGCCTACAAAATTAATCTAACGTGAAATAAAACCCTAAAACTCTACCAGTCCACACATAACCCCAATAATCCTTCACCTAGAAATAAAATCTTAAATTAAATATTCCATTTCTCTAGAAATTCAGAAGCTTGTCAAACATCCTCTGTGAGGGTTTTGCCTACCAACCAAAATCATCATTGTCATCCACCTAACCCTCCTTAACAAAACCTACCTCCATTTACTCAACCTTTGTGTCTTGAGACACACATATCAACCTTACTTTTTGCAATTGAAGATTGTCACCGTTGTCTTTTTTCTCAGCCTTTCATCCCTCGTACATTAAGCAAAATGATCCTCAAGTGGCCCTTGATGACAACCCTCTACTCGATTTTGTCAAATGATCCTTATCCTCCATACTCTGAAACTTATGGATAAAGGAGTCATATCATGTTTGGCATTTACTCAAATCTATTTTGCTAAATCCAAATCCTCTTTGTCATATCACCCTCCGACTTCGCCTTAGGCCTCCCGTTGCATCTCTGGTTATTTGATTGGGATACATCCTTCAAGGATTATGATATGCTAGGCACCTGCTTTACGAGACTGCTGGCCTTCCTAGAAACCAAAAGAGATGACTTTCCTTTGTTCTCTTCGTCGATAGCCTTCTCGCTACCCCCCTCAGGAGTTGAAATTGCTTCATTCTAAATTTTTGAGACATTATCGATAATTGAAAGGGAAACTCTTGTTGGACACAAGTCACCTAACCTTAATGTTTCTCTTCACTAAGTTTTGGTGGAAAGACCTTTCTTAGGTTCTAGATGGGCCACCTAAGTTGAAATTTTTCCTAGACCAAACCTACCTTGTTGTTGAGGCCCATTAAGGCACACCAAACTATTATCTCCCCTATTTTCAACAGCCTCATCCCTTTTTTGTAAGTTCATTATTCCTTTAGGCGTATATGTTCCTGATAGCATGGAGATAGGGAGACAAAGTCTTTTTTGCCCCAACCTGATCAAACACCCCACCAAAATGATCTTCCTAGTTTGCATTTTGAAAATTCAAATTCTGGGGTAATGACCCTCAAAGAACTCATCAAGATATTTACTATATAGGATTGTTATGGAATCAACCTCCTCTAAAGCTTCTAATTGATCGTCCTACTTGACTAACTTGTTACTATATAAGAGACAATTTAAACAATCTTTAAATACTTCATCCACCCATTAACTTTATAGATATCACTATTAATTTTGACCTTCACCATATAGTTAAGCATATTTTGGACTTTAGTGTGGATGACGAATCTAGAAAAATCAAATATGTGTTTATCGTTGGTAGATCGTCAATGTAGAGAAAATCACCATAATAGGAACCCCTGTTAATCAGAAATATTATTTAGACCAGGCATGTGTCGAACTGCCAAAGCCCTTAACCATTCCTTTACCCGGTCTACATCCTTATTAATATATTCTACTATGCCTTTAGATTCATCAGTTTCAAGCAAAACTAAGGATGCATCCATCAAAATAGCCTTGATGCTGAAAATACCTTCCAAGTTGAGTTTCTATTTGGTTAGATAAGCATCCCCATTTTTGGCTACTCTCCCCACATATGCTTTCATCAACCTTTCTAGCTCCTCCTCTTTCACCGAACAGGATAAATTGAAGAAAGGATTTGGTCTTTTTCAACCACCCTCTTTGGCTAGAATCTTAAGAGGGAAGTGATGATTCTTTGTGACATTAGCATACAACATATCCTTCTGAGGCTCCTTTCCATACCTATGCTATGTACAGCTCATTGCCTTCTAGTTGACTTGGTTATCTACTGCCGTTGGTCTAGAAGAGTTCCAAACCCCTCAAATGAACTTTGGAGAGTTAACTAAGATCTTGTTGCTACTAATGAAGATTTTATCCAAGGTTAACGCCATGATAGACACATTTTGGGCCCCAAAGAAATGAAAAAACCAAAAGCACTATCCCATTTTATTTGTTCTTGAAATTATCCGGGAAGTTGGTAAAATAGAATGAAGTCTGGCCTTCATCGTCATGTGGTCCCTTCTTCCTCCTTCTTGTTATGTCAATAGTACTTTCCTCTGAATGATGATACTTTTGTTTCACTACTAAAAAAATAGCTTTTAACATCGCTACGTTAACATCGATTTTCTGAAAAACCGATATTAACGAAAACGCGGTGGCAAATTTGTAATTAAAAGAAGCAATTTACAATCGGTTTTCTTAAAAACACTTAAAAACCGATGTTAACTAGTCCCTATTAACATCGGTTTTCAAGTTTTTTAAGAAAACTGATGTTAAGGTGAACTAGTTAACATCGATTTTCAAGTTTTTTAAGAAAACCGATGTTAAGGTGAACTAGTTAACATCGGTTTTTAAGTATTTTTAAGAAAACTGATGTTAAGGTGGACTAGTTAACATCGGTTTTTAGGTTTTTAATAAAACCGATGTTAAGGTGTATTATTTAACATCGATTTTTGAATGAAAATCGATGTTGTTCTTGTTATTATAACACATCTGGCCCCCAAATCAAATACCACCAGTCTCGTGCTTCTCTTTTCCCTCATCCCTAACCTCAACTCTCATACTCACTGGCCATTTTGCATCCCTAACCTCAGCTTTTACACTCGCGACCTCAATCTCACCATCTTCCAGAGTTGAAGCAAACGACGCTCTCGTTACCTCATCCCAAGCGTCATCCCTAACCTCGCTCTCGCACGTACGCTCTCGATCCCAGTTGAAGCAAACCACGCATCTCCATCCCAGATTTAGAGCCCACCAGGTGGGAGCCTTGTGCATTCAGTTGTCTTTTTGATTTCTAGTTCATAGTGTGTTGGTACTGACTGATGTGTTTAAAGTCCAAATATTGTTTCAGTAATTCCTATGTATATACTATAGTAATAGTGACTTTGGATTTCATTAATAAAGGGAAGCTTATTTTCTAGTTAGATCATGGTTTGCACAATATTTGTGTATATAATTTATGAGATAATGGGTTTGCTTGGTTGAGTATGTAGTTAGATGGAAAAGAAAGTCATGATGAAAATGACTTCGAATTGAAGTTATTGGTCTGAGTAGGAGTAAAATTTTACCATCTTCTCATAGTTTTGTAGCATTAAGCAAAGTATTAAAGTGATTTTTAGCAAATATTCTCCCCTTATGGCTTGAAGATGTTTGCATTATGGATGGAAGATAAATAGCCTTCTCTTGTGTCGTAGGCCAACCCTCAAACCTTGTTGACCTTGACCTTAGAGGTAACTTCTTGGAGGGTCCTACATCATCAAATCCTTTTGGCATTGTCTTGAATTCACTTTAGCACATTGGCCTCTCCTTTAATAGATTCAAGGGTGATGTTTTCAAGTCCTTCATGAATGTATGCACCTTACATTCTTTATACTTGCAATACAACAATTTGACTGAAGACCTTCCATCAATCCTTCATAATTTGTCTAGTGGTTGTGTTAATTACTTCAAAATTATGTTATAATATCAAAAGTTAATTACTTCAAGTTGCATTTGAAATCCAAATTACTAAGTACTTTATCATTGCCTAATCTTGTAATTCTTTCTTTAGATATGTCTCAATCTCATAAGCCACTACAAAGAGGATTCTTCATTTATAACACATATTTACTTACCAATGTGAACATGCATAACATTCTATTGTAGATTCATTTTTCAAAGTAACAGAAAAAAGGCCATTGGACAATTGATGCAAACCTAGGATGGTTACAATTGACAAACAGAACAAGCCAAATATAGAATAAGCATAACCAGATTGGAAATTGTTGAAGAATTGTGACTTTGTTGGTGATGACCTTTCTTACTTATTTTGGCTGTAGTTTGAGCTATGGTAATTTGATTGATGAATTTTTTATGCATTGGGAAGCTAATTAAGAGAATTATCTATAAGTCTAATTTCATTCTTCAACATCTGAGTTGTGGTTTCTATCATTGTGAAAACTAGGATGGAATTTGAAGACGAAATTCTAGACATAATTATTGAGTCATTTACAATCAATTGGGCTTGTATTTGGTTTTGATGTTTATCTTCTATTTTAGGCTTTATGTAAAGTCATAAAGGTTAATATGTGAGGGAGTGTCCACACTATTATAAATAGGACATCCATCTTTCATGGGGTTAAATTTGTAATTGGTTCTTATATTGGGTCTGAAAGTAATGCTAGATAAGAGGAGAAGTTAGGTTAGTCTCCTTTTGTGAGTAGGATCACCTTGGAATAAAATTTATAAGAAAAGATGTAGTCCTCATCATTGGACAAATTGAATAATATTTATTTATTCTTTTGGATCTGGTTAAAAGATTTATTGATGAGATACAACTGCATCCATAGCTATTAAGTTTTCCCAAATCTTCCTTGCAATAGAACCCAAGGTTCAAGTAAACCTCAAGAACTCATAAGTTCCAGCACTCATATAATTGGGGTTGTTTTCAGAGTTTTAAGTTGCAGAAAATGGAAGATGGAAGAAGGATAGGGATGAAGGTGAAGATAATGGATGGCACCATGGAAAAGGATTTCCAATAAGGCTAGGAAGAATCACCATAATAGCATTGGGAAGCCATTGATAAGACTTAGAAGTTCTTGAACAAGAACAAGAGAGAAACTCTCACAACAATATTCAGAAATTGTATTGATCAATCAAAATTAGTTACATCTAGTTTTGGCACTTTATATAGGCCACGAAATTCAAGCTAAATGTCACTGAAATGTAAGAAAATACAAATTGAAATGAAGCCTAAACGAAGCTTGAAGTGCAAGCTTTCAATAAGTGACCTTTGGCTTCCCAAACAGGTGCAGAGTAGCTTAAAAACTGGTTTAATTGATTAATTTGCTATTGTAATCGATTAAATCAATGAAATAATTGATTACACTAACATTTAATCGATTAAAGTAGTAAGAGCTTATTCCTGTTTACAACTAAAAACTGGTTTAATTGATTAATTCACTATTGTAATCGATTAAATCAATGAAATAATTGATTACACTAGTCATTTAATCGATGAAAGTAGTAAGAGTATTTTTCCTGTTTGCAACAAAAATGTTGTAATTGATTACAAGGCCAAAATAATCGATTAAAACAGTAATAACCTATTTACAATTGTTTTATTAAATTTCTTCTAGCAAGTGCTGGAATTTGTTGGATTATATTGAATTTGAGACATCAAAATCCAACTCTTATCATCCTTGATATGGTGTGCAACTTCATGCCTGTCCAAGTTAGCTTGAATATGGTCTTGAAGTGCTTGAGTCCTAGCTCTTGTCATTGGTCCCTTGAAGCTCACCAAAGGAAGTGCTTCAAACTCTTCTTCTAGACCTTTGGTTTGTCTTGGACCTCCATCATCCCCTCTTTCTTGGAAAGAACTTGTCCTCAAGTTTGTCTCTTCATTTTTACCTACATCATACAAAGAAAGATCACAAATATTGAAAGTATTACTCACACCATACTCACTAGGCAATTCAAGTTTATAAGCATTGTTGTTGATCCTCTCTAGAATCTTGAAAGTTCCATCTCCTCTAGGTTGTAGCTTGGATTTCCTTTCATGAGGAAATCTATCCTTCCTTAAATGAAGCCACACTAAATCTCCTTCATTAAAGATCACTTGCTTCTTATGCTTATTGGCTTGCTTAGCATATTGTTCCATCTTTCTCTCCACATGTGCCTTCACTTGTTCATGCAACTTTCTAACATAAGAAGCTTTAGATAAAGCATCATGATTAACCATAGAAGAAGTGTTAGGTAAAGGCAATAAATCAAGAGGAGTTAAAGGATTAAAGCCATAAACAATTTCAAAAAGAGATAAAGAAGTAGTCTTGTGAACTACTCTATTGTAAGCAAACTCAATGTGAGGTAGACACTCTCCCAATTTCTCAAATTACCCTTGATGTAGCATCTAAGTAGTTGTCCCAATGTTCTATTAACCACCTCGGTTTGACCATCCGTTTGTGGGTGACAAGTTGATGAAAATAAGAGTTTTGTACCAAGCTTACCCCATAATGTTTCCAAAAATGGCCAAGGAACTTTGTGTCTCTATCACCCACTATGCTTCTTGGCAATCCATGTAGTCTCACCACTTCCTTGAAGAAAAGATTGGCTACTTCACAAGCATCATCACTTTTGTGACAAGGAATGAAGTGTGACATCTTTGAAAACCTATCAACAACAACAAAGATAGAATCCTTTCCCCTCTTGGATCTTGGAAGGCCAAGCACAAAATCCATAGAAATGTCAACCCAAGGGGAGTTAAGAATAGGTAAAGGTGTATACAAATCATGAGGCATTAATCTAGATTTAGCTTGATGACAAGTAATGCATTGAGAAATAAGCTTATGCACATCATTCCTCATTTTTGGCCAAAAGAAATGTTCATTTAAAATAGCCAAAGTTTTGTCTACACCAAAGTGCCCCATCAAATTATTCTCATGAGCTTCTCTAATGAAAAGTTCTCTCAAAGAGCTTTTAGGAACACAATCTCTTTTCCTTGAACAAGAAACCATCATGTCTAAAATATCCTTGATAAGCCCCTTTCTCACACAAAGCAAAAATACTAGAGAAGTCATGATAATGCATCCGCCACCACATTCAACTTTCCTTGCTTGTGTTTAATGACATAAGGAAATTTCTCAATGAACTCAACCCACTTAGCATGTCTTTTGTTGAGTTTTCCTTGACTTTTCAAATATTTAAGGGATTCATGATCACTATGTATCACAAATTCCTTAGGTAAAAGATAATGTTGCCAAGTTTGCAAAACTCTAACAAGGGCATACAATTCTTTGTCATAAGTGGAATAGTTCAAACATGCACCCTTCAATTTCTCACTAAAATAAGCAATAGGATGTTTATCTTGAATTAAACCCCCCCCCCAATGCCTACATTAGATGCATCGCATTCCAATTCAAAAGAAGCATTAAATTAGGCAATGCAAGAATGGGTTCATGAGATAATTTATCCTTCAAAGTTTGGAAAGCAATTTCATGTTCTTGCTTCCAAGAAAAGCTCATGGTTTTCTTCATCAATTCATTCAAAGAAGAAGCAACGGTACTAAAATCCTTCATAAATCTCCTATAAAAACTAGCTAAACCATGGAAACTTCTAACATCTTTCACAATTGTAGGAGTTGGCCACTCCATGATGGCTTTCACTTTCTCTTGATCCACTTGGACTCCTTGGGCACCTACTACAAAACCTAGAAATACAACTTACGAAGTGCAAAAAGAACATTTATCAATTGCTCCATACAAGGTTTCATTTCTAAGCACCTCCAAGACACTCTTAACATGCATTAAATGATCCTTTAAATTGGCACTATAAACAAGAATATCATCAAAGTACACAACCACGAATTCTCCTATAAAGTGTCTAAGAACATGATTCATAAGTCTCATAAAAGTACTAGGTGCATTAGTCAAACCAAAAGGCATAACTAACCATTCATAAAGCCCAAATTTTGTTTTGAAAGCTGTTTTCCATTCATCCCCTTCCCTCATCCTTATTTGATGATAACCACTCTTAAGACCAATTTTAGAGAAAATAGTAGCACCATGCAATTCATCTAAAAGATCATTAAGTCTAGGGATGGGATGGCTATACCTTATGGTGATGTTGTTCATTGCCCTACAATCCGTACACATTCTCCAAGTTTCCTCCTTCTTAGGCACAAGAATAATAGGCATAGCACAAGGGCTCATGCTCTCACGGATCCACCTTTTTTCAAGTAGCTTCTTTAATTGTGCTTGTATCTCTTTTGCTTCCATTGGTGAAGTCGTATAAGCTGGCCTAGTAGGGAGTGTACAACCCGGAATCAAGTCAATTTGATGCTCTATGCCTCTCAAAGTAGGCAAGCCATTAGGCACTTCTTTTGGAAAAACATCTTGATACTCTTCCAAAAGTGATTGCATAGCTTTAGGCAATTTTCACCTTCCTTTTCAACGTGTAAATAAAGAGAGTTAGGAAGCACATAATAAAGAGGTTGTGACCAACCTAATCACGGAAGATGAGGAGGCGATAGAAGGTTTTCTTTTGATGGCACACAACAAAGTCAACACCAACAATGACACGGTGTGGTACCTTGATATGGGTGCAAGAAACCATATGCGCGGGCACAAGCACCTATTCAAAGAGATGCGAAAGGTTGAAACTGGCCATGTGTCGTTTGGAGATGCGTCGAAGGTTGAGGTCAAAGGCCAAGGTACGGTTTGTTATTTACAAAAGGATGGCTTAGTTGGGTCAATCCAAGATTTGTATTATGCACTAGATCTCAAGAGCAACATTTTGAGTATGAGGCAACTCATGGAGAAAGGTTATTTAGTACTAATGAAAAATCGGGTATTACACTTGAAAGATAAACACGAGCATTTGGTCAGTCAAGTTGAAATGGGGAGAAATCGCATGTACAAGCTGAATTTGAGAAGTTTTCGAGAAAAATGTTTGCGAGTCGACGTAGAAGACAAGGTGTCGCTATGGCATCTCCGTTTTGGATGAAAATAGTATGAACACACAATAATCAAGAAGGGGGTGAATTGGTTTAAACTTGGCCTTTCAAAAATCTTTGAGGAATCAAAGTAATAAGATCATATCATAATTAAATTAATAATGCTCCAACCAATCAAACCACTCAGCTCAAGAAAACTATTACAAAACCTTACACCTGTTGAGTAGAAAGATTTCACCAAAGAATCACAAATTAAGATAGAAAAAAGAGAGTAAAGAAAGTAATCAATACAAGAACTTATACTGGTTCACTTCTCACCTTTGAGAAGTTTCATCCAGTTTTTTCTAACTAAACTTAGTTAGAGTTCCAATATTCACAATATTCTTTTCTTACAAGCTTATTACAAATCTCCCTTACTCAAACCTAGATTAAGAACAGAAATTGAATCCCCTTAGACTCCTAGTGATCAAGACATAGAGAATCCTTCTCTACTCTTTCGTCTAGAGAAACCTACACTAAACAAGCCTTAAGAATTCTATTGTAATAGTTACAAACAACCAAAAATTCTAAAACGAATTTACAAGCAAAGTTAATTGAGAGAGACAACCTGATGATCCAATGAATATGAATGCATATGATTTACCAATCTTGATTCAGGTTGAAAAACAAATTTCAGAGCAAACTCTCCAAGAACTTCTTTAAAATCTTGTCCAAGAAATCATTCAACTGCAACATGAAGATTTAGAATTTGTGGGACAAGAGCTTAGTAACTCAGAATATCTTTTCTCACTTCAGAAGACTGTTGAAAATCTATGAAAATTTCGTAGTGTTATAATAAACTCTTGTAACTGAATGTAATCGATTAAAACCACTAATGTAATTTATTGTTAACAAGTTTAATCGATTAAAGTTCTCTTGAGATTTCCGGAAAAGATATATGAACAAAGCAATCGATTAAATCGCCATGTAATCGATTAACACAAAAGTTTTATTTCCAAGAACACGCCAAGTAATCGATTACCACATATCGTAATTGATTATCATATAGTTGTAATAGATTAAAGTATTCATCAAAGCTTAAGTAATAGATTACCATTAGCTGGTAATCAATTAAAACAGAGAACATGTATTTTTCCAAAACATAAGCTTTGAACACATTGGCTTTTCAATGCAATCATGAATACTTTAAAATCTTTTTCACAAAACATATACTTTTTGTAAAACCATGAATGCAAGCCAATGAATGATGTTTATGCAATGCAATGGATCATTAGATGAAACTCTTAGACATCTAAAGATTACATATGCCTTCAATTGAATGGCATGTAAAAGCTAAAACATCCAAGACTAAGAGCCTCAACATCTTGATCCGCTTCAAGCTCCCCCTGTATCTAGCATTGGTAACCTATATCATGATTGTCTAAACGAGTTGGCGAAGAAGAACATGGGGCACACGAGGAAAAATTTTGTGAAGAATGTGTGCTCAGCAACATGCAGGAACTTCGTTTCAAAAAAAGGTAGAAAAACTAGCGAAGCAACCTCTCGAATTGATTCATTCCGACATATGTGGACGAATCACCCTGAATCTTTTAGCGGTAAAAGGTATTTCATTTCCTTTATTGGTGATTTATCACAAAAACTTGGCTTTATTTTCTGAAAGAAAAATCCAAGGCATTCGAGTTGTTCAAAAAGATCAAAGTGGTGGTGGAAAAGGAAACCGGTAGACACATCAAATTCATACGATCCGATAGAGGTGGCGAGCATACTTCGACGGCTTTCATGGAGTATTGCAGGAGCAAGGCGTAAGGAGATTTCTAACAGCATCGTACTCTCCCCAACAAAATAGTCTAGCCGAGAGGGAGAACCAGACTGTTCTTGACATGGTTCGGTCAATACTCAAGAGCAAGAAGATGCCCAAGGAATTTCGGGCGGATGCACCATTTGTGACGACCTAATATATTTCTAATTATTGTAACAATCTAATATATTTCCAGATAATTTGTATTACTATTAGTTTTTAATGAACGTATATTAATCAGTCTTTTTAAATACGTATAATTTATATAAGTGGTAAACTCATTTATAGAACAAACTTTAGTCATTCTTACATTGTTCACTACTACAAGTTGCTAGCTTCATCATACATTACCAAAATATTTCACACTAAAACATAGGATTACTAAGAAACCTACTAGACATATTAGATACGATCCTTATTTATTTACATACTACAAACTACCCTTTTATTAGCTTAGAAATTTTCACCCACACTTTTATTTACATACTCCAAACTACCCTTATTAACAGGTTCCATGGGAAGATTAGGGTAATCGTATGCATACTGGAGAAATGGATCATTAGGGTTGAACATATCATTTAATACAGATATAGGAAAATGAAGTCCAAAATATACATAAATTCGAATGATTGGGTGCATAGTACTAAAACATAGCAATTCCTTTCCTAATCTTGATACCATCCCCAATCTAGAGCATCAAGGAATATGATTACGAAGGCCATCTAAAAAAAACAAATGAAACAAATCTAGTGAGAAATAAAATTTCTCAGTAGGCAAAACTAAACCATCAAATACGGTAGTACATTAGTAACCATCAATAAATTCCAATAAAATCCATACAATAAATAACCATTCAATATGTATGCATGAATGAAATTTCTAGGGTGAACATGGCCTCTACATATCGTACTGTATGTAGCTACATCTCGTAAAAGATGTAGAAATGTTGCGGCCGTCATACGCTAATCATACATGTCATTTCCATGTTTTAGCACTTGGTCTCTACATGTCGTACTGGATGTAGTATCAGATCCTGTTTCTCAAATCTTGTATTGAACTCGGAATTATTAATCAATATATATATATATCATCACCTAAAATCCATCATTTTCATCAATAATAAAATCCATGAGCAAATACATACAACCTCATGAAAAAAATTTCATCAGAACATCACAATATACCACAGGTATGGCTCAACCACCATACATCATTCAATCAAAATCATGCCAACTTGTGCATCGCAACATAATATCCTCAAGCTAAAGACAACATGTTAGTAGTTTAACTAGGAAACCTTAATATACCATCTCAATACTTTTCTAATTCTTTTACACTATCACCATAAAAGATTTGAACTTAACCTAGACCTTATGTTCTTCCAACTTATCACTCTACTATTTAATTATCAAACTAAACCACTTGAGTAATTAGACCTTTCATCCCCATACCATTCAATCTCTATTTCTTAGAATTAATTTAGAACAGTTCCAACATAAGATATAAGCAAACAGTCCAAATTTCCATCAAAATCAAGTCTATAGGTCATCAAAATCATGTCCAAACATTACTAAAATTTGAGCATTTAAATCATCAACCTATCCTATTGTTAAATCAACATTACCACCTCATAAAATATCATTCAATGATATAAAAATTCAGTTTAAATGATCAACCATAAATCTGTACCATTACACATAAAGGTTATGAAAACAATAGGAATACACACAATAACCAAGAAGGGGTGAATTGGTTTAAACATGGCCTTTTTTAAAATCTTTAGAAAATCAAAGTTAATGGATCTTAATCACAATTTAATCAAGAATGCTTCTGATCAATCAAACCACTCAGTTTAAGAAAACAATTGTAAAAAACCAACTTGTTGAATAATAAAGAATTCACCAAGAACTACAGATCAAGATAACTAGAAGAGATTAAAGAATAGTGAAAAACACAAGAATTTATACTGGTTCACTTCTCAAGAGAAGCTACATCCAGTTCTTCTAATCAACACTAGATTAGAGTTCCACTATTCACAAATTTCAGTTCTTACAAGCTTTACAACAATCATCCTTTATCAAACCTAGATAAAGAACAGAAATCTAAAACACTATTAGAATCCTAGTGATCAAGAAATAGAGAACCCTTCTCTATTCTTTCCCTCTAGAGAAACCCACTCTAGAAAAAGCTTCAAGAATCCTTTGTAATAATTACAAATAACCAAAAATTTAGAAACGAATTTACAACAAGAGTAAATGGAGAAAGACAACCTGATGATCCAATAAATATGAATGAATATGATTTACCAATCAGAGTTGAGATGAAAAACAAGTTTCAGAACTTTCTCTCCAAAAGCTTCTTTGTAAGCTTACCTAAGAAATCTTTCAATACACCATGAAGATTTAAAAGTGTGGGACAAGAACTTTTGAACTCAGAGTATCCTTTCTCAATTTCAGAAGACTCATGAAAACTCTAAAAATTTCATAGTCAAGTGTTGTATCTTTTAGACAAACTCACCAGCTATTTATAACCACCTTCTGTAACTGAATGTAATCGATTAAATCGCTAAAGTAATCGATTAAACTACCATATAATCGATTAAAGTGTTCTTAGCACAATCTAGAAAAGTTTTAAGAACAATGTAATCGATTAAAATGAGTTGTAATCGATTAAACTAGTCATGCTTAGTTTTGAAACAAGCCTATGTAATCGATTACCATTGAGTGGTAATTGATTAAGCAGTCATGCATAGTTTTGTATTTAGTGTTGTGTAATTGATTACGATATGTTTGTAATCAATTAAAGTGTTCATCATGGCTTTGTAATAGATTACACAAGCTGGTAATCGATTAAAGCAGTCACATTTTGTTTTTCCAAAACCTTAACCATGAGAAATTCTAACGACCCGCCTCGTCGCTATGATATCACTGACTCTAATCGTGTGAATTTCAAATTTTAATGAAAACTCCATTAATTTGATTATGAAAATGGTAGTAAATTTTTCGTGATAATACAATTATCATATAACAAAACAAATACATAAATGGATACATATGGATGTACATTTAAGATATTACATATCATTCACATGTCAGAACATAACCTAGTTGTATTTACAAATATTTACGTTTGGAATTCCAATTACATATCATTTACATGACCAACTGTAAGGACCCTCAATGGGGCACGGAAGGTGCCAAGATTCCAGGCAGATAGAGCCAGGAACCTAAGAAGAAAACCCTATTCAGGGTATGGCGCTGATGGCGCTAGACCTGGCGCTAATGGCGCCCGACCACTGGAAAGTGGCACCCAGAGCGCCATGGCCACGCCAGGAGTGCTAGGATCTCTGGAATTTGGCGCCAAGGGCGCCAGGCCGGCGCTGGGAGCGCCATGATCTCTGGAAACTTACGCTTGGGGCGCCATCAGGGGTGCCATGTTTTCCAGCCGGAGCTGATGGTGCCAGATGTGGCGCTGGGAGGGCCAGAAATTCTGGAATTTGGCGCTGGGGGCGCGGGAGCGGCGCTAGGAGCGCCAGAGGTCTTGCTGGGCCACTATATAAAGTGAAAAACGCGAAAAAGTAGAGGAAAAATAGTTCTTCTTCCTCCTCCAGCCCTGACCTCCATTAGTGGCTGGTCCAAGCTTACTAGAACCTTGTTTCTTGCTTTAAATACCTTCCTTTAACCTTTGATTGGGAGAGAAACACTTTGAAGCTTGAATCCTTCTTCCTTTCTCTTGAAAGCCCCTTTTTAGTGAGAATTGGAGTCTCTAGAGAAAAGCTCAGAGAACTTGAGAGTGGCTGAGACCCACTACTTGAAAAGGACATCAGAGCTCGAGGAAGCTGTCCTTTGGTCTTCTTAGTCACCATTGAGGTAAGAGACTCAAGTTTCTCCGTTTGATTTTGATTTTAGGGGTTCTCATGAATAGTGACCCATATGAGTTGGGGCTAGAATTAGCCCAGGGTCCTGTAGAGAATTATGTTCAGGGGGTTGTTCTGATGAAGTTAGAGCCTTGAGTCATCATTATTGATGAAGTTTGATTTTGGCTATGAGTTTATGTATGAGTAGAGAAAAGACTAGTTATTTGGTTATTATGAACCTTAGAGCAGTTGATAAGGTTTCTCATGGGATAATATAGATGTTGTTTATGAGCTGAATTGGTTATAATGATAAGCTTGAAGTTGATATGGCTAAAGCAAGGATATGCTTTGTATTAGCCTGAATAGAGTCTTAGAAGAGGCCCTGGAGCCTTGCTTAGGCTGAGAGGGATCCTGTTGAGGGTCTGGGAATCACTTATGAAGTGATTGGTTATGTGTCATATGGAAAGGATTATAGTTCCTTTCATTCTAACGACTTAGAACCGTTGTTGATAGTTATGTGTTTGTTCTTATGTAGGACGTGAGCTTGATAGTTCTGGTGGTCGTGATCACGAGGCCGGGAGAGCCGGTGTTTTGCCTAGAGTAGATAAGCTCTTGGTTCTTGCATGTGTGTCCTTTACTGTGTTCCACCATGCTCCAAAGGGAGTGATGGTTTTGATGTGAGCAAATGCGTGTATATAGAAATTGTGTGCTGGTATGATTGAATCTTGATATGTTTTTTGTACCCTGTGAAGGGAAAATGATATGTATTGATATGAGATGATTGAAATGGAATATGAAACAGTGATGTGAGATTGATGTGCATGACTATGAGCTGTCTAGCATATGATACGCATGATTGAATATTAGATTTGAATGTGAATTCTGGGAATGAATAAAATCCTATGGTAGTAGGATAGATGATATAAGACTGAGTAAGACCTGCTGTGAGATGTTCCTGTTATATAGATGTAGCCTTCCAAATGGAGATGTTCCTATATACACAGAGGTAGCCTCCTCAGACAATTGTATGAATAGATTATGAGATGTGCCTGTGATATAGATGTAGCCTCTTGAGTAGAGATGTTCCTATATATACACAGATGTAGCCTCATTAGAAAGAGATGTACCTGTTATATAGAGGTAGCCTCCTGTGTGGAGATGTTCCTATATATACAGATGTAGCCTCAGATAGATATATTGAGATCCAGGCATGAGATGTTCCTAGTATATAGAGGTAGCCTCCTATGTGGAGATGTTCCTATATACATAGATGTAGCCCCTGCAGGATAGTGATGTATGTTATGATTGGCTGTAGGCCGTGTGTATATCACCTAATTATCAATAGGTGGATGTGATTTGATGAAAATGATGATAAAAAGATGGAGATTGAGATTCCTGAATGCATGGTGGATGTTGGTGTGATTTCCTGAAATAGAATTTGAGAATATGTCTGAAAGTGAACCAGGGGAAGGAAATACCTTCAAGGGCCCTGAGTTTACTGAGATTTCATATCTCACCCTTTTGTGGGACTTATGTTTTGCAGGTGAATCTTCAGGAGGAGCAGATAGATTCCAAGGCTAGAAGCCTGTGCAGGGATAGTTGCTATTTGTAAACCTTAGGCATAGATGATATGAGCATGTTGCTCTAATGTTTTGTATACTGCCTTTGGTTTAGTTTTGTACCCTGAGGGGGATGTATGTACAGTTTTGTACTTAAACAGAGATTTTATGTGTATTCACCATATTATAATGTATGGTGGTTATGCTAGTGACAGTTGATAACGTCACTCTTATATTATGCTTCCAAACTGCTTAAACTTTGATGATTATAGTTAATGTTAGTGATTAAGGCAGGTTAATGACCCTGGTTTTGTACGGGGCGTTACACCAACAAAAAGAATCAAGGGACTAACTAAGAAAAAGTTGATTAACAAAACACAACTCTTTTCCAAAAAGAATTCCAACGTTATCACGTCAGTTTGGCGGCTCCAACCAAAAAGAAGATCTCCCTCCAGGGTCACCTACTGCTGCTTATCTGTTCCCATGAACGAAAGTTCGCGATCATCACAGGTACCAACCACATGGTACAAAAATTGCAAGGGTGAGTTTATTATACATAACTAGCAATCATTAGATAACAACAATTGGGAAGGAAACAACATTAACAACCACAATCATTACCAAAAATCCATCAGTCTAATACACACCCGACAAACCAATCATCCAAGTCATTTCACAACTCAAACAATCATACTCAGAATGATGCATACACCTGACTCATCATCAACATGCAATGTTGTACCATATCTGTAACACCCCGGACGTCTCCAGCATGTTATCATCAATGATATACATAACACGCTATCAGCGTTAACTAAGCGCGGTGCGGAAGCGATAGAATCGTTTATCTTGATTACATTATGCATGGAATATAAAAACCACATAAGAAAGAACATAAAACAAGCCACTGCTGATCCAGATAAAACAAAAACAACTATATAGGCAGATACACAAAACTAAACAGAGATATTCAGGAGGAAACATACTTATATACATCCACATCATCTGTACATATACATGCTCAAAAAACAAGACCACAACTGGGTCATACATCAGAATATGTATAGGAAAATGGGTATACACATACCCTACAACTACACAGAGATCTAAGACCAGCTTCAACTCTTGAAGCTCTGCTCTGGTCTTCTACTGCAGCCTCCCATCCAGCCTAACAGGTCCACTAGGGCCTCCTGCCCTGAGATCGCTCCTCTCCTCAAGAAGCACCTGAAAACCACAAACCCCACACAGGGTGAGACAAACGTCTCAGTAAACTCAGGGTTCTGGAAATCCTCCCTAACCCTGGTTCACCACCAAGCATAAACAAACATATAAACAGAGCTGAGGAAATCATCCTAGCTCACACATACAAAGCCTAGGACATAATCCTAGCTT
>PYAF01001069.1:28957-40375 GCA_007407185.1 Glycine tomentella | reverse complement strand
AGGCGTGGCTCCCACGCTTCAGGCGTGGCACTCCCACGCCTCAGGCGTGGAAAATCCACTTTCCAGGGCACTTCCCACGCTTCAAGCTTGGCTCACAGCAACACTCCAAAATTGACCTTTTTCAGCAACCATGGGTCGTTAGAGCGCCAAACTCGCTCTGAAGCTTGCGCCGTTCGCGTCACAACTTAGGGTTATTATACTTACCCTATTTCTGTGTCTGTGGTTGACACCTATGATGACCCCAATTTATTTGGGCGAGCAGATGAACAGTAGTAGCTGAGCATGGTGTTGGATTAAAGATGTGTATGGATGTTAAGTTGAAGATGGGAATAAAGATGTTGTAATTTTTATTTTGGTGGCCTATGATAAGTATTTAGACAGTTTATTTATGGACATGTAACATGGACTGTTTTATATTTATATTGATGAACTGTATCTGTATAAACTGCGGTGAGGGAAAATGTCTATGTTATGAACGAAAGGAAAAATCAAAGCAAGAAGAAAAGAATTCTCCAAGAAAAATTTACATCTAAAATCATTCAAATACAAAGCGGAAACGAAATTTCATCTAAAATCAATCAAGCACGAGAGAACAAAGAGAGGCGTTACAATGGTGGTATCAGAGCTTAGGTTTGTTTTCTGAGGACTGTATGTTTGCTATGTTGCTGTGTGCATGTGATGTCTTGTATTTTTAAGTATTTGTTATGGGCTGCATGTATTTGTTGTATTTAGGAATATATGTTCTGTAGGTTGATCTGAACCATGGACTGGGTTTTCTGTGATATGTTTTTAAAAGAATAGAAAAGTAGACTAGGATTTAATTTACAGTGAATTAACCTTATTGAAATTATTTGGATCAGATTTATGGTTGTTATTTAAGGTTTGAAATTCATAATAAGAAGATAATCCATAAAGTTGGAATATTAGTAAGGTTGAAATTATAAGGAATGATTATTTGGATAAGTAACTTAAATTTAGCCTAATAAATGATAGTTTAAATGAATAATCTGATGGGTGAATGTTTAAGTAAACTTAGTCTTTATGTATTAGGACTATGTTTAAGAAAATGGTCGATTGGAATTAAAGTTAAATAATGGAATGTTTCACCAAAGTTTATGTGTTTATATATTGTTAATAGTGTTCTATAATCCTTGACCATGGTCTGTTTCCTAGCTGTGTGTTTACCATGATTATGTTTGTCTACTATGTGTTTACTGTGTGGTTGCTATGTTTTCTATTTATTGTGTGAAGAGTTGTTTTTCTTTGCCAAATGTTTTACGTATGATATGGTTTGTATGTTGCTATGAACCATGGATTGAGTTTTCTGTAAAATGTTTTTGAGAAAAGTAGATTAGGCTGTAGGTTTCAATCTACAATTGAGAAGCCTCTTGGATTAAATTGTTGGAAAAATTCATGGTTATAATTTAGGCTTGAAATTCATGTTATGGGATGGTTATTTTATGTTGAGAATAAGATAGGTAATGATCAATGAGTTTAAAAATTAATAATGTTAGAATTAAATTGAATGATTTTAGAAAAGAAGTTTAAGTAGTTTTGGGGATGATGGTTTAAGTATTAAAATAATCCAATTTTGAGAATTAAGTAGTCCAGTGATAAGAAAGAAAATTAAGATACTAGAATCGAATTTTTCTTGAAAAGGATTCGAAGGAATCAAAATTATTTGAAAAATAAATTGTGGAATATTAGTTGTGCTATTAACATGATTTTCTAGGTTAAGGATATTTGCAAGTTGGACATAAATATATTTGGATAAGATATGGTAATTTAATTTTATTTGTGGTACGTAGGTGATATGGTAAAAAAAAAAATTGGTATTTTACTTATGAATTATGGGTTTTGAAGATTTGATGATATATTAGAATAAATTTATAGTCTTGATGACTGTTATACCATAAGTTTCAATGCATATTCATAAGTTAGCAGATTGGCCACCTGGATAACTTGTGAATTGCAAAGGAACATTATGGCAAGCAGTCAGAAAAACAAATAAGTGACTGATAAGTGATTCTAGGTATCGATCTCTATAATAATTAAGTGAAGAATTGGATTATAAGAAAAGTAGGTGTTTCTTAGTTGGTGAATGTAAGGATGTGTTGAACTAACTACTTTGATATGTATAAAAAAGTAATGTGAAAATTTGTGTGATCGTACTATTAGCTATGTTCTAATCTATTAATTTGAACCTAACGTTGTTTTTTTTTTTTTTAAGAAAATAAGGGGATATGGCTGGTAGAAATGATCGTGCTATAGCAAATGCATTACAAGCTTTAGCACAAGTCATGGAAAATCAACAAAGAAACATGAATAATGAATACCAAGGGTTAGAAAGTTTCCAAAGAAACCATCCACCAACTTTCAAGGGAGGATATGATCCCGATGGTGCACAATCATGGCTAAGGGAAATAGAAAAAATTTTCCGAGTAATGGCCTGTCCTGCTAACAGAAAGGTACTTTTTGGTACATATATGCTGGCAGAGGAAGTTGAATTTTGGTGGGAAAATACCCAACTAAGGTTATAAGCTGATAACCAAGAAATAACTTGGGAGATCTTTAAAACAGTTTTTCTAGAGAAATATTTTCCTGAAGATATAAGAAACAAAAAGGAAATGGAATTTCTAGAATTAAAACAAGAAAATATGACTGTAGCATATTATGCAGTCAAATTTGAAGAATTAGTAAGATATTTCCCTTACTATCAAGGTGTAGAAGGGGAAAGTTTGAAATGTGTCAAGTTTCTAAATGGATTAAGGCCTTGGCATGTGAAAAGCTAAAATCTTTCTTCTAAGGCACAAGCTTCATTTCTTCTAAGGCATATGCTTCATCCTTGACTTGATCATCTTCCAACTCCCCCTATATCCGATAGGTTAGTCCAAATAAACCCTAAATTAAAGATTGAAGCCTAGACTACCTCAAGTAAATTGTATTTTCAAATGACTAAGTAAGTGGCTTCCCTTCTTGGAAATCTTCAAGGAAGAAAGTCTTTAAAAAGAGAAGATAGAAGTATAGTACACTAGGAGTGAAGCTACAGTTATGAGTAAGTGAGAAATGTAAGCAAGAAAGCAAGTGGGTTGTAGGAGGAAGTCTTGGAATTCTTAATATCATACGTGAAAAATTTTGTGATACTCCAAGCTCTTTATATGAATCAAGTTAGTTAGAATGGAAAGGGTTTAGTTAGGTTTCAATCTTGGTTAGTAGTTAGTTTGGTTGAAATGTAACTAATTAATCATTACTTAAGAGATATTATCCTAAAATCATATCTTATGCACTAGATTTTTCTTTGGTCAAGCTTTGCAAATATTCTTTGATTCCTTGGCCTAGTTGCACGTGGAACCTTGCTGAAAATCTTGATGTCCTTTCCTCAATTCCTACAGCTACACACACATGGCCATCATTCAATTTTTCCTATTTTGTCTTCACAAAATTCACAACAACATACAAATATCATGGCTACACCAATATTTTTAAGGTTTAAGGAAAGATTCCCTTCATTAATGATCATACATGCACATGGAAAGCTTCTACAAGAGGCCAAATTTGATTGATTTTTAATTGCTTGGCTGAAGTCATTCCTTGCTCTTAAGTTAATTAGCTGCCTCCTTGATAGCTTTAGACGATTGTTCAAGAATCTTGGACTTAGCTTGTCTTATTCACTTTATTGACTTCTCATTGACTCTTGTCTACCAATTCTATTTCTATTAATTCACATACCCATGCATATTCTTTTGGTTGAGCACGTGAATTTTGAGAGTATTCATGAATCAACTTCTGATTGGTCCAAGCTTGGCTAAATCTTTTAGCCTTTGTGCCAAAGTTCTAAGTACTATACTTTTGCCAAAACAATATTGTTACTTTCAAATATCTAGAAAAATTTTACCACACATGGTTCCTTCTTTCTATACTTTGTACTAATATACCAGTCCATAAATTTCCATTTTTTAGTATGTTAAACTATACTTCCTAATCTTTCTAACAAGGTATCACATGTCTCATTTGGCGTTCTAAAACTCCAGCTATAGTATTTTAAAAACTAAACTCCAAAGCTGCCAACAGGCTCAAAATGGAATACTAACATCCTTTATTGTTTTTGCGACGGAAAGCAGTCCACAATTTAGCTTTGACTGAAATTTTAATATGTTAGAATTGAAATCTAGATATTTAATTCAATAAATCATAAGCCTAATTTGAGTAAGAAATGAGAGAGAGATAAATTTTTAAAAACAGGTGGTAGTATTCGACAGTTTTGGACATCTTGTGTTCAAATAAATTTTATCTTATCCTTCTTGTATCAAACTATCATCACACTTTCATAAGCTTAAGATAAAAATTTGAGGATGTTACACCATCTATGTGCAAAATCGGTGTCCACATGTGAAATTGGATGATCAAACACCACAAGAGGCATGGAGCGGACAAAAATCGACAGTTTCTCATATCAAAGTATTTGGTAGTGTGGCCTATGCGCACGTACAATGAAGAATGAAGCTCGAAGACAAAAGCAAAAGGTATATTTTTGTTGGGTATGATGAGAAAACAAAAGGATACAAGCTACTCAACCCAATAAGCAAAAAGGTTGTGGTGAGTCTTCATGTACGAGTTAATGAAGCAAGCGAGTGGGATTGGAATAACTCAACGGAGGTTATCCACAAAAATGGAGGATCATCAACCGCTATACTTGTTGAATTTAAAGGAAGCTGCAAGGAGATTGACCCAAGGTTGAAGACTTGATTTTGGTTTTAGCTTTTTACATGCCCGATTGAAGGCATTTGTAATTTGTCTAAGTGGTTCAAGTTAAATGCCTTATGATACTTCATTAGCATGTGCATTTTCATAATCATGCATTCATGATTTTTAAATCTCAAGGAAAACAAATGGTTTTACAAAAAGATAAGTTCTCAAGGCTTGTTGTTTAAAAAAGCTTTTTCTTATTGCTTTATTCGATTACACAAGAGGAATAATCGATTAAAGACATTCAAACAATTCTGGAAAAGCCTTGAAGAACAGTTTAATCGATTACTTGATCGTTTTAATCAATTACATAGTGTTAAAACAAAACTATGCTTTGCTAATTTAATTGATTACCTTTTTCTGTAATCGATTACATAGTCTATTTACGGAAAACAAGTCTTGCTGTGATAATCGATTATCAGGAATCGTAATTGATTACACAAGTGTTTTAAAATTTGATGACTTGTTGTATTAATCGATTACAATGCGGTTTAATCAATTATTTTGTTCATGAAACATTACCAGAAAGTTGAAGAACAGTTTAATGGATTATTTGGTCAGTTTAATCGATTACATATGCCAATTTAATCGAGTACACTAGTGAATTAAACCATTACTGTCAGTTAAATCTATTTTTTTAACAGCTTGGTGAGTCCATTTCTTTATAAATAGACCTTGTGCGATTTTATAATCATAAGTGTGACTCACCCAAAAATATCAGAGCTCTTAGAAGTGCTAAAATTTTGTGTTTCTCTCTGAATTTAAAACACCATCTTGTGATATCAAGAATTCTGAAATTTTGAAAAAATGTTTTAGAAACAAGTAGGATTTCAAGATTTGATTCTGAGAATTGATTCTTACAACCTGAAGAATGTGGTAACATCATTTCTTTCATTCATTCATGAAGGACATAAGGTTGTGTTTATCTTGAACCCATCTTTGTTAATTGTTCTAAACATTTTTTTGGTTGTATTGGTATATCATTGAGTTTCTTTTAGAGTATGCTAGAGTAAGGTTCTCTAGTGTTAGAGATTCTGAGTAGGGTTCTCAATTTCTTGGTGATTGTAATTCAAATAGGGTTTTAAAATTAATAACTCTAACCTAGTGTTGGTTGGAAGCAACTGGATGTAGCCTCCAAGGTTGAGAGGTGAACCAGTATAAACTGGTGTGTTCTTTATTCTATTTCTGTTCATATCTCATGGATTGAATTTGGGTGATTAAGAATTTGTCAACAAGATTTAGTTTCAAACATTGCTTGAATTCCAATGGTGATTTTGGTTGAAAGAAAGATTCTGTATTTCAAAAGTTTTTTATTTGATACGATCCATCTTACATATTCTGCAAATAGTTTTGAATAAAATTTTAAATCCTTGATATAAACAAATTCACCCCCCTCTTGGTCATTGTATTTTCAATTGGTATCAAGAGTTGGTTCTTGAAAGTTATTCAAGATCACTTTCTTTTCAAAGAAAATGAACACAAATCAAATAACCTTTAGAGAGGGAGCTTCTCTCAATCGTCCACCAATGTTTGAGGGTGAGCATTTTAGTTTTTGGAAAAATAAAATGCAAATCTTTATTCATTCCAATGACCCTGAAGCTTGGAATGCTATTGAGAAAGGTCCTTTAATCCTATGAAATCTATTGATAAAAAATTAATCCCCAAAGAATGGGATGAGATGATAGATGCAGAAAAAAGAGTTGTCCAATATGACTTTAAAGCTAAAAATATGATTACATCTGCTTTGTCTTCTGATGAATTTTTTAGAACCGTGAGATGCAGGAGTGCAAAAGAAATGTGGGAAATGTTGGAAGTAACTCATGAAGGAACTAAGGAAGTAAGGAGATCAAGGAAGCATGCCTTGATACATGAATATGAGATGTTCAAGATGAGTAATACTGAAAACATTTCTCAGCTGCAAACAAGATTCACACATATTGTCAATCATCTTCTAGGACTTGGAAAGACATTTGATTCTGAAGAATTAAATATCAAGATTTTGAAATGTCTAACAAGACCATGGCAACCAAAAGTCATAGCAATTATGGAATCCAAAGATTTATCAAAAATGTCCATGGCTGCACTATTTGGTAAGCTACTTGAATATGAACTTGAAATGTCTCAATTAACCATTACTGAAGATGCATAAAAGAAACAGAAAAGTATTGCTTTGAAGGCTGCATCATCTAAGGTTGAAGAGGATGAACATTCAAGTGAAGAATATGAAGATGACAACATGAATCTCATTGTCAAAAAATTCAGTTAATTCATGAGAAAAAACAAGAACAAGAAGTTCAAAAAATTCAACAAGAGAAGTGACAACAACAACAACAACAACACCTCTACCAACTTTACTTGCTTTGAGTGTGGAAAGCCTGGACATATCAAATTTGAATGTCAAATATACTTAAAGAAGCAACAATGTGAGAGGAAAATCAAAAGGGAAGGAAAGACAAAAAAGGCCTACATTGCTTTGGGAGAAAATGAATATACTACTTCTGGATCAGCTAGTGAAGATGAGGAGGAAGCTAATATTTGTCTCACATCCACAATAAGTGATGATGAAAACTACTCAAGTGCTGAATCTGAGGTAAATTCTGAGTATGATAATATATTTGATGCCTTTAATGAAATGCATAGTGAAGCTAAAAAATTAGCTAAAGCTAATAACAAGCTAAAAAGAGATTTAAGGTGGCACATCACCAAGATTGCAGAATTGCAAAATGAATTTTGTAAATTGAAAGAAGAAAATGAAAAACTTCTTTGAAGTTACAGAATCAATGGGTGCACATGTACATCTTCTTCTTCTAAGCTTGATAAATACAATATGTTACAAAAGGAGTTTGATGAATACAAAAGGATTCAAGGAGAAAAATATATGCTGTTACTTTCTAAAAACAATGATTTGATTGATATTTTGAGAAAGCTTTTTAAAGGTAAATGCAACTTAGCAGAAATGATAAGTGTGCAGAAATATGCTGGAGATACTTCTGGCTTGGGATACAAAAAGGGTTCAAAGTCCTTTGGCAAAACCAACTTTGTACCACCAAGACAAAAGAATCAAAGAAACCTTAGCAATTCAAAAATCAATCATAACACTTTCTTTAGAGATTCATCAAAACCTATAATTGGTAACTATTGTATGATGAAAGGACATACATCTTTTAAATGCTATGCTAGAAAGTATTATGTGCCTAATGGAGAGTGTATTTGGGTACAAAAGAAGAAAAAAATAGCTAACCCTTATGGACCCAACCTTAATTGGGTACCTTTCTTTGCTACTTGATTTTAATTTTGCAGGTGTGTCTAAGAGCAAGATCATCATTGTGGTATCTTGATAGTGGATGCTCTAAGCACATGACTTGTGACATATCCATGCTAACTGATGTCATATTAAAAGATGGAGGTTATGTCGCTTATGGAGATAATAACAAAGGCAAGATTATCGGAGAAAGAAATATTGGAGATAGCTTTAAGACAAAAATTAGAAATGTCCTGTATGTTGATGGCTTAAAACATAATCTCCTAAGCATAGGTCAATTATGTGACAAAGGGTTTAAAGTCTCTTTCAACAACAAGTGTTGCTTGATATGTGATAACCGAAGTGATGAAGTCATTCACATTGGCAAAAGGAAGGGTAACATTTATGTTTTGTCCATTGATCATGCATTCTTACATAATACTACTTGTTTAATAAGTAAGATTGATGAAACTTTGTTATGGCATAGAAGAACTAGTCATATAAACATGCATCATTTGAACAAGCTTATTAGGAAGGACTTAGTAGTAGGATTGCCTAAGCTTAAGTTTGAAAAGGACAAGATATGTGAAACATGTCAAAGAGGTAAACAAACTAAAAATTCATTTCAAAGTAAAAATGTTGTTTCAACATCTAGACCTCTTAAGTTGCTTCACATAGACTTGTTTAGTCCCTCTAGAACTATGAGCTTGGGAGGCAATTTCTATGGGCTTGTTATTGTAGATGATTACTCAAGATATACATGGACTTTATTTTTAAGATCCAAGAGTGATGCTTTCTTAGCTTTTTCAAAATTGACCAAGCTTATTCAAAATGAAAAGTCAAGTAATATAGTTTCAATTAGAAGTTATCATGGAGGAGAATTCCAAAATGAACATTTTGAACATTTTTGTGAAGAGTTTGGAATTAACCACAATTTTTTGACTCCAAGAACACCTCAACAGAATGGTGTTGTGGAGAGGAAAAATAGATCACTTGAGGATGATGCAAGAACACTTCTAAATGAAACTAAATTACCTAAACACTTTTGGGCAGATGCTGTAAGTACGGTTTGTTATACTTTGAATAGGATTCTCATAAGGCCTATCTTGAAGAAAACCCCTTATGAACTATACAATGGTAGGAAACCAAACATATCTCATTTGAGGGCATTTGGCTGCAAGTGTTTTGTATTAAACAATGGAAAAGAGTCCCTTGGCAAATTTGATTCTAAAGCTGATGAAGCAATTTTTCTTGGTTATTCCTTACAAAGTAAAGCCTATAGGATTTTCAATAAAAGAACTTTATGTGTTGAGGAATCTGTTCATGTTGTATGTGTTAGATTTGATGAAGCTGAAGCAAAGGGATCAAGAAGTATGAAGCTTAAAAGTTTTTGATCTTTTACATGCCCAATCAAATTGATGGCATATGTAACTTTTGATTAAAGCTTAATTCAACTATTAAAGCCTGATAGTCTTCATTAGCTTTTGATGATTCATGCATTCATACATTCATTGGATTAGATATAATCATATGGTAATAAGAAATCAGATAGAAATTCATAAAGGCAACTAGGATTTAATAAAAACTGTTTCTCACTGTTTTAATCGATTACATAAGTAATATAATCGATTAAATGCATGTGTATGCTTTCTGGATTTTTCCTTATGAACATTTTAATCAATTACCATTGGTTCATAAATGATTAAATAAGCTTAACACAGAATTGAACATTCTCTGTGATAATCGATTATTTTGAGATATAATCGATTACATAAGCTTTTGCATAAATTTTCACAACATGTTGATCTGGTTTAATCGATTACCAGATGATTGTAATCAATTAAATGGGCTTTGATCAGTTTTATACATGGTCTGTGATAATCGATTACTTGTGTGTATTAGAAAACTGAGTTCATCTGGAATAGTCGATTACAAGATGACTTTATCGACTATTTTGTTCTTGACAAATTTCCAGATTCCTGATGAACACCTTAATCGATTATCTGGTTAAAATAATCGATTAGATCTGTGAAAATAATCGATTACAGTTAGTTATACCTGTTTTTTTTTAATAAATAGGACAGCTTGGACTGAGTTTTGTAAGAAGTGAAAATCAGATATACTCGTCCATACCTTGGGAAAAACACTTTCTAAAGCTCTCAAAAGTATTCAAGGGTGATTTTAGTGAGAAAATCAAAGATCATGTGTATCATGGAGAGTTACATGTGATTCTAGTCAAAATATTCAAGGATTAATGATTTGTTCAAGCTAGTGACAAAGAAAGATTCAAGAAAGGAGTTTTGGTCATCTATTGCATACATTTTCATATTGTTTGAATCATTCATATCATTGAATTAGCTGAGGATTATAATGTGATATCCTTCTTGAACTTCAAGCTTGTTATTTTCCATATAACATTTGTATTCTTTAAAGCTTTTACTAGAAAGGTTTTCTAGAGGGAAGAACAGAGAAGGGATCTCTGGTTCTTGATTTTTGAAAAGTCTATAGGGTATAGATTATGAATTTTACCTAGGGTGGGTAAGAGAGATAAGATGTAAGCTTGTAAAGAACAAATATATGTTATAGTGGAACTCTAACCTAGATTTGGTTAGAAGAAAACTGGATGTAGCCTCCGGGGTTGAGAGGTGAACCAGTATAAATCTTGTGTGTTTTTAAGATTTTGTTTGTCTTTCAATATATTCTTGAAGTATAGAATTTGTTCATTATACATATTTGGTTGCAGCACAAGAGTGATTTGATTGGTGAAGTAAATTGATTTTTCAAATTGGTTTTGAAAGATAAAGATCCTTTTGAAAGTCTTTCGCTGTTAGAAATTTTGATAGGATTTTAAAACTTCGAGGTAAAACCAATTCACCTCCCTCTTGGTTATTTGCATAACTGTTCATTATATTTTCAGTATGTGATGAGACTAACCATTCCAAAGAGAATTTGGAGTGTGATGATGATGCAGGAGAAAAGGAAGAATTCTTGCAAATCAATGATCTGAACAATAAAGAAAAAGCTGAACCAAATGATGAGCTGGAACATTCTACACCATTACAAAAGCACAAAGAATGGAGGACATCTAGAGACCTCTCACTTGACAACATAATAGGGAAAGTAACAAAGGGAGCATCTACTAGATCCTCTTTAAGAAATATTTGTTGTACTATGGCTTTTGTCTCACAGATTGAACCAAAGAATATTGATCTAGCTTTGCTAGATGAACATTGGTTAATGGCTATGCATGATGAGTTAAATCAATTTAAAAGAAATCAAGTTTGGAAATTAGTTCCTAGATTATCTTCTCATGTACCTATTGGCACTAAATGGGTTTTAAGAAACAAACTGGATGAAAGTGTCATCAAGTTTGGATGTTAAAAGTGCATTTTTAAATGGCTACATTGAAGAAGAAATATATGTTGATCAGC
>PYAF01001069.1:13269-24987 GCA_007407185.1 Glycine tomentella | reverse complement strand
TCTAACTGCAGTCAAGAGGATCCTCAAGTATCTCAAGTCTACTCCAAGAGTTGGACTTTGGTATCCAAAAGGTACACCTATCAGCTTGATTGGATATTCTGATTCTGACTTTGCAGGGTGCAAATTGGATAGAAAGAGTACAAGTGGAACTTGTCACATGCTAGGAAGCTCATTGATCTCTTGGCACTGCAAGAAGCAATCATGTGTTGCCTTATTTACTTCTGAGGCTGAATATATCTCTGCTGGAAGCTGCTGCGCACAAAGTCTTTGGTTGAAGCAACAAATTCAAGACTTTGGGGGTTGAGATAAAAGAGATTCCATTGCTATGTGACAACACTGGTGCAATCAACATATCCAAAAATCCTATTATGCACTCAAGGACAAAATACATTGAAATCAGACATCATTTCATCAAAGACCATGTCCAAAAGGGTAACATCAAAATTGAAATTATTGAAACCAACTTTCAATTATTTGTTATTTTCACTAAACCTTTGGATAGAGATAGATTCTAACACTCTAAGAAACATGCTAGGGATATTAGATGAATCTAGTATATGTTAGCCTGATATGAACATGCTCATTAACATACAGTTGCATCTTTGATCATCTTTGATTGGCCATTTCTCATAAGACTTCTCATTCTCTGAAAGCTGATGATTTTTCATTGTTTATTATGCAAAATTCACTGTTTTAATCGATTAAGCATCAGAATAATCGATTAAATTGACTCTAAAACCTGCTCATACTGATTTTTGAACTCATGTAATCGATTACATAAGAATCGTAATCGATTATTCTTCATTTTTTAAAACCAACGTTCACTGGAATAATCGATTACAGATCAAATTAATCGATTTTACATGTTGAAAAACCTTCTGCAAATTAATTTCTCTCTAGATTAATTGATTACCACATTACGTAATCGATTACAGTTTATCTTATAGCACAGAATCATTCTGATTTAATTGATTATGTCTCGAATTAATCGATTACAGCATTACAAAATTTACATTTTGCTTACAAATTAATCTATTACTTAAGCAAGTAATCGATTATTCATGGAGTTACTGCAATCTCTAACAAATTTTTTGAAAATTGTAACTGCCCCAACTGCTATAAAATTCAAATTTTGAAAATTCTGAGTCATTATGGTTTGTGGGTAAATGTAAAATAACTGTTACACCTATTCAAATTTCAACTTTGGAGCCTAAATCATCTATATAAACAACCTATGTTGAGTGGATTAAATCACAACACTCACCTCTTCTCTCTTAAGCCCCGCTGTCTCTTGTCTGAGTCTTGAACCTCTGTCCTTTTTGCCCTTTTCCTCTTAACCATCATTTCAGCTCCTAAAAGAACCAAATCTTCTAAGAGGAAAGCTAAATTCTCTAACCCAGTTGTTAGTAGATTAGAACAATGGTTGTCAAATGAAACTGAAAAATGACCTACCTCCAATTCAATGCTACCAAACTAATATGTCCTCCAAAACATCTGGACCTTGGATGGTTCAATAGGGAAGGCTTTCAATTCCCTACCTTGCTTGAAACCCAATGTTTGAAGAGGTTTGTGGAGATGAAGGGTTCATTTTACCCTGAATTGGTTAAGGTGTTTTACACCTGTTCCAAGTTTTCCATGGAAGGGACAATATTGTCTTAAGTGAATGGGGTTGCCATGGAAATAACCCCTGAAATTTGGCAGGAGGTTGCTGGTATTTCTTTCATTGGAGAAAGAAAATTTGAAGAAGTTGGAGGATATAATAGGGTAGATACCTATAGAGGTATGCTACTTGATCCTCATATGAGACTGAAACTGAGGCTTAGTACAGGCCCCATGTCTCATGAGGATAGACTTCTACACTACATCATTACCTATATCCTAACCCCTAGGTCTACAAACCATGCTCAGGCCACTGATGATGATATTCAGATTGTATATGGTCTGAAAAATGGAATCTAGATGAATTGGATTCTCATTATTCAAGAGATTATGCTTAAGTCTAAAAGGCTAATGAACTATCCATTTCCATATGCTGTCCTGATTTCCAGATTCATAGATTATTTTAAAATTTATGTATCCAATGAGGTTGTGGATCATACCAATTCTAGTAATAGTCTCATTAAGGAGAAACATTTGACCAAGCTTGGAATGGTCAAAACTCCTAATGGGTGGCAAATGGTAGGACATCAAGTATTACCAGCTGGAAATGAAGATGAAGAAGCTGAAGCTGAAGAAGAAGAAGAAGAAGAAGAAGAGGCTGAAGGTTCTACTCAACCTTACTACAGTGCTTTTGAGTCTCTCATGATTCAAAAGATGGATGCGTTGTTGTCTCTTCATCATGAGCATAGAGCTGAGACAAATTCATCTTTGGAAGAGATGAAATCCAGATTGGAGAACATAGAAACCAAGCTTGTGCTTGAGGACTTTGATAAATTAGTCTAGGATGCTTATGTTTGTCTTTATTTCTTTATGTTCTTGTTTTCTTCTGTTTGCTTTGGTTAATGTTTGTTGGTTGTTTAGGCATTTTAATTTTCATTATATCAATGTACTCGAATCATTATAAATGCAAATTTCTATTTTCTCTCTTATTTCCATGTTTTCCTTCCTAAAATCAGTTTTTGACTTTGACAAGCCAAATAGGGGGAGAAATATATGATTTAGGGGGAGTAAATGATTTAAATATTGTATGTAATAGAAGGAGAAAATGGAATGTAACATGAATTGCATGATTTCTTTAAACTGTAAAAGAATTATCCAAGTAAGGGGGAGCTTTATTTGAAAAAATAATGCTAATGCTTGATCTTGCAAAAGCTGACTTAGATTTCAGGAATCACTTATCCCTCTAATGAAATCACAAAATGCACAAATTTGATTTGGCATGCTCAAAGCCAAAAAGGGGGAGATTGTTGAATTTAAGGGAAGCTGCAAGGAGATTGAACCAAGATTGAAGACTTGATTTTGGTTTTAGCTTTTTACATGCCCAATCACTTGAAGGCATTTGTAATTTGTCTAAGTGGTTCAAGTTAAATGCCTTATGATTCTTCATTAGCATGTGCATTTTCACAATCATGCATTCATGATTTTTAGATCTCAAAGGAAACAAATGGTTTTACAAAAAGATAAGTTCTCAAGGCTTGTTGTTTAAAAAACCTTTTCATATTGCTTTAATCGATTACACAAGAGAAATAAACGATTAAAGGCATTCAAACAATTCTGGAAAAGCCTTGAAGAACAATTTAATCGATTACTTGATCATTTTAATCAATTAGATAGTGTTAAAACAAAACTATGCTTTGCTGATTTAATCGATTACCTTTTTCTGTAATCGATTACATTGTCTATTTATGGAAAACAAGTCTTGTTGTGATAATCGATTACCAGGAATCGTAATCGATTACACAAGTGTTTTAAAATTTGATGACTTGTTGTATTAATTGATTACAATGCAGTTTAATCAATTATTTTGTTCATGAAACATTACCAGAAAGCTAAAGAATAGTTTAATCAATTATTTGGTCAGTTTAATCGATTACATATGCCAATTTAATCAATTACACTAGCGAATTAATCGATTACTGTTAGTTAAATCTGTTTTTTAACAGCTTGGTGAGTCCATTTCTTTATAAATAGACTTCATGCAATTTTCTAATCATAAGTGTGACTTACCCAAAAATATCAGAGCTCTTAGGGTGCTAAATTTTTGTGTTTCTCTTTGAATTTAAAACACCATCTTGTGAGATCAAGAAATCTGAAATTTTGAAGAAATGTTTTAGAAACAAGAAGGATTTCAAGATTTGATTCTGAGTATTGATTCTTACAACCTGAAGAATATGGTAACATCATTTCTTTCATTCATTCATGAAGGACACATAAGGGTGTGTTTATCTTGAACTCATCTTTGTTAATTGTTCTAAACATTTTTTTTGTTGTATTGATATATCATTGAGTTTCTTTTAAAGCATGCTAGAGTAGGGTTCTCTAGTTAGAGATTCTGAGTAGGGTTCTCAGTTTCTTGGTGATTGTAATTCTAATAGGGTTTTAGAATTCATATCTTTATCTAGTGTTGATAGAGAAATCACATGTAAAACTGCTTGTAAAACAATCTTTGATATAGTAATAACTCTAACCTAGTGTTGGTTGGAAGCAACTGGGTGTAGCCTCCAAGGTTGAGAGGTGAACCAGTATAAATTGGTGTGTTCTTTATTCTATTTCTGTTCATATCTCATAGATTGGATTTGGGTGATAAAGAATTTGTCAACAAGATTTAGTTTCAAACATTATTTGAATTCCAAGGGTGATTTTGGTTGACAGAAAGATTCTGTATTTCAAAAGTTTTTTATGTGATACGATCCATCTTACATATTTTGTAAATAGTTTTGAATAAAATTTTAAATCCTTGATATAAACCAATTCACCCCCCTTCTGGGTTTGTTTGATTAGTGCTCATTGTATTTTCAATACGAACAATCATACCGACAAATCCTGAAACTATCGATGATGAAGATGAACGGCAACAACCCAAAATGCGAAATTTGCAAGATTTGTATGATTCGATAAATGAGGTACATATTGTATGTCTTTTGGTAGATTCTTATAATATAAGTTTTGAAGACGTAGTGCAAGACAAGAAGTGGCAAACTGCCACAGACGAGGAGATGAAAGCAATTTACCGCAACAACACATGGGAGTTAGCGGAGTTGCCGAAAGGAAGTCATCCCATTGGTGTGAAATGGGTGTTCAAGAGAAAGATGAATGCTCAAGGTGAGATAGAACAGTACAAGGCACAACTTGTTGCAAAGGGATACAAGCAAAAGAAAGGAAGTGCGGAATTAGTGCATGTGGCAAGTCGCAAATATCTTCACGAAACCGCTAGTGACCTTACTTCTCAATAGTTGCAGGAAATTGATCCGCATGAAGGATGACAAAAGCATTTAAGTTTACGGGGGATTTTTGTTGAATAAACTTAAATGTCAGTTTTAATGGGTTTGATTCAACAACTTTTTTAGGAGAATTTTCTTTGATGAATGGCTATAATGGGTTTTGATTGTGGTTTATGGCTATTAATAGAATTTAAGCCTTTCAATTCTTGAATGGCAAATTATAGCCTACAAATAGATCATTGTATTGTTTGACTAGATAGAAGAGGAGAAAAGTTTTTTTGAGAAATTGTCTTTCCACAAGCCCTCACGGCATAATTTTTTTTCAATTCTACAGAATAATGATGTTGATGTCTTACTTTAAGCAGGGACCAGTGAATAAAATCATTGAAATATTAATTGACATCATTACACAATTACATAATTAATCATCCACCTCTGTGCTACAGAGAAATTTGTATATCTGCATAGTATTCAAAGCAGCTGGGTATTTTAGCATGATATTAGTATATGTTCATAGTTTTATGCTTTGCTTTTTGGCTGAGTGGAAACATATAAGTAATTAAAGCATGGAAGAGCTAAATAGTGAATACTTACCAAATGCATTCCAATGTCATTCATCAATCATATATTTACTACCTGCAAATCATCCTTCAGTTAGGCTACTAAATCATCAAACGAAAGAAGCCCCAAAGGCACTGACTGCAGATCACCAAGAAGCCCAGTTATTGAGGTAACAATTCTCTTACAAATACTATGTTCACTGCAAATATTCACTTCAATCTATTACAAGTTTGAAATTACTTGATAAAAGTATTGTATGGTATGATTATTTTAATGTATCTCTTGGTTCTATAATGACTGTTGTTTTATATACAAGTTATGTTTATTATGAATGAACCTTAGTTTTCCGTTTGAGATTCAATAAAATTATTCTTCCAAGCAGTTTGGATTAATCATTGTATTGAATCTTGAATTGTACGTTTGGAAGTTTGAGAAGAGTCATTTTTTATAGTAGATTCATATGTATAGGTTAACATTGATTTCTAAAATTTGATGAAATTTTGGTATAGTGCATTTCTTTTGTTCTCCAGGTGCATACTTGATTGTGGTGGAGTTCATGTCACCACTTTCATGTCGTGTACTTGAAGATCAATGCAAAATGCTGCCAAAATTTCATCAAATTTAAGAAAAGAGACTTAACCTATACGTATGAATCTACTATAAAAAAATGTCTTCCTAAATGGGATAGGGCCACACCTTTAATGGAAAAAGAAAGGTTTTCATGCATGGAATAACTTTGTGAGTATCACAAAGTTATTAGATGGATCGAAGTTGGATGAATGCAAGTCGCATGAGCCCTGCGTATGAGGAAGGGGTTGAACAGTTCTTGGAATTTGTGATCTTGGACAAGAGTTTTTTCATGAAGCACATGCCTCTTTTATGATACATTGGAAAATGATTTAAAGAAGGCTTTGTATCTGGGGTGCAAGAAGTCATTGACATTGTTGACAATGGTGTTAAGTCTAGTTAATGTGAAGGCCAAATATGGGTGGAGTGATAAAAGCTTCACTTTGTTGCTTAAGGTAGTGAAGGGTATGCTTTTAGAAGAAAACATGTTTCCAAAAAGATACTATGAGGCAAAGAAGATATTGTGTTTAATGGTTATGGAGTATTAGAAAATTCATGCGTGCCCTAATGATTACATATTGTATAGATATGAGTTTCAAGAAATGCATAAATGCCCTAGGTGTGAGGTATCATGGTACAAAGTGAAGGATGATTTTGAGTGTAGCAGTGATGAAAGCACAAAGAAAGGCCCATCAGCAAAGGTCTTTTGGTATCTTCCTGATGACTACCAAGACATGAATGCTTGGCTTGGATCATTTCCGGATTGTAATCTTCAAGACTCCATGAATTAGGGTTTGAAATTCAAATAGAAAATGGAGAAGATTAAGAAATGATTTAGAATGATGCCACGATCCCCAATCGGAACGATAAGTCGGAGGAGGATTCGCTACAAAGGAAATCTCCCTTGATAAGAATCAATTTGGTCTCAATCAAGAACTAACAAGAGGCTAAGCTCTCAATTTAAGCAAAAGCTCAATTTCATTAATCAAAAGTTTACCAAAAATAGCAAAGTCTGAGTATTTATAGGGCTAGACCTCTAATAAACCCTTAAAAACGTAGGTTTAGGCCTATTTACGGAAATATCAAAGCCCATTACAAAAAAAACAACAAAAGGAAAGCTGCAGTACCATTTTAAATGAAAATAATCGATTAAAACGAAGCGTAATTGATTAAAACAGAGTGTTCTGCACTGTGTAATCGATTACAGCAACATCGTAATCGATTACAACAGACAAATAATCGATTACAGCAACAAAATAATCGATTAAAACAAACAGACATAAAAAAGACAGACAGACAGACAGCATTTGCATTTTAATCAATTACAGACACATTTAATCGATTAAAACAGACAGCAAATGTTTATTACAATAGACAAGAATTTTTTGATGTGTTCTCATTGAATTTGGTGTGCCTCTTCATGCTTGTCCACAAGATATAAGGCATTTTTGGTGTGGTCTTGAAGGACTTGAGTTTTAGCTCTTGTCATGGGTCCTTCAAAGCTCACCAAAGGAAGTGCTTCAAGCTCTCCTTCTAGACCTTTGGCTTGTAATGGACCTCCATCATCATGATCCTTAGATAGTCCTCTATCATCCTCTCCTTGAAAAGAATTTGTCCTCAGATTTGCATTCAAAACGCCTACATCACAAGGAGAAAGATTATTGACATTAAAAGTAGAACTCATTCCATACTCACTTGGCAAGTCTATCTTGTAGGCATTGTCATTAATCCTCTCAAGGATCTTGAAAGGTCCATCACCCCTAGGTTCGAGTTTAGATTTCGTTTGGGAAGGAAACCTATCCTTCCTTAGATGCAACCAAACCCAATCACCGGGTTCAAATACCATAGCCTTTTTCCCTTTGTTAGCATGTCGTGCATATTGTTCCATCTTCTTCTCAATTTGATTCCGCACCTTTTCATGGAGATCCTTAACAAAAGTGGCTCTAGAAAGCCCATCCATACTCAAAATAGAAGAATCATTAGGCAAGGGAATTAAATCAAGAGGAGATAAAGGATTAAAACCATAAACAACCTCAAAAGGAGAAAAAGAAGTGGTTGAGTTGGTTACCCTATTATAAGCAAATTCAACATGGGGTAACCATTCTTCCCAAGTTTTCAACTTACCTTTGATGAAACACCGTAGGAGATGTAAGAGTGTTCTATTTACTACCTCAGTTTGTCCATCGGTTTGAGGATGACAAGTGGTGGAGAAAAGAAGCTTGGTTCCAAGTTTTCCCCACAAAGTTTTCCAAAAATGACTAAAAAACTTGGAATCCCTATCCGACACAATGCTTCTAGGTAATCCATGAAGACGCACTACTTCTTTAAAAAAAAGATATGCCACATGACAAGCATTATCTGCTTTGTGACATGGTATGAAATGTGCCATCTTGGAAAATGTAACACCTCGTAGGCCTCCGACGTGTTATCATTAATAATATCAGATTAGCGCTTAAATATCAATATAAGACCTCAGCGAAAGCATAGAATCGCTTTTCTAGATTCATTATGTATGGAATAACAATATATCAAGACAACAAACACATCAGAAACATTTATCACGCCCCTGCTGATCCAGTTTCTCATACCATACATCATAAAGACAGATAACCAACAATAAGGCAGCTCATCAAATATACGACATATATATACTCAGGAGGTAAGTCTCATATATATCATAAATAGTTCTGTACAACATATACATCACAGACCACACCACATCGTGGTGATACAAAAGAATAACAGCGCTCCTCGAGTGTATACAGAACTATACAACCCTTCTCAAGGGTACATAACAGACTCAAAATAAAACAGAGCCTCCAAGCTCTTCCTGCTGCTCCTCAGTCAAGCAGCCTAGTCTCTACCAGGCCTCCTGCCCTGGCCCTCTGGCCCTCATCAAATCATGATCATACAGATGGCAGAGCTCCTCAATGCCTGGCGGAGCTCCTCAACGCCCTGACGGAGCTCCTCAATGTCAATATCACATCAATATATATGGCAGAGCTCCTCAATACCTGGCGAAGCTCCTCAACGCCTGAATACATGGCAGAGCTCCTCAATGCCTGTATTCATCTATTGGCCAACAGAGATATCCCAATCACAGCATACATTCATCCAATACAAATGCACACAATATCAATATAAGCAATGCAGCAGCCAATGCATGTATCATGAATCATGACCAACACTCCCTAGGAGTGTGGTGTGCAACCAAAATGGGAATTCATCCCCAGGGACATTGAACTTACCTAGCAAAGTCTCAATCTGTGATCCGGTCCCTGCTCTGTGGCTCCCGCTACCAACAATCTCACAATCACGGCCTAATCAAGGCATATATCCATATCAAAACCAATCCACAGGCATCTAAGCACAAAACATATCATATACAGAATTCCTCTATCCTAGGGTTCAGTCAAGTCTAGCCCACACTAGGCTACGCATAGACCTCACAAGGTCTACCAATGCTACATACTAACCATCTGAGTCATTCCAGACTCAATGCAACACAAGCCTGAGCACAACTCACATTAGCTTTATAACTCAACATATGGTTGGAATGGTTTAAGCCTCAACCAAGGCACCATTCCACTAGCCTTTCAGGCTCAACACAAGCATAATCAAGGCTCTGGCATGGCTCCAAAACCACAAGTGACTTATCACACAAGCCATACATACAAGCCATAGAGCCAAGATTCAAAGTTATCCAAATCAAAAACTGAAAGCTAATCCTTCATCTATACATCGCTCTAAACAAGTTTCTCTACAGGACCCTGGGCTAATTCTAGCCCCAGCTCATATGGGTCACTATTCACAGGAAAACCCCAAATCCCAAATTAACCGGGGAAACTTGAGTTTCTTACCTCAGTGGCGACCAAAAAGACTTCAGGACAGCTTCCTCAAGCTCTGTTGTCCTTTCCAAGCCGTGGGTCCTTGCCACTCTCAAGTTCTCTGAGTTTTTCTTGAGAATCCAATTCTCACTCACAAGGGGTTTTCAAGAAAGCAAATGAAGGATTATAGCTTTCAAAGGTTTCTCTCAAGTTTAACGGTCATAGGGAGGTGTTTAGATCAAGCAAAGAGGTCCTGGGAAGCTTGGGGAGGTTAACAATGGTGGTTTGGGGCTGAGGGAGGAAGAAGACTGTTTTCTCCCTTAGTTTTTTGCATTTTTGGCCCTTTATACTAGGCCTGCCCGAGGTCTGGCGCGATCCGCGTCACAATATCGGTGATCCGACGCTAACAGCGCCATCCCCACGCCAACAGCATCAACTTCCCGAACCTGTGGCGCCATCCGAGCCAATTCCCTCGACCAATTGGCTCTATCAGCGCTGCTCCTGGCGCTGACCGCGTGAAAAACCAGAGGAATTGGATTTTCCAGGGCACTTCTGGCAAGACCCGCGCGGCCCTTGGCGCTACCCGTGCCAACCTCTCGACCAATCCACGTGTTCAGCGCCATAGCCACGCTGAAAACGTGAACTGGCCGAACATCTGGCGCCACCAGCGCTGTCCTGGCGCCATCAGTGCCACAGCCAATGTGTCTGGTGCTATCAGTGTCAACCCTGGCGCGACTCGTGCCACACCAAAATCAGGTTTTCTAAGGAAGAATCCTAATGCCAAGAATGAGGGTCCTTACAAAAAACCTATCAATAACCACAAAAATCGAATCCTTGCCTCTCTTGGATCTTGGAAGACCAAATACACAACCCATAGAAATATCGGTTGAAGGTGAGGTAGGAATAGGTAATGGGGTATATAAACCATGATGCATGACTTTAGACTTTGCCTTATGACACACAATGCAATTAGAACAAAATTTAATGACATCATGTTTCATTTTAGGCCAATAAAAATGTTCATGCAATATGTTTAAAATCTTTTCTACCCCTAAAATGTCCCATTAACCCCCCTTTATGAGCTTCACAAATCATGAGTTCACGCAAAGAACATTGAGGTAAACACAGTCTTTTATTTTTAAACAAATATCCATCATGCCTAAAGAATCCTTGGTGAGACCCCTTTTCACACAACTCAAAAAATTTAGAGAATTCATGGTCTGGAGCATACACGTCCTTCATGTGATCAAATCCAAACATCTTAGTTTCAAGCATGGAAATTAAAGCATATCTCCTAGAAAGTGCATCGGCCACAACATTAGCCTTACCTTGCTTGTGTTTAATCACATAAAGGAATTGTTCCAAGAACTGTACCCATTTAGCATGCCTTTTATTAAGCTTTCCTTGGTTTCTCAAATGTTTGAGTGACTCATGGTCACTATGAATCACAAACTCCTTAGGAAGGAGATAGTGTTGCCAAGTTTGCAGAGCTCTAATAAGTGCATAGAGTTCTTTGTCATAGGTGGAATAATTCAAAAGAGCACCCTTAAGTTTTTCACTAAAATAAGCAATTTGGTGACCTTCTTGTAACAAAACAGCACCTATGCCAACATTGAATGCATCACATTCAATTTCAAAAGATTAGGAAAAATTTGGTAGAGCAAGAATGGGTGCATTTGTCAACTTTCCTTCAATTCATTGAAGGCATTTTCTTGTTCACTTTCCCACTTAAATACCACATTTTTCTTAACAATGTCATTCAAAGGAGATGCTATGGTGCTAAACTCTTTGACAAACCTCCTATAAAAACTAGCCAACCCATGAAAACTCCTCACATCACTCGCATTTTTGGGTGTGGGCCAATCTCTAATAGCCTTGATTTT
>PYAF01001068.1:6269-18023 GCA_007407185.1 Glycine tomentella | reverse complement strand
AGGCCATTTGCCCTGGGATAGTTCATCTCATGCATTCATATAGTTGCATATTTCTTGTGGATGTGTTTGATTATTTGAATGATTTTACTAACCTACTAATAAGTTTGGGATTTAGCTTTGCCTACTGAGAAATTTATTTCTCACAAGATTTGTTTCATGTTTTTCTTAGATGACAGCCCTGGTCAGGTTCATTGAAGCTCTAGAGTAGTGAGGAAGTTATGTACTAGACTGAAGAATGGAAATTACTGTACTTGTATTATATGAACTTTTGTAACAAGAACTATGACTATGTATAATGTATTAGTTTCAAAACTTTTGTAGGTTTTACATTTTAGAAGTTTTACTAATATACGCTTCTTAGAAACTTATCTTTAAGTAATAATAAAATTAATAAAAATTAGTAGAAATTTAGGTCGTTACATTATAGATTTATTTCCTAATTTTGAATTTTAATCATAAATTGTTTAGATGATATTTCAATCTGATTTGTGATTTCAATTGGTTTAGGAGTTAGTTCGATTGAACTGCTTCTAATGATATTGAATGAACCTTCATAATATGATCATTACATGAGAACTATGACAATTTTTATTGCTTGGTTTGGTGAATTGGATTGATATTCTTGAATCTGTTTTACAACACCTTTTATCAATTCTGTTAGTTTCTGCATTTTTCTTCAATTCTTTTTTGTGTTTCTGTAATTTTTATTCATTGCCTACAAACTGTTCGATTAAAATCTCCTATTGTTTATTAGTGAATTGAAATTGGAACCAAATTGCTAGTGTCTCTGAGTCGACCTAGGTTAATCTTGTGCTACAAAATTAACGTAGTTTAATTATTTTGTAGCGATTCAATAGTCGTTATCAAAACTAGAGTTGTTGTCAGGGAATACGGTTTATTGCATGCCAACTTTAATCCATTCATGATTAGATAATAGTATAAGTACCATTGATATTAGTATAGTATAATTCCATCACAATATAAAAAATCAAAAAATCAAAAATTTGTTTCTATATAATAGATAGAAGATAGATATAAATAGAAGAAGATAGAGATATAAATAAAAAAATTTCAAAATTAAAAATTCAAGAATTTGTTTCTAAATAATAGATAGAAGAAAATAGATATAGATAAATATGGATTAAAAAAATCAAAAATTTGTTTCTAGATAATAGATAGAAGAAGATGAATATACATAGATATAAAAAAATTCAAAACTAAAAGAAATAGTCATTTATCGTGGTGTTTTTGAATTTAAAAAAAAAAAAAGAAATTTCCAAAATCAAAAATAATTTTTAGACATTTATTGTGGTGTTTTTGAATTTTTTTAAAAAAAATTGGGCCAGTTTTTCATTTTTTATATAGATTTAGCAAATATTGTGAATAATATTCTAGTGGAGTAGTTGTCTGTTATTTCTGTCACTGATAAGTTGAACTATGCATAATTAGGTCCAAACTAGGTGACTTGCATTCATATGATCATGAGATAGATAGGACATTTCACAATTTGAGCAGAGATAATAGAAGTGTAGTTTTGGATAGTAGTATAGTATATTCTTGATAAGAAGAAAATTTGATGTAGAGGTGAAAAGCTAGGTGCAAGGAAGCAAGTAGCCTTGGAATGAGTTTTGGAGCTAGCAATCCTATGTGAATTTTTTTTTAACATTATTAGATATTTATACTAATTTAATTAGTTAAATTTTAAGTGAATTTAGTTAGATTAGAACTAAATTAGGAGTTAGTTTAGTTAGAACTTAACTAACTCATCATTACTTCAAAAGATATTCTTCTAAATCCTTATCTTGCACTAGATTTTCTTGGTCAAGGTTCCCTAATTGATTGACTTGGGTAGCTGGCTATGCTATATGGAACATGGCTGGAGATCTTCATAGCCTTTGCTCAATTTGCTTTAGCTACACACACGGCCAAATACACAACAATATGCAAATATCATGGTTGCACTAATTTTTTTATCATGTGGTTATGTGGAAAGCTTTTTACAAATGACCAATTTTGATTGGTTCTTAAATATTTGGCTGAAATCATTCCTTACCCTTAAGTCCCTAGGCTCTCACGTTGATGATCTCACAAGATTATTCAATAATCTTGTTTTCAACTTTGTCTCATTCTCTTTATTGACTTCACCTTTACTTTTGTTTACCAAATTTTCTTTCTATTAGTTCACTTAGTCATGCATATCTTTATGGCTGCATCACATGAATGCTATAGCTAGAGTTTTATAAATCCAAATAAGGTATGTGATACCTTGTTAGAAAGCTTAGGGAGTCTAGTTTAACATACTAAAAGATGAGAATTTATGAACTGGTAGATTGGTACAGAATATACTAAGAATGAACCACATCTGGTTAAGTGTTTCTAACTATTTGAAAAATCTAGTCTTGGCAACTTGTAGCTCCTAAACCTTTGGCACAAAAGCTAGAAAATTTAGCCCAAACTTGGACCAATCAGAAGTGGATGAATATGATGGCTGCATATTGTTGTGTATTTGGCCATGTGTGTAACTAAATAAAATTGAGCAAAGGATATGAAGATCTCCAGCCATGTTCCATATAGCATAGCCAGCTACCCAAGTCAATGAATTAGGGAACCTTGACCAAGAAAATCTAGTGCAAGATAAGGATTTAGAAGAATATCTTTTGAAGTAATGATGAGTTAGTTAAGTTCTAACTAAACTAACTCCTAATTCAGTTCTAATCTAACTAAATTCACTTAAAAATTAACTAATGAAATTAGTATAAATATCTAATGATGTTAAAAAAAATTTTGCATGTAGGATTGCTAGCTCCAAAACTCATTCCACAGCTACTTGCTTCCTTGCATCTAGCTTTTCACTTCTTATATTCTCTTATTACTTCCAACCGTAGCTTCACCTCTACATCAAATTTTCTTCTTTTCAAGACTTCATCCCTTAAAATATTTCCAAGAGAAGCATCCACTTAATCAATTGCAAATCCAAATTCATTTAAGGTAGGCTAGGCTTTAATCTCTAATCAAGAGTTTATTTGGACTAACCTATATGTTTAAAGGTGCATTACTATGGTTAATTATCTAGGCTAAGTTCGAATGTCATTGAAGGATATTTTATGTTTTGATTATGTTGATTTGACAATAGGATAAGTTAATGATTTTAATGTTGTAATATAAGTATCATTTGGACATAATTTTGATGATCCTTGGGATTGATTTTGATGGCATTTGGACTATTTATTTATATTTTTATTGTGGGATTGTTTTGAATTAATTGTGAGAAGTAGAGGTTGAATTGTATGTAGATAAATGATTTGAATACTTAAGTGGTTCAATTTTGAGGATTAAGTAGTAGGGTGGTAGGTGAAGGAGCTACAAGTTGCCAAGACTAGATTTTTTAAATAACTAGAAACACTTAACCAGATGTGGTTCGTTCTTAGTATATCTTGTACCAATCTATCTGTCCATAAATTCTCATCTTTTATTATGTTAAACTATACTTCCTAGTATTTATAAAATGGTATCACATTTCTTCTTGGGATTTATAAAACTCTAGCTATAGCATTTTTAAAACTAGACTCCAAAGCTGCTAGTGAGCTAA
The DNA here is from genome assembly GCA_007407185.1 of Glycine tomentella. Classification (NCBI taxonomy): domain Eukaryota; kingdom Viridiplantae; phylum Streptophyta; class Magnoliopsida; order Fabales; family Fabaceae; genus Glycine; species Glycine tomentella. The sequence goes on along the minus strand of PYAF01001068.1, from coordinate 14,434 downwards.
ATATTGGACAATAACATCTCTTAGTATTTTCGTGACTGCAAGCAGTACACAATCTAGATTTAGCTGAAATTTTTATATGTTATAGTTGACATCTAGAGATTTTATTCCATATATCATAAACCTAATTTGAGTAATAAATGAGAGAGAAATAAATTTTTCAAAACAGGTGGTAGTAGTGGACAGTTTTGGATAGCTTGTGTTCAAATAAATTCTATCATATTCTTCTTGTATCCAATTATCATCACACTTTCATAATTCAATCATAAATATAAACTCAAGATATAATTTTGAGGATGTTACATTTCACCCCTCTAAAAAGAAAAATTTGGCCTCAAAATTTGTAAATTCCTGTAAACAGTTCTGGGTACTTCTTTCTCATCTCTGATTCTAACTCCTAGGTATATTCTTCCAAATGTCCTTGTCCCCATGCCACTTTTACCAATGATACAAAATTATTTATTAGTTACTTTACTTCTTTACTCAAAATTCTTGTTGGGGGCAAGCTCATAGTTAAATTATCTTTTAACTGTATTGATTCAGATTCTAGAACATGACTCGGGTCAGAAATATATTTACAAAGTTGAGAGACATGAAAAACATTATGAAGGTTGAAGAGATTTGGTGGTAAAACTATTTGATAAGTTACTATACCTATTCTTTTCAGAAATTGAAAAGGACCAATGAAATGATGACTCAACTTTTTGACCTTCATTGTTCGTCCTATTCTTATAATTGGAGTAACTTTAAGAAAAACATGTACTTCTTGAAATTCTAGAGGTTTTCTTCTTTTATCAGATACTAGACAAGACTTTCATTGCCTCTCACTTTTATTGCCTCCTTCACCCTTCCAAAACATCAAATACTAGACAAGACTTTCATTCTTTCAAGACTTCGAGGTGCAGCCAAGTACTTGGAGGAGTTGGAAGAAAACTTGCTTAAGGTAGGTGTAGGCTTGGGTTTACTTATCACTTAATTCTTGATATTATTTGAATGGTATTTTGGTATATTTTACTCTTAAGTTTGATGGCATGTGGAAGTTTAATATCTTGTTTTCTTGAAGATTTTCTATACAATGTTGCTTCAAGAAATGAGTGAAAGAGTTCAAGTAACATCAAGGTAGGTGTAGGTTTAGGTTTATTTATCACTTGATGGAGGTCCATGACAAGTTAAAGGTCTAGAAGGAGAGCTTGAAGCACTTCTTTGGTGAGCTTTAAAGGACCAATGACAAGAGCTAGGACTTAAGCACTTCAAGATCACATCCAAGCTAACTTGGACAAGTATGAAGAAGCACATCAATTCAAGGATGACAAGGGCTAGATTTTGATGTCTCAAGTCCAACTTAATTCAATAAATTCCAGCTGTAACACCCTGAAATTTTGATAACTCAAAGTAGATGTTTGACGCATTTTTTGCGCTGAAATGGAGTTATTTCGTGTTTAACCTAAAACCTATTTTAGTAAAATCACCATTCTGGATTTATTAACCGTTGGATCACCTTCAAATTTTAAATGTAGGTTCCTAACCCACATATGTAACGTTTGACTATTAGGATTGTTAAACTAATGCCTGGAGTGTGAGAAATCAATTTTTCACTAAAGCAAAAATTCTACAATCTGGTCAGCTTGCCCAAACGAATTTTGCAGGCATTTTTGCTCACCTGGACGAGTCAAGGCGGTGATAAATACATACAGCAGCCTCCAAATCACGAAAATGGAGCTTTTTCTTCCTCCAAACAGCCACCCCACCTACCACCATCATCCTCCACCACCCAAGACCACCAGTGGCCACCACGAGCGGCCGTTGCTTACCATGAGACCATCGCATGGAGATGAACCCTTTAATCGGAGCGGAATCCTTGAAACTCTTCCTGAAGTTTCGGTAGAGAACGGAGCCTCCAATCCTCCTTTCTTGGTTTCTTTGAGGTAACCTTGGTTTCCTTTGTCTTCTTCTAGCTAGCTTAAGCCTATCTTGATATCTCTTGTGATTCGAGTACCGTTATTGGCTGTTTCTATACTTCCTTTGAAAACCCTTTGAAAATGAGATGTTGTAAAAGTCTCCTTTTTATGAAACTAATATCGTTTTTGTGATCCTTGTTGAACCCTGGTCACATTGGTGTGATCGGAATTTCAAAATGATGTCATTTGATGAGGACTCCAAAAACACCATTTTAACCTCTTTTTAAATTTAAGTGGATATTTGAACCCGAATGTTAATGTTAAGTTTGTCTTTAAAATCTATACTAAGTTATTTTTAACTAATGGGATGCAATGTATTTCTGATTGATGTGTGTGTGCTCGTTTTCAAGAAAAATTATTTTTTTAACTAATGGGATGCGATGAATTGGTTTGTTGATGGATATAACTATAAATGATATTGTTGTTGTAATGATTGAATTTTAGGTAGAAGTCTTAATTATAAAGGAGACTCTACCCAAAATTTTATAATGCATTCTTCCACTTAAATCTTTATTCAATTTTGTAATTGGCATAAAAGTGTGTTTTATATATTATAGTCCTCCTCTTTAATTTAGAATTTTTCTAAAATTATTAGTCTTGTGATATGATGAATTGTGAATGTATGAAATTTGGGTTGTATGAAGACCTGGGAATGTGAATGTCAGGCATATGTATTATGTATAGATGAGAAATGTGATTGCTTGTGATGTCGTTGATGATATTGAAATTGAGATGTCGTTGATGAAGTTGATGATGTTTAAATGAAATAATGTTGATGTAGTTGATGATGTTCAAATGAGATGATATTGATATGCATGATGATGGTATTGAGATAATATGATGTTGAGGTTGTTAATGACATTGATTAGAGATAATGTTGATGTGAGCACTGTCATTGTGTGTGGATATACATGGATACCCATGGGGGGTGTATGATGGGTTACCCTTGCGAGGAAGGATTTGTTCCTAGCCAGGTCATACATTGATGGTGCCCATGGTTGTAGGCTGTGTATGTATACGTGGGGTGCAATGACCAGTTGGTTACTATTGCGAGGATGGATTTGTTCCTAGCCACGATCAGTGCATTGGTGAGCCCACATCAGTGTGTTATGTATGTACATAGGGGTGCATGACGGGTTACCCTTGCGAGAAAGGATTTGTTCCTAGCCATGTCATGCATGGAAATAGAATGAAGGCACTCGCGTACCTGTGGGTTTCAGTGGGCTGAGAATGCAGGTACTAAGGGGTCATCAGGTTTGGAATTCTCTAGCGACGTTGGCTGATCACCGGGTGGGGGAATGACCAGTGTACGACAGGGTTGTTGGATATAGGAGGAGCAACAACAAGATGAAGCTTGTGCCTTAGAAGGAAGTTTTGAGCTTATTTGCTTGGTTTTAAATCTGGAAAAGCTTTGAAGAACAAATTAATCGATTACATGACTCTTGTAATCGATTACATAGTGTAAAGTGAAAGTTATACATTGCTGCTTTAATTGATTACCATTAATCATAATCGATTACATAGGTTTATTTAGAAATACATGTTGTGCTGCTTTAATTGATTACCATTGATTGTAATCGATTACATAAGCCTAAAAGAAAAAAAATACTTTGCTGCTTTAATCGATTACAGCTCGTATTAATCGATTATTCTGTTCGTTGTAAAACCCAGAATGAAGCTATGAACGCTTTAATATATTAAGTGACAACTTAATCGATTACAATAGTCATTTTAATTGATTATGTGGCGCATTGTAATCGATTACAACCTGTTACAAAAAGTTGTTATAAATAGGATATAGGCTTGTCTAGAAACTTCACTTGAATACTTCGAATTTTCTGAATATACACAAGCCTTCACAAAGTTAAAAAGTGATTTTCTGGGTTAACTAAGTTCTTGTCCCACTCTTTAATCTTCATGGGTATTAAATGATTTCTTGGGCAAGAGTTCTCAAAGAAGTTTTGGAGAACATGTTCTGAAATTCTTTTTCTATAATTCAACTCTGATTGGTAAACCACATGCATTCATATTCATTGGATCATTAGGTTGTTTCTCTCCATTATCTCTGGTTGTAAACTTGTTTTTGTAATTTTGGTGATTGGAAGCTATTGTAAAGAGTTTTTTGAAGCTTGTGCTAGAGTAGAGTTCTTTAGCGAAGAACAGAGTAGTGTTTTCTGGTTCTTGATCACTAGGAGTCTAATAGAGTTTTAGATTTCTATTCTTTATCTAGGGTTGATAAAGAGAGATTGTTGTAAAGCTTGTAAGAACTGAAATTTATAATAGTGGAAACTCTAATGTAGTGTTGATTAAAAGAAACTGAATGTAGTTTCTCTTGAGAAGTGAACCAATATATATGCTTGTGTTGATTTTCTATTCCTTAATCTCTACTAGTTATCTTGTTCATTTGTTCTTGGTTTTATTATCATTACTCAACAAGTCATGTTTTCAGCAATTGATTTCTTGAGCTGAGTGATTTGATTGATTAAAAGCATTCTTGGTTTAAAAGTAATTAAGATCCTTTAACTCTGATTTTATAAATAAATTTTTAAAAGGTCAAGTAATAACCAATTCACCCCCTCTTGGTTATTATGGTATTCCTATTATTTTTCAATTGGTATCAAGAGCAGGTTCTTGAGTGTTATTCAAGGTCACTATCTTTCTTTAAAATGAAAATGAATACCACACAAATTACCTTCAAGGAAGATGCCTCCCTCAATCATCCTTCGATGTTTGAAGGAGAGCACTTCAGTTTTTGGAAAAATAGAATGAAAATCTTTATTCAATCAAATGACCCAGGTGCTTGGAATGCAATAGAAAAAGGTCCTGTGATTCCTATAAAAACTGTTGGTAATGATATGATTCCCAAAGAATGGGATGAAATGACAGATGCTGAAAAGAGAGTTGTTCAATATGATTTTAAAGCTAAGAATATGATTACTTCTGCACTTTCCTCTGATGAATTCTTTAGAACTGTTAGGTGCAAAAGTGTAAAGGAGATGTGGGAGATGTTGGAGATAAAGGTACAAATGAAGTAAGAAGATCAAGAAAGCATGCCTTAATACATGAGTATGAAATGTTCAAGATGAACCCCACAGAAAACATATCTTAGCTTCAAACAAGATTCACTCACATAGTAAATCATCTTCTTAGTCTTGGAAAGATCTTTGATGCTGAAGAGTTGAATATCAAAATCTTGAAGTGTCTCACAAGACCATGGCAACCAAAGGTGACAGCAATCAAAAATCAAAAGATCTATCCAAAATGTCCATGGATGCACTGTTTGGTAAGCTTCTTGAGTATGAACTTGAAATGTCACAACTAACCAATGCAGAAGATGCAGAATATAAACACAAAAGCATAACCTTGAAAGCTGCATCCTCAAAGGTGGAAAAGGTGGAAGGCTCAAGTGAAGCAGATGAAGAGGACAACATGAATTTAATTGTCAAAAAGTTCAACAAGTTCTTAAGGAGGAAACAAGAACAGAAAGTTCACAACGAACAACAACAACAACAAAAAGAGTGACAACAACTTCACTTGCTTTGAATGTGGTAAGCCTGGCCATATTAAATCTGAATGCTCTATTTTTTTGAAAAAGCAACAAGGTGAAAACAAGATAAAGAAAGAAGGAAAGCCTAAGAGAGCCTATATAGCTTGGGAAGATAATGAGTCAACAACTTCTGAATCATCAATTGAAAATGAAGAAGAAAACGTGTGTTTCACTTCCACAATTAATGAAGATGATGATTTCTCAATTGCTGAAACTGAGGTAAGTTCTAAACTTGATCAAGTTATTGATGCTTTTCAAGAAATGCATGAAGAGGCCCAAAAACTTGCAAAATCCAATAATAAGCTAAAAGGAAATCTTAGATGGCATGCCACAAAAATTACAGAATTGCAAACTAAAATTTGTAACCTGAAAGAAGAAAATGAAAAACTTATTTCAAGTTACAAAATGAATGGATGTGTATATGTTTCTTCTTCATCTAATGTTGACAAATACAATGATTTGCGAATAGAGTTTGATGAATTCAAAAAAATTCAAGGTGAAAAACATATGGTAGTACTTTCTGAAAATAATTACTTGGTTGATCTTTTGAGAAGGCTTTATAAAGGAAAATGCAATTTGGCTGAAATGCTAAGTGTGCAAAAGTATGCTAGAGATACTTCTGAATTGGGTTATAAACATGGATCAAGACCTTATGGAAAAACAAAGTTTGTGTCTCCAAAACATAAATATAAAAAAGTTGTTTTAAAACCAAGGTTTAATCATCTGACTTATTTTGAAAAAGCATCAAAAACTGTAACTTGTAACTATTGTATGAAGAAAGGTCACACATCTAATAGATGTTGTGCTAGGAGATTCTATGTCCCAAATGGAGAATGAATTTGGGTGCCAAGAAAAAGGAAAATTGCTAACCCCTATGGACCCAATCTCAATTGGGCACTTTCCTTTGAAAATTGATTTGAATTTTGTAGGTATGTCTAAGAGTCATCATTATGGTATCTTGATAGTGGATGCTCTAGACATATGATTGGTGACATATCAATGCTCACAAATTTGACTCTTAAAGATGGTGGATTTTTCACCTATGAAGACAACAACAAAGGGAAGATAATTGGAGAAGGAAATATAGGACACAGCCTTAAAACCAAAATCAGAAATGTTCTTTATGTGGAAGGTTTAAAGCACAATCTCCTAAGTATAAGCCAACTTTGTGGTTCAAAGTGTCATTCAATGATAATTGCTGTATGATATATGATGGGCAAAATGGTGAGGTGATTCATATAGGTAAAAGAAAAGGTAATATCTATTTACTTTCCGTAGATCATGCATTCTTTCACAACACTTCTTGCTTAATAAGTAAAATTGATGAATCTTGGCTATGGCATAGAAGGGAAAGTCACATTAACATGCATCATATGAACAAGCTAATTAAAAAGGATTTACTCATTGGCTTACCCAAACTCAAGTTTGAAAAGAAAAAATTATGTGATGATTGTCAAAAGGGGAAACAAACAAAAAATTCCCTTCAAAGTAAAAATGTTGTTTCTACTTCAAGACCTCTTGAATTACTTCACATAGATTTATTTGGTCCTTCTAGAACTATGAGTTTAGGAGGTAATTACTATGGACTTGTCATTGTTGATGATTATTCTAGGTTCACATGGACTTTGTTTTTGAAATCCATGAGTGATGCTTTCGGAAAATTGGCGAAATTTGCTCAAAATGAAAAGGGAAGCAAAATTATCTCAATAAGAAGTGATCATGGTGGAGAATTCCAACATGAACATTTTGAAAAATTCTGTGAAGCTAATGGAATTAACCACAATTTTTTTGCTCTAAGAACATCCCAACAAAATGGTGTTGTGGAAAGGAAAAATAGATCCCTTGAAGAAGGTGCAAGAACACTTCTCAATGATACAAATTTGCCTAAACATTTTTGGGTTGATGCTGCAAATACAGTTTGCTATACTTTGAATAGACTATTAATAAGGCCTATTTTGAAGAAAACTCCTTATGATTTATACAAAGGTAGAAAACCAAATATTTCTTATTTAAGAGCATTTGGTTGCAAGTGTTTTGTGTTGAATAATGGTAAAGAATCTTTAGGAAATTTGATTGTAAAGCTGATGAAGCCATTTTCCTTGGATATTCATTACATAGCAAAGTGTAATGCCTAAATTCCTTCCTTCACTTATTTCTTTACGATATTTAACTCATTAATTATTTATTATTTATGAGATAACAAATTTTTTTTTTTCATTTAATCAATCATTATTAAGATTCTAAGTGAGAGATTTATCTACTTTGGTTGTGAGTTCATTTTAACATAAAATCCAAATATAGATTAATATAGATAGTCCACGTACAATCCAAAATGTATCGTCCCAAAGTAATATATAGACAGATAAATATAAAATACAGATCAACAGACATCACATCCACTGCACATAGTTTATCCAGCTTCTTCCTCAAATCTTCTTCAAAGCTATCCCTAATTTTACTGTTTCTCTGCTCACCCAAGTAAATTGGGGTCATCACAGGTGTCAACCACAGACACAAATAGGGTAAGTCCAAGATAAACAAAGTTTAAATATCAGAATAATTTTTATCAACAACCACATAACATTCATCATAACATTCATCATAAGAATTGCATGAAAATGCATGATGCATGATTTATCAACTTTCAACACATGGCCATAGTC
>PYAF01001067.1:237760-249610 GCA_007407185.1 Glycine tomentella | reverse complement strand
TTTGTTTAAATTTCCTTTTTAATCAATACAATCATTCAACAATTTTTGCGTGTTTTTCTTTTTCTTGTTCAATCATAATCTTTATAATTATTGCGAAATCTTTCCAATCCCTGTGGAGACGATAATTTACTTACACTTTTATTACTTGTTAACGATCGGTGCACTTGCCGCATATACATTAGCATAAATCGCACAACAACCATCCCAGCCTTCGCCTCTCGCTTTTGCCATGCCATCCTCAGAGGCACAACCTTCCCCCACAGCTGGACCAGACACCATGGACGAGGATCAGACGCACTGACCGCCTCGCTCTCTCTATCTTCATTTATCTTCAGCTTTATTTTCCTGTCATTTACTTTTTCTGCACTTTATACTCTACTTTAGACATTTGCATATTGTTGGCACCGTCAGTGCGTGCCCGTATATATGACATTTCTGCTGTTGAGACTTGATTTATGCATGAGTTGTTTCCTCTTATAACGTGTTATCTATGTATGTTTTCTTGTATGCGTCTCATTTGTTGGGGACAGCAAAGGGTTTAAATTTGGGAATAGAGGCACGTTAATCGAGGAAACACATTTTTTTGTTAATCATGCATCTTTTTGAAAAGTGAATCGTAGGCAAATGCCTTTTGATAACAAAATTCTTTTTGTGAAGCTATACAAACAAGTTAACTACAATTCATTTTGCGTCTAATTTTAACCTAACCATAGGTGTACATATTAGACATTTTTGCTAAAGGCATGCCGTCCCGGATTTAGATTTGCTTGATCAGTCAATTGTGAATTGGATTTTTGGAAAGCATTGGTGATATGAATCATGAATTGATGTTGTTTGAAAGTTGAACTGAGTGTGTGAATGCTTGTATGGTTGAATTCATTTCGAAATGGAATGCATTGTTTGATTTGATATTATCATAAGTCTAGCTTGATACTGTAGCCAGTGAGGATTGTGCCTATACAGTTAATTTCTTTTGAGGGATGCCTCACTGTGATAGTACACTAGAACTTGATCCATTTCTCTTTGATGCATGCATAAGTTGATATGATAAAGGCATTTTGTTCTTTTTAGCTAGGGCCAATAGATTTCCTTGAAATTTTTTTACCATTGCTAGCCCCTTGAGCTTGAGACCTTTTTGTTCAATCACCTGATGCAATATATTAACCACTTTAATTCCTCTACCTTGATTGAGATTGGACAGCTGAGTGGTTCAGAAAGAAAAGCATATGAAAGCAAGGTGAATTCCATTAAAAGCTAAAGGCTGAAGAGTTAAAATAATATAGTCTTCAAGTGAAGCCACTAAATGAACAGAAATAAAAAGCAATGTTAAGAAAAAGAAGAAAGGAAAATGCAAGAAATTATAAAAAGGAGAAAAATGGAATGAAAACCTTTGCTTTGAATTGAATGTGTCTGAAGTTAGTAAGGTTCAATCTGAATGTTTCTTAGCTACTGTCCAAAATTCTCCTTCCCATTGAGCCCGACCAAGTTACAACCCTTTTAAGACCTTTTGATCAACTTTGCATGTGCTATGTTTCTTCTCCTTAGGAACTAGAGAATAGGATCAAGCCTATAGTAGTGCTAGAGCTGTAGTGGCTTGAGAGATCATAATACCCCAAACACTTGAGTGTTGAGTGAAATATAACATCTGTGAGGGGTATTCAAGTTAGACTTCATTGTTGATAGATTTGAAAGCTTTGTGTGAAGTTTTGATTTGGTTCATTCATTTGTAGCATTTCTAGGCTCAGGAAGTGTTTTGCCAATGTTGATTCTAGAGAATTGATCCATGCTTCTTCCTTGAACTTTGTTTATTGATGAGGACAACAATATATAAATCTGGGAATTGTTTGATATGCGCCTAGCATATAAGGTTTTCCTAAGCTTTTTAGAGCAAGAATTGAGCATGAAGCATGGATAATTGCCCCTATTTTGTCATGATTTGAGCTAATGTGATGAATTAACAGGAAAGCAACCACAAGTGACAAAACTAAGCAAAATCAGAAGCATAGAGCCAATCTGAAGAAGCTGTGGCGCCATCAGCGCCACATGTGGCGCCAGGAGCGCCATTCACACTGGAAGTTGGCGCCCGGAGCGCCAATGTCACGCCAAAGGTGCCATTAGCACTGGAACCTGGCGCCTAGAGCGCCATGTCAGCGCCTGGGGCGCCAGCATTTCTGTAACTCAGTGCCTGGAGCGCCATTCTGGCACCCACAGTGCCAAAAACCCCTGCCAGCCAGCGCCTGGGGCGCCAATCTCACGCCTGGGGCGCCATTATCTTTGGAAGTTGGCTCCCAGAGCACCACAACCATGCCAAAGGCGCCACAGGTCGAAAGAAGCAACATTTAAGGGTAAAACAGAGACTTCACAGGCTATGCTATATATACTTTCACCCTCAGCATTGAATGCACGAACTACTGGAGGGAAACTGCACTAAATAGGGTTTTAGGAAGCTTGGGTACCTTAGTGAGGGTTTAGGGAGAGTGAAGGTTCAAGTGGAGGTTTCTCCATCATCTTCTTCCTTGCTTCAACTAGGTATGCCATTTTCTTTTGTAACACAGCCACCCATTATGAGGTTTGGCTAGTTTTTCATTGTAGTTAGGGCTAAGCACTGAATGTAATCTCTTTTGGGATTGTATTGGATGCTATCTTTTATTAATGCCAAGTTATTTCATTTTATTCTGTTGAATGCATGTTCTATCTCTCTCTGGAATTGATCACTCTAGTTAGATATTAAGAGTTGGGGTTGGCAATAGGAATATTGGGGCCTTATTCTTGGACTTGGGTAAAGTGACAAGCTTTACATTAACTAGGGATAGGAGTGTATGCTTGCAACCATTTAATGCATCATTTAATGCTTGACCTAATCAATATCACTAAGGGATTAGGGTATTAGAGTGGGTTAAAGGGTTGAGGACACTACGAGAGTAGGACTTAGCTATTATTATTGAAGATGCATGTTGGGTAACTTAGGCTTAATGAAGGTAGTATTCAATGCATGAACGGAAGTAGGGAGCATTTGGTGTGGATTGCCCTAGATACTTAACCACATATCTTATTATTAACCTCCATAGTTTGTCTATACAGTTAGGTTTATATTTAATCTTTAGTTTATCTTACTACACACACACAAACAAAAACAACCTATTTCATTCTTTATTTGTTATCCAACTTATCGATTGAATTTATGATTTAATTGGTCAAACAATCCTCATGGGACGATAACTTTTCTTATCACTTTATTACTTGAGCGACCGGTGCACTTGCCGAGTACGCAACAGTAATCGATTAATTCAAGAATGTAATCGATTAAAGTGTTTATGATGCGTTCTGGTTTGAGCTATGAACATTGTAATCGATTATTCCGTCATGTAATCGATTAAACCAGACACTCATGATTTTCCAAATGCACCGAGTAATCGATTAAGACAGTCAAACCAATATTTTCAAATGAACTGTGTAATAGATTAAAATGATATGTAATCGATTAAATCAGCAAAACATGTTAGTCATAGGCATGATATGTAATCGATTACGAACTTCTGTAATCGATTAAGACAGACAGTATGATTTTTCAATTTTAGCCTAGGTAATCGATTAATTCGATATGTAATCGATTACATTGTTCTTGGTTTGTTTTCTAGAAGGCACGAAGAACAAAATAATCGATGCCAACATATCTGTAATCGATTAAAGCAGGAAAACTTCATTTTTCCAAAAACTTGATTTTAATTTGCCTTGTTTGTTAAATGCTTTTGAATTGGTCCTCATTCTAACAATCCTAAATGAATGATTATGCATGATATGCACATTGGATTATCAGATGACGCATCTTCCCTTTTACATGAATCAATTGATCTTCAAGCTTCCAAGGCACTTTGCAATGAGGCATGTTGAAAGCACAAAACTCCAAAGCTTGTTCCATGTCCATCCTTTCATATCTCCTCTTGAATCAACAGTTCACTTCAACACTAGGAGCTACATCCAGTTTTCTTCCAACGAACACTAGGTTATAGTTCCACTATTATAATTTTCAGTTCTTACAATCAATTACAATGTCTCTGTTTATCAATCCTAGATAAAGTACAGAAATCTAAAATCCTATTAGATTCTAAGAGACAAGAACCTGAGAACACTACTCAGTTCTTCCACCTAGAGAACCCCTTCTCTAGTTTCAAGCAAGAACCCAATTACAATAGCCAAATCAAGCTGAGCATCAATCCTATTTATAACAGTTATTTGTAACTAACTGTAATCGATTAAACGCGCCAAATAATCGATTATTTTGCACATGTAATCGATTAAACCGTTCATAAGCATTTCAGGATTTTCTCAATGAGAACAAATAATCGATTATTCCGTCCTGTAATTGATTAAGATAGAAGACTTCAAAATATCAAAATGCACTATGTAATCGATTACTAACTTTGGTAATCAATTAAAGCAGGAGCCTGAGCATTCCAAGTACACTGTGTAATCGATTAAGAAATGTGGTAATCGATTATCTAATACAAACTTACAATTTTCAAACACATAGTGTAATCGATTACTAGAAATGGTAATCAATTAAAGCAGGAAGATGATTTTTTCAAAATAAGCCTGTGTAATCGATTACGATACATTGGTAATCGATTATCTCAGCACGACTTTAAAATACATATAACTATATAATCGATTACAATGAAGTGGTAATCAATTATATTCAATCACAAGGTAGTTTATATGAAAACAATGGTCAAATAATCGATTATTCCGATAGGTAATCGATTACATTGTTCTTGAAAGCTTTTCCAAAATAGACTAAGAACAAAATAATCGATTAAGTCATTAAGGTAATCGATTACAATAGTATAAAATGCATTTTTCCAAAATTTTTTTGAATCAAATTAAAAACTTAGTCAAATATAGGGATGGCAAACGGGCTGACCCACAAAAAAATGGGGCAGGCTGGCTCGGCCCGCTTTTGCAAAGTGGGCTGGAAATGCTAGCCCGCCCCACTTTAATGCGGGCCAGCGGGCTAGCGGGCCAGTTCGCCTAAAAAATAAAAAAAATAAAAAAGTTAATTTTAAAAAGAAATACAAAAAAATTATTAAAAAATACAAATATGATAATTAAAAAAACACAAAGTTAAATAAAAGTAAATAATTTAAAATTAATGTTAAATAAATGATGTCATGTGATAATTCACAAAATTTCACCATTTGCAAATGGAATTTACGGATGTAAACTGTCCAAAGTGTAATATGTTAGTAATGAAAGACTATTTGAAAGTATCATTATCATAAATATTTTAATATTAAAACTTAAAAGTTAATTATGAGAGTGCAAAAGAGTATAAATTAAAAGAATATACCTATTTCAAAATATGTTAAATATATCTATTTAATTTTAATATTTAATATTTTAAATAATATTGGCACAGCGGGCTGGCCCGCCCCACTTTTGATTTGCCGGCTGATATTATCAATCCAACCCACGTTTTTTTGCGGGCTAAGCGGGCTGGTCCGGCGGGCTAGACCCATTTTGCCAACCCTAGTCAAATAACTAAAGCCTTGTGATTTTTATGAACCTAATTAATTTAATTATAGATTAATATAAATGCAATGCACTCGGATCACCATAATTGTTTTTCTCTTACACATTTCACACTAATTAAACTTCAAGGCATCCATTGCATGTTGAAAGCACAAAACCCATGCTTGAATCACAATTCCTTTGCATTCTTTAAGTAGCTCCCCCTAAATCCAGCAATCTCCCCTTTTTTGGCTTTAAACATGCCAAATCTTTAATTGATTAATAGTTGGACTTGAAGTTAATTGATGAACCAAATTGGGAAAAGCTTGAGCTTTGGAAACCTGAAAAATTTCCAATTCCTTTACCAAGAACAAGTGTTAAAAGCATCTGTGATTCATTTAACATTCATTTACAAGTATTATAGATTTAATAGATTCATTTTAAGCACTTAGCTACCCCTAAATTTCACAATCCATTCAAGTTAAATTTTGGACATAATTTTAAACGAAAAACAGGGATGAATAGAGTAGGAGGCAGAGCATGTCCAAAATCAATTATTTCTCCCCCTATTTGGCTTGTTAAAGACAAAATTGTAAAGTGCATAGCGGATAATTAAAGGAGAAACACAATTGATATATTAATATAGGGAGGAACCATTACAAATAATGAAAATAAAACATGAAAGTAAAAAATAAAAAACAGAGCATAAAAAACTAAACATTTCATAGGCCTAGAAGGTTTCAGATTCATCACATTTTACAGTGGCCTCTATGAGATCTAGCCTATCTTTTATTTCATTTAAAGCTACACTGGTTTCAGCCTTAAAGTCATGTTGCATTTGGAGTAAGTCATCCATCTTCTGTAACATGAGGGATTCAAACTGAGTGTACATTGGCTGAGGTTCCTCTTGAACACCAGCAGCAGCAGCAGCAGGAGGTTGAGGCACTGGTGGTTGGCCTGCCATCACCCATCCTTGTGGTGTCTTCATCATGCCAAGCTTTGAAAGGTGTTTTTCTTGGATGAGGCTGTTACTAGAGTTTGTGTGGTCCACAACTTCATTAGAAACATCAATATTGAAGGGATCTATGAACCTAGATACCAGAACAGGATAGGGAAAGGGATAGTTGACCAGCCTCTTAGCTTTTAACATGATTTCTTCAAGAATTAAAACCCAATTCATAATAATCGAATTTTTCAGACCATACACTAATTGTAGGTCTTCATCAGTGACTTGGGCATGATTGGTTGCCCTAGGAGTTAAGACATAGGTAATAATGTAGTGTAGCAACCTATTCTTAGAAGTCATTGGGCCAGTACCCAGCCTATTTCTAAGTTGCATATTGGGATCATGTAGCATGTCCCTATGGGTATCTAGCTTATTGTAACCATCTGGATTCTCCTCAAACTTTCTCTCACCCTCACATACAAGGCCAGCAACTGATTCCCATACTTCTGAGGTGATTTCCATGTGAACCCCTTTAACTATGGATTTCATGTTTCCACTCATGGAACCCTTGGCACAGGTATAGAATACCTTTACCAAATCAGGGTAAAAGGTACCCTTCAATTCTAAGAATCTCCTAAGACCTTGGGTCTCTAGATAAGCAGGGAATTGAAATCCTTCCCTTATAAACTAGGTTAGGTCTAGGTATTTAGGTGAGCACACTGGTTTTGTGGCATTGAACTGAAGGTAGTTCATTTTGTCGGTCTCATTAGTGAACCAAAGATCTAATCTATTTGGAGGAGGAGGAGGAGGAGGATTGGAAGAGGATTCTCCTACTTTCCTTTCGCTAGTTCTAACACGTTTAGGAGTAGACATTTTAAGCAAGGTTTCTAGACACTCAGACACAAAGAAAACACAAATATAGCAAGAAAGAGAAGAGATAATGGTGCAAGGTTTTTCCATGGATGCAAGGTTCTATTTATAGACCAAATTGAGGCTCCTAAAGTTCTAATTTTAAAAAATATAGCTGTTAGAAGGAGTTAAGGCACTGCAGTGAGTTTAGATTCTAATTTGATTTGGTTGGGTAGTTACAATTCCAGAGAAATACTATCAGATACGCAGCAATTGCCTAAATAATCGATTAAATGCTCATCGTAATCGATTATTTTGCATATTTAGAACACGAAAATAACACATGGTAATCAATTATCCCGTAAGGTAATCGATTATTTTACAAGCATCCAGAGGTTGAAGATGAAGTGTAATCGATTATATGCACATGTAATCGATTATAGCAAGGATTTTTGGAAATCAAACAGGTATCAGAGCTTATGTAATCGATTAATTTGACTCGTAATCGATTACTCCAGGAGAGTTTAAAATATTAAACACATATGTAATCGATTACCATTTTGTCGTAATCGATTATTCCAGTAGGATTTAAAAATTTAGAAGCACATATCTAGGACTTTAATCGATTACCATTTCACCGTAATCGATTACTTCAATGAAACTTTGAGATTGAAAAACACATTTTGTTCATGGTAATCGATTATCCCGATGCGTAATCGATTACTCTAGGAAGAATAAATTTTTCAAGATGAAAGAATAATCGATTATTATATTGCTATAATCGATTACTGAAGCTCAAATAGCATAAACAATGTGGATTTTAATGAATTTAATCGATTAATCCGAAGGGTAATCGATTATTACAGAGAAAATATCAGATTGCAGAGCATTATGCAGACCTATTTCGAATTTTTCAACAGCTTTTGTGATGGAGTTAGCAAGGGATTTCAATTTAGCATGGAAATGCATATATTAAACAAGCTAGTTTATATTGGATTCATCAAGAATACCTAGCATGTTTCTAAGTGCATAAAACCTATATCTAGCCAAAGGTTTTGTGAATATATCAGCTAATTGGTTGTTTGTATCAACAAAATCAATCTTGATATTACCTTTTTGCACATGGTCTCTTAGAAAATGATGTCTAATTTCAATGTGCTTGGTCCTTGAGTGCATAACAGGATTCTTTGAGATGTTTATGGCACTTGTGTTGTCACACAGCAGGAGTATCTCTTTTACATCAACTCCAAAATCTTGTAATTGTTGTTTTAACCATAGGCTTTTTGCACAACAACTCCCAGCTGAGATATATTCAGCTTCAGCAGTTGACAAAGCCACACAAGATTGTTTCTTGCAATGCCAAGATATGAGTGAGCTTCCAAGAAGATGACAAGTACCACTTGTGCTTTTCTTATCAGGTTTACATCCTGCAAAATCTGAATCAGAATAACCAATAATATTGATTGTTGCACCTTTAGGATACCATAGCCCAACTTTTGGTGTTGCCTTGAGGTATTTGAGGATTCTTTTGACTGTTGTAAGATGAGACTCTTTTGGATTTGATTGATATCTAGCACACAAGCAAACACTAAGCATAATATTAGGTCTACTAGCTATCAAATACAATAAAGAACCAATCATCCCTCTAAATTTGGATTCATCAACTTTCTTTCCCTTTTATTTGAATCAAGGTATGTTGATGTTGCCATTGGACTTGCAGCATCTTTACTTTTCTCCATTTCAAACTTTTTGATGACTTCAAGGCAATATTTTGATTGATTAAGGAAAGTTCCATTCTTCATTTGTTTCACTTGAAGTCCAAGAAAGAATGTCAACTCTCCCATCATAGACATCTCAAACTCATTTTGCATAGCTGCAGAAAATTCTTTACAAAGCAATTGATTAGTTGAACCAAAAATAATATCATCAACATATACTTGAACCAATAGAATATCATCCTTATGCCTCTTGATGAACAAGGTTTTATTAACATTGCCCCTTATAAAAGATTGATCAAGCAGAAATTTACTTAACCTTTCATACCATGATCTAGGGGCTTGTTTTAGACCATAGAGGGCCTTTTTAAGTTTGAAAACATGGTTTGGATGTTTAAAATTAGTAAATCCAGGAGGTTGTTCAACATAGATGTCCTCCTCAATGTAACCATTTAAAAATGCACTTTTAACATCCATTTGATAAAGTTTAAAACCCATTAAACATGCAAATGCAAGCAATAGCCTTATAGCTTCCAATCTTGCAACTGGAGCATAAGTTTCCTCATAGTAAATGCCTTCCTCTTGGTTGTAACCTTTAGCAACCAATCTAGCCTTGTTTCTTACTATGATTCCACTTTCATCAAGCTTGTTTCTAAAAACCCATTTAGTACCAATAGGCTTGAATGATGATGATCTAGCAATAAGTTCCCAAACTTCATTTCTCTTGAATTGATTTAGTTCATCATGCATAGCATGCATCCAATGTTCAACTTGTAAGGCATGATTAATATCCTTAGGTTCAATTTGAGATACAAAAGCCATATCACAACATAAATTTCTCAATGATGATCTAATTGATACTTCTTTGACACTTCACCTATGATGTTCTCAAGTGAGAGATCTCTTGTTCTCCATTCTTTTGGCTCTTGATTAGGTGTTGATGGATTTGTTACAACACTTGGTTCTCCTTTTTCTTCAATAGGTTGGACAATTTCCTCCATAGGACCTGCATCTAAATCACATTTCTTTTCCTCTCTTGAAGGGTTAGATTCATCACAAATTACATGAACAGATTCTTCCATGCATGTAGTTCTTTTGTTGAAAACTCTATAAGCTTTACTTTGTAATGAATATCCAAGAAATATAGCTTCATCAGCCTTTGCATCAAACTTTCCAAGTGATTCTATCCCATTATTTAACACAAAACACTTGCAGCCAAAGGTTCTCAAGTGAGAGATGTTTGGTTTTCTATCTTTGTACAACTCATAAGGGGTTTTCTTCAAAATAGACCTTATGAGAAATCTATTTAAAGTATAGCAGACTGTATTAATCGCATCAGCCCAAAAATATTTTGGCAAATTTGTCTCATTAAGAAGTGTTCTTCCACCTTCTTCAAGGGATCTATTTTTCCTCTCCACAACACCATTTTGTTGAGGTGTTCTTAGAGTTGAAAATTATGGTTAATTCCATTTTCTTCACAAAACTTTTCAAAATGTTCATTTTGGAATTCCCCACCATGATCACTTCTTATTGAGATAATTTTGTTGCTTTTCTCATTTTGAACAACTTTGGCCAGTTTTCTAAAAGCATGGAAAGCATCACTTTTGGATTTAAAAAACAAAGTCCAAGTATATCTAGAGTAATCATCAACAATCACAAGTCCATAATAATTGCCACCCAAACTCATAGTTCTAGAAGGACCAAACAAATCAATGTGTAGTAATTCAAGTGGTCTAGAGGTAGAAACAATATTTTTGCTTTGAAAAGAGATTTTAGTTTGTTTCCCCTTTTGACATGCATCACAAAGTTTGTCATTTTCAAATTGAGTTTTGGCAAACCAATCACTAAGTCCTTTTTAATAAGCTTGTTCATATGGTGCATGTTGATGTGACTAGCTCTCCTATGCCACAACCAGGATTCATCTAACTTACTCATTAAGCATGAAGTTTTGTGAAAGAATGCATGGTCAATAAAAAGTAGATAGATATTACCTTTCCTTTTGCCTATATGAACTACTTCACCATTTTGGCCATCACATATCATACAACAATTCTCATTGAATGAGATCTTAAAACCTTTGTCACATAGTTGGCTTATGCTTAGAACATTGTTCTTCAAACCATCCACATAGAGAACATTGCTAATCTTCGCATTAAAGTTATCTCCAATGTTGCCTTCACCAATGATCTTACCCTTGTTGTTATCTCCATAATTGACAAAGCCTCCATCTTTAGGAACAAGATTTGTGAGCAAAGACTTGTCACCCGTCATATGTCTAGAGCATCCACTATCAAGATACCACAAAGAAGTTCTTGCTTTTAGCATACCTGAAAAATCAAATTAATTCATAAAAGAAGGTACCCAATTAAGGTTGGGTCCATAGGGGTTAGTGACTTTCTTTCTCTTTTCCACCCAAATGCACTCTCCATTTGGCACATAGAATCTTCTTGCAAAGCATTTATACGATGTGTGTCCTCTCTCCATACAATAGTTACAAATAACAGCCCTTGGAAATTTTCTAAAAGAAACATTTTGATTGATCCTTGACTTTCTTTTATTTTTTTGTTTTAGGGGCACAAATGTTGTCTTTTGGATAGATTTTGAGTTTGGTTTATTGATATTACGTTGTCGACTGATGAGTCACTATTTATCACTAATTACTCATCTTTTTGTACTCATTTTAATCCCTAACTTGTGCTTAATTGTTTATATTTTGCATTGTTTCTCATTTAATATTTAATTAGACCAATAATTCGGATTTTAATTAATTTGGATTATTTTAAGTTTAATTATTCTAATTTTTATTTACAGGGCAGTTTAATAATTAATTGA
>PYAF01001067.1:219512-237660 GCA_007407185.1 Glycine tomentella | reverse complement strand
TAGAAGCAACTCAATCGACTTAACCCCTAAATTGATTGAAACCACAACCCTAACTGAAATATCATCCAATTAATCTGTGATTAATATTCGAAATTAGGAAATGAATCCATAACCTAATCCGTTTTCAATCCTAAACGCATTCATAATCATGAAAACAGAATAGCAATTGAAGAAGAAGATGAACATTCACATAGGATTCAAAATACTAAACCAGAACTCAAATTCTCCTTGTGCTTGGGTTGGATCCTTGAATTGAGTGAGGATTTAGCCTTCCATGATCATCATCAGTGAAAGCCCCATGGAATTATTGTACGAAAATGGAAGAACAGAAAAATGAAAATGAAGAACAAGCAAGAACAGTTGAGAGAAAATGAAGAACAAGAGTTTGATTCTAAAAACTAAAGAAAAGAAATATAAAACTTGTTTATTGAAATGTAAAGAGTACTGTCCAAGTTTCACTAAAGTCACTAATATATGTAGTGACTGAGTTCTGAAAATAAAATGGGCCACAAACAAATCCAACAATCTAATTTTTTGCTATTTACAACCATGAAAGTCAAATTCGCAGCCCAAAATTACAAGTGCAGAGGTACTAACTTTAAAGCTAAAAATGACCCTCTAAATGACAGAATTGGCCTTAGGCTATTTGTAGCAAACTTGTAGATCTTTTTGTTATCTTTCTATGGACTCCTAGAACGCTCCATTCGGAGATCAGTAGCACCCTATAGGTCCTGCACAAGTCAGATACATCAAGTGAGAAAAAAATCCGAAAATACGCAACAATTAACAATTAAGCCCACTTACTTGCCTAGGCCGAAAACTGAATTAGAATAGGAAAATAAAGTTCCAAGAGAGGTCAAATAAACTAAGAATGATAGAAAAATACTCAACTAAAAGCACTCTATCATTTATACCCCAATCCAGAAGTATCTCAAGCATATTTTTGTACACAAAGCATTTTATTGAAATCACATTTTCCTTTATATAATTTTTGCAAGAGATCAATCAAATTGTTGTTCTTCGAAAGGAGCTGCATATATTTCTCTTGTCTTCTTGATTCTATACTCATCAAAGACCTTTTGCAACATATCATATTTGTCAACATTTGTAGAAGAAGAAGCACATACACAACCGTTTGATTTGTAGCTTGAAACAAGTTTTTCATTTTCTTCTTTCAAGTTACAAATCTCAGCTTGTAGTTCAATAATCTTAGCAAGATGATCTTCAATATTCTTTCTAAGCTTATTGTTAGATTTTGAAAGCTTTTGTGCCCCTTTGTGCATTTCTTGAAAAGCAAGAATAACTTGATCAAATTCAAAATTTACCTCATCCTCTTCACTCAAGAGATCATCATCATCTTCATTGACAATGGATGTAAGACACATGTTTGCTTACTCTATTTCAGTGGAGGATTCTGAACTTGTTGAGTCATTGTCTTCCCAAGCTATATAAGCTCTTCTATACTTTCCTTCTTTCTTCCATTTGTTGTCCCCTTGTTGCTTCTTCAAGTAGATTGAACATTCAAACTTGATGTGGCCAGGTTTCCCACATTCAAAGCATGTAAAGTTGCTATCAATCTTCTTCTTCTTCTTCTTCTTCTTCTTCTTCTTGTTTTTGATGGGTCTTGAGAATCTTTTGCCTTTGTTCTTCTTCAAAAACTTGCTGAACTTTTTTACTATTAAGTTCATGTTTTCCTTATCTTCCTCATCACTTGAATCTTCCTCTTTCTCCACTTTAGATGTTGCAGCTTTTAGAGCAATTCCTTTGCCTTTCTTATCTGCATCTTCAACACAAGTTAATTGAGACAATTCCAATTCATATTCAAGTAACTTACCAAAGAGTGTAGCCATTGACATTTTGGATAAATCCTTGGATTCTTTGATTGCGATCACCTTTGGTTGCCAAGATCTAGTGAGACACTTCAAGATCTTGATGTTTAGTTCCTCAACATCAAAAGTCTTTCCAAGTCCCAAAAGATGATTGACAATGTGTGTGAATCTTGTTTGGAGCTGGGAAATGCTTTCATTTGTGCTCATCTTGAACATTTCATACTCATGAATCAATGAATGCTTCCTTGATCTTCTTACTTCTTCAGTTCCTTCATGAGTGATCTCTAACATCTCCCACATCTCCTTGGCACTTGTGCACCTAACTGTTCTAAAGAATTCATTAGAGGAAAGTGCATAAGTTATCATGTTTTTGGCTTTAAAATCATATTGAACAACGCTTTTCTCAACATCAGTCATCTCATCCCATTCTTCGGGAATCATGTCATTACCAACAATTTTGATGGGCACCACAAGACCTTTCTCTATTGCATTCCAAGCACCTGGGTCATTAGATTGAATAAAGATCTTCATCCTATTTTTCCAAAAACTGAAATTCTCCCCTTCAAACAAAGGAGGTCTGTTTAAAGAAGCTCCTTCCTTGAAAGTTATTTGTGAGATATTCATTTTTTAAAAAAACTAGTGATCTTGAGTAACTTTCAAGAACCAGCTCTTGATGCCAATTGTAAAGAATATGAATATCTCACACTTAACCAACAGGGGGGATGGATTGGTTAAACCTTGGTAAATAAAAAATTTCTTTAATCAAAATCAGAGTTCCTAGGATCTTTATCACTTTTCAAAACCAAGAAACCTTATTCAATCAAGTAGCTCAGCCCCAAGGAATTCAATGGATCAAAACTGACTTTGTTGGTCAAGCAATTTAATCAAGAACACAATGAATATAATGAGTTAAGGAATAGAGAAGCAAGACACAATCAGATTTATACTGGTTCATTTCAACACTAGAAGCTACATCCAGTTTTCTTCCAACCAACACTAGGTTAGAGTTCCATTATTATAATTTTCAGTTCTTACAATCAATTACAATGTCTCCGTTTATCAACCCTAGATAAAGTACAGAAATCTAAAACCCTATTAGATTCTAAGAGACAAGAACCTGAGAACACTACTCAGTTCTTCCACCTGGAGAACCCCTTCTCTAGTTTCAAGCAAGAACCCAATTACAATAGCCAAATTACAAAGAAAATCCAAAACAAAAATTACAATCAGATTAAGGAGAGAAACAACCTGATGATCCAATGTATGCAATGCTAAATTATGTTACCAGATTAGGTTGAATGAATATAAATCAAATAGCACAGCTTTCCTTAATCTTGAAATGGTTTTCATGCTTTAAGAATGAGTCAAACACCCATGATCAAAGCACAATGGAGAAAAACACAATTAAAACCCTTAAAATCACTTTAGAATGCTCACCAGACTATATAAGCTCAATATATGTGTATGGGTGATGTTCCACAAAGTTAGAAATCAAGCTGAGCATGAATCCTATTTATAAAAGCTTTTTGTAACTAACTGTAATCGATTAAACGTGCCAAATAATTGATTATTTCGCACATGTAATCGATTAAATCAAGAATGTAATCGATTAAACTGTTCATAAGCATTTCAGGATTTTCTCAATGAGCCAAATAATTGATTATTCCGTCCTGTAATTGATTAAGACAAAAAGACTTCAAAATATCAAAATGCACTATGTAATCGATTACTAACTTTGGAAATCGATTAAAGTAGGAGCTTGAGCATTCCAAGTTACTTTCACAATTGACAGCATTGAAAGTGTCATGGAAGCTTGATGTGAATTGATCATACTCAACATGATAATTCTAGGATTGTAAATTGTGGTTTTGTTTGATCATTAATTCTTGCTTATTCTTGAAATTTTTTCTGTTGCTGAGGACAACAACTTTCAAATTTGGGAATTGTTTGATGTGTTGCAAACACATCTTAGTTTTAGGCTAGTTTTAGGTTTTAATTTAATTAAATAGTTAGGAAAATAGAATAGAATTAGTTAATTATTGTTTATGCTTAATTTAAACCTCATTTCATTACATTGTTGCATTTTAGGGCTAAAAAGAGGAGAATCAAGGCAAAAGAAGAAGAAAAGCCAGTTGAAGGTCTTGTGCGGATCGCGCCAAATCCCGCACGAGTCGCGCCACAATAGAAAATCCAAGGCTCAGTCACGAACAAGCCACGCTAGCCACGCCATGGTCCACGCTAAACGTGCCACAAGCCAAATATCAAGGGTCCAACTCGAAGTGTCCACGCCATCAGCGTGGATTCTCACGCGAGTCGCGCCATTTATTCGAAGCTTCCGTGCGGATCGCACCATACCCCACGCCATCAGCGCCAGATGCCCAATATCAGTATCCCAGCTCGTAGACTCCATGCCATTAGCGTGGAGACCTGCGCCATCAGCGCCAGCCATTCGAACCTTCCGCGCGATCAGCGCGGGACTCTGCGCGGGTCACGCCATAAAGATCCTGTTGCCTGAATTAAAGTTATCTGTTTCGAAATTGGGCACAGTTTTAGGCTTTGTTACTCTAATTAGACTTATCTATAAATACAAGGCCTCTGGGAATGAAGAAGATACCTTTTATCATCCGAAGAAACTTTTACACATCATATTCCATCATTCTAAACCTCTGGAAATCAAGAATCAAGGCTAGGGTTGCAGCAGAATCATGTATTATTCAACAGCTTTTGTGTTCTTGAGGCCTATGTCAGGCTAAACCTTGAATTGTGGTTGGGCCAAGAACCAATGTGAACTCCTCTGTAACTTGACTGGTATTGAATGAGATTATTATGTTTGCGTTAATTTATTCTGTTGTTCATTGTTTTATTCTTGATTCTATCTAAGTGCTGAGGGTTAGGATTCGCAATGGAGATGTTGGGGTTCTAATTTCTGACATGAATAAATTAACAGTTGTTCATTGCCTAGGGATAGGGATGCGTGGCTGCAGAACCTTATAATAAATTCTTTCAATTGCTTAACTTGATAGAATTCACTAAGGGATTAGGTTATCGATTCAGGTTAAAGGGTTAATTCGCTAAGGGATTAGGGATTAACTAATTTAGGAAAGATTTATTCTATGAGTAAACAGAATTAATTAAATTTAATAATCAGTTAAGTGAAGGAGGTAGGGATCAAAGGGGATTGTGCCTAACCACAATCATTCATTCCATTGGTAACAACCCAAACTATTTACTGCGTTTACTTCTTTTTAATTTTTGTTCTTTATATTCAACACTCAACACACAACAACAATTCTTCACAAATTATGTCTTTTTACTTCCAATCACTTAGACTTAATAGTACTGTGAATTTCACCCCAATCCCTGTGGAGACGATACTTCACTTACCTATTTTATTACTTGAAACGAGCGGTGCACTTGCCGTGTTCGCAATAGTAGATGTTCTTAGGATTCTCAAATGTGAGGGATCGATTCGGGGTGAAATATTGTGTGCATCAATAAGGATAGACAATGATTTATGCATGGTAATATTAATTGGATATAAAAAGATCAGAATGATCAAATCCAATCCCACTTTCTTATAGATATATTTCATTTACTAAAGTTTAGTAATTTTACGTTACTTTCACAACTAAATGAAATTCCGCTCAACCTATTTGTACATAACTATTGAACTGTTAAGTTATATTTGGATTAACTGAGTAAGCTCAAGTCCCTGTGGAGATGATCTTATAAATTTTTGTAACTTACAATGGCAAATTAGTACGCTTGCCGAGAGTCTAACAAGTTCCTGGCGTCGTTGTCGGGAACTTGAGTCGCTCATTCAGTTCTTTCAAATTTAATTTCTCAGTTGAATAGGACTTTTTATTTGGTTTTGTTATTTATTTTGTATAAATTCTCTTGTGTTTTATTTTATTTACTTTCCCTAACCTCGGTACTTACAAATTATTGCAAGTTTGTTCTTTTTCCTTTTTGAGGTAAATTTCCTGCAACTACATCGATATTTAATTTGGAAATTACCAAGACCATAAAGGAAAAGAAACGAAACAACCAAAAAGCTATCGAGAGAATCTTCTTCTATTTTGATTCTCCTTCACCTACAAAAGCCACCTGTAATTTATATTATGGCTAATACAGGAGAGGGAGAGGATAATACACCACCAAGGAGGACTCTGGGTGACTATGCGTATCAACAAGGACCAAAACTATTGGATACAGGGGGAGAAACAAGAAGAATGAGGCCTATGACTTAGAAGAATGTTTTGAGCTTTTCACATGCCTTGAAGATTATAATTCAAATGAAGTGTAGGAGAAGTCAATCTTTTGATCCTTGCATTGCATGCACATAATCATTAACATGCTTAAATGTTTTCATTAAAATATCAAAGCTACTCACAATTTGAAATAGGATTTAATTGAGTAATGTTTTTGGAAAAATGTAATTCCACTGTTTTAATCGATTACACAACGGATTAATCGATTATTTGGTTCGTGTTTGAAACTGGAAAAGCTTTGATGAACATATTAATCGATTACACAAGTCTTGTAATCGATTACATAGTGTAAAATGGATATTGTGCATTGTTGTGTTAATCGATTACCTTTATTCGTAATAGATTACATAAGCTATTTGAAAAATCTTGCTTCACTGCTTTAATCGATTACCATAAAATGTAATCGATTACAGAAGCTGTTTCTGAAATAAAACTTTTCTGATTTAATCGATTACAGCTCGGGTTAATCGATTATTTTGTTCGTTGTGAAACCCATAATGGAGCCTTGAACACTTTAATCAATTAAGTGATAATTTAATCGATTATTTGGCACGTGTAATCGATTACAGGTTGTTACAAAAAGCTTTTATAAATAGAAAGGAGGCTTGGCTTGAAACAAAACTTGAATACTTTGAATTTTCTGAATATACACAAGCCTTCTAAGAGTTAGAAAGTGATTTTCTGGGTTAACTAAGCTCTTGTCCCACTCTTTAATATAGGTAAGAGAAAAGGTAATATTTATTTACTCTCCATAGATTATGCATTCTTTCACAATACTTCTTGCCTAATAGGTAAAATTGATTAATCTTGGCTATGGCATAGAAGGGCAAGTCACATTAACATGCATCATATGAACAAGTTGATTAAAAAGGATTTAGTCATTGGCTTACCCAAACTCAAGTTTGAAAAGGACAAATTATGTGATGCTTGTAAAAAAGGGAAACAAACAAAAAATTCTTTTCAAAGTAAAAATGTTGTTTCTACCTCAAAACCTCTTGAATTACTTCACATAGATTTGTTTGGTCCTTCTAGAACTATGAGTTTAGGAGATAATTACTATTGACTTGTCATTGTTGATGATTACTCTAGGTTCACATGGACTTTGTTTTTGAAATCCAAGAGTGATGCTTTTAATACTTTTAGAAAATTGGCCAAACTTAGTCAAAATGAACATTTTGAAAAATTCTGTGAAGAAAATGGAATTAACCACAAATTTTCAGCTCCAAGAACACCCCAACAAAATGGTGTTGTGGAGAGGAAAAATAGATCCCTTGAAGAAGGTGCAAGAACAATTCTTAATGAGACAAATTTGCCTAAACATTTTTGGGCTGATGCTGTAAGTACAGTTTGCTACACTTTGAATAGATTGCTTATAAGGCCTATTTTAAAGAAAACTCCTTATGAACTATACAAAGGTAGAAAACCAAATATTTCTCATTTAAGAGTATTTGGCTGCAAGTGCTTTGTTTTAAATAATGGTAAAGAATCACTTGGAAAATTTGATGCTAAAGCTGATGAAGCCATCTTGGATATTCATTACATAGCAAAGCATATAGAGTTTTCAATAAAAGAACCTTGTGCATGGAAGAATCAGTACATGTTATTTGTGATGAATCTAATCTCTCCAAGGAGGAAAAGAAGTGTGATATTGATGCAAGTCCTTTGGAGGAGTTTATTCAGCTTAATGATTCAATGGATAAAGAAAAAGAATAACCAATTGCTGAAGCTAAACAATCAACACCAGTCCAAAAGCCAAAATATTGGAGAACTACAAGAGATCTCTCCCTTGACAATATCATTAGTGAAGTTTTAAAGGGAGTATCTACTAGATCATTATTGAAAAATCTCTATTATAATATGGCTTTTGTTTCACAAATAGAACCTAAGAACATTGATCAAGCCTTAATTGATGAACATTGGATGCATGCCATGCATGATGAATTGAATCAATTTAAGAGAAATGAAGTTTGGGAACTTGTTCCTAGACCTACTTCTCTCAAACCTATTGACACTAAATGGGTTTTTAGAAACAAACTTGATGAGAATGGAATCATAGTCAGAAACAAAGCTAGATTGGTTGCAAAAGGTTGCAACCAAGAAGAAGGCATTGACTATGAGGAAACCTATGCACCAGTTGCAAGATTGGAAGCCATTAGGTTGTTACTTGCATATGCATGTTTAATGAATTTTAAACTTTTTCAAATGGATGTTAAAAGTGCTTTCTTAATGGATATATTGAGGAGGAAATCTATGTGGAGCAACCTCCTGGTTTTGTTGATTTTAAATATCCAAACCATGTTTTCAAACTTAAGAAAGCTCTTTATGGTTTAAAACAAGCTCCAAGGTCTTGGTATGAGAGATTAAGTAAATTTCTGCTTGAACAATCTTTCACAAGAGGACATATTGATAAAACCTTGTTCATCAAAAGGCAAAGCAATTATATTTTATTAGTTCAAGTGTATGTTGATGATATAATTTTTGGTTCAACTAATCAATTGTTGTGCAAAGAATTTTCTCTCTCTACGCAGAATGAGATTGAGATGTCAATGATGGGGGAGTTAACATTCTTTCTTGGACTTCAAGTGAAGCAAATGAAGAATGAGACATTTCTAAATCAGACCAAGTATTGCCTTGAAGTGATCAAAAAGTTTGAAATGAATAAAAGCAAAGATGCTGCAACCCTAATGGCAACTTCAACGTATATTGATTCAGATGAAAAAGGAAAGAAAGTTGATTAGTCAAGATTTAGAGGAATGATTGGATCCTTGCTGTATTTGACAGTTAGTAGACCAAATATTATGTTGAGTGTGTACTTGTGTGCAAGATATCAAGCAAATCCCAAAGAATCACACCTCATTGCAGTCAAAAGGATCCTCAAATATCTCAAATCAACACCAAAAGTTGGTCTTTGGTATCCTAAAGGTGCATCACTTAATTTAGTAGGATATTCTGATTCTGACTTTGCAGGATGCAAATTAGATAGAAAAAGCACTAGTGGAACATGTCACCTACTAGGCAGCTCAGTAATATCTTGGCATTGCAAGAAGCAATCTTGTGTTGCTTTATCAATAGCTGAAGCTGAATATATCTCTGCTGGAAGTTGCTGTGCTCAAAATCTTTGGTTAAAACAACAATTACAAGATTTTGGTGTAGAATTAAAAGAAATTCCTCTGCTATGTGACAACACAAGTGCCATCAACATTTCCAAGAATCCAATAATCACTAAAGGACCAAACACATTGAGATAAGACATCACTTCCTTAGAGATCACATCCAAAAAGGTAACATCAAAATTGAATTCATTGATACTCATCATCAATTAGTTGAGATATTCACTAAACCCTTGGCTAGAGATAGATTCTATACTCTTAGAAATATGCTAGGTATACTTGATGAATCTAACATTTGCTAGCATGTTTGCCTTGCGTTTATACATTGGAAATAGCTTCATACTTGTTCAATCACCACATGTGCTTTCAAAATTCAAAATATGCTGCATAAATATTGTTGAATCTGATATTGCTATTGGAATAATCGATTAATGCACATATTAATCGATTAAATGAACTTGAAACATGACTTAGAATGAATTTTGTACTTATGTAATCGATTACATAACCAGGATAATCGATTATTCTTCATTTGAAATATTTCTAGAAAATGATTTTCTCTGGAATAATCGATTAAGCCATCGAATTAATCGATTACATAGCTTAAAAATTCAATTTACTGGAATAATCGATTACAACGAATGGTAATCGATTAAATTGTTTGAAAAATTGTTTGAAATTCAAATTCTATCTGTAATAATCAATTACATAAGAGAAATAATCGATTACACTTCATCTTCTTCAACTGAATCTCACTAAAATAATCGATTACTTGATGAATTAATCGATTACAACTTCTGCAGAAACTGATTTTGCTTACGAATTAATCGATTACATAAGCATATAATCGATTATTCATGGAGTTACTGCAGAATCTGCAGTATTTTCTTGGAAATTGTAACTGCCCAACTGCCACCTTATTCAAATTTGAATTTTTTGTGCTTTAATATTAGTGGGTTAATTCGAAAATAACTGTTACTCATTTCAAATTTGAACTTTGGAGCCCAAATTCTTCTATAAATACAACCTATGTTCAAAGGAGAAATCACACCATCTTAAGTACTACTGTATTTCTCTTCTTCCTCTGAGTCCAGAAACCTTGTCTTGTAGCCTTTCCTCCTACATTCAATATGTTTGCCCCCAAGAGAACCAAATCCTCTAAGAGAAAGAGTGCTGAAACCTCTAACCCTGTTGTCAATAGGTTAGATCATTGGTTCCTTGCTGAGAGAGACAAAATGACATACCTTCAGTTCAATGCCACCAAACTTATTTGTCCTCCCAAACACCTTGACCTTGACTGGTTAATTAGAGAAGGTTTTCAATTCCCTGCCTTGATTAAAACCCAGGGATTGAGAAATTTTATTGAGATGAAGGGTACCTTTTACCCTGAATTAGTGAAAGTGTTCTACATCTGTGCTAAGGCCTCTATGGATGGAACACTTATGTCCCAAGTTAATGGAGTAGCCATGGAAATTACTCCTGAGGTCTGGGAAGTTGTTGCTGGTATTTCCATTGAAGGAGAAAGGAAATTTGAAGAAGAGGAAACCTATAGGGTGGAAACCTATAGGGGATGCTTCTTGATCCCCAAATGAGGCTTAAGCTTAGGCTAAGCACTGGCCACTGACCCATGAAGACAAGCTTCTTCATTACATAATCATCTATATCTTGACCGCAAGATCCACAAACCATGCCCAAGCCACTGATGATGACATACAAATTGTGTATGGCATGAAGAATTCCATTTAGATGAATTAGATTATTATTCTTGAGGAGATTATGCTTAAATCCAAGAGGTTAATGAATTACCCTTTTCCATATGCTGTTCTTGTTTCCAGGTTTATTGATTACTTTAAAATAGATGTCTCTAATGAGGTTGTTGAAAACATCAACTCCAGCAATAGCCTCATCAAAGAGAAACATCTCACCAAGCTTGGGATGGTCAAAACCTCTCATGGTTGGCAAATGGCTGGCAACGAATCCCTGCTGCTGGAAATGAAGAAGAAGCTGATGAAGAGGCTGAGGATGAAGGCCCTGCTCAACCATCTTACAGTTCATTTGAATCTCTCATGATTCAAAAGATGGATGCCTTATTGTCCCTACATCATGAGCACAGGGTTGAGACTAATTCATATCTGGATGAGATGAAATCTAGGCTAGAGAACATAGAAGCTAGGCTTGTCCTTGATAATTTTGAGAAACTAGCTTAGGTTTCTTGTATTTCCTCTTATTGCTTTACTCTATTTTTCTTTTGTTTTTTTTATTAATGTACTGTCCTTCCTTTTTCAATTAATGAAGTTTTATTTTCTCCTTCTCATTATTTACTGTGCTATCTTTTTGTCTTTGATAAGTCAAATAGGGGGAGAAATATTGATTGATATCTAAAAAGCAAGCATACTCTATTTTACTCTCTATTGTGCTCTGTTTTCTGTTGTGTTTTTTACAAATTAAAAACTAATGAATTTATCTAAGTAAGGGGGAGCAAACTAAGTCTAAGGAAGCAATTAATGAAAGTTAATGATTAATGTTTATGCAAGCATATCTCTTAACACTTGTTCTTGGCAAAGAGGCTGATTTGTTTTCAGGTTAACAAAGTTCAAGACTTCTATTTTCATTCCTCAAAGTACTTCAAAAAATCAAACACATGGTCAATCAAATATTTGGCATGTTCAAAGCCAAAAAGGGGGAGATTGTTGGATATAGGGGGAGCAACAAGAAGAATGAAGACTATGACTTAGAAGAATGTTTTGAGCTTTTCACATGCCTTGAAGATTGTATAATTCAAATGAGGTGTAGGAGAAACCAATCTTTTGATCCTTGCATTGCATGCACATAATCATTATCATGCTTAAATGTTTTCATTAAAATATCAAAGCTACTCACAATTTGAAAAAGGATTTAATTGAGTAATGTTTTTGGAAAAATGTAATTCCACTGTTTTAATCGATTACACAGCGGATTAATCGATTATTTGGTTCGTGTTTGAAACTGGAAAAGCTTTGATGAACATATTAATCGATTACACAAGTCTTGTAATCGATTACATAGTGTAAAATGGATATTGTGCATTGCTGTGTTAATCGATTACCTTTATTCGTAATCGATTGCATAAGCTATTTGAAAAAGCTAGCTTCACTGCTTTAATCGATTACCATAAAATGTAATTGATTACAGAAGCTGTTTCTGAAATAAAACTTTTCTGATTTAATCAATTACAGCTCAGGTTAATTGATTATTTTGTTCGTTGTGAAACCCAGAATAGAGCCTTGAACACTTTAATCGATTAAATTATCATTTAATCGATTACACAAGTCATTTTAATCGATTATTTGGCACGTGTAATCGATTACAAGTTGTTACAAAAAGATTTTATAAATAGAAAGGAGGCTTGGCTTGAAACAAAACTTGAATATTTCGAATTTTCTAAATATACACAAGCCTTCTAAGAGTTAGAAAGTGATTTACTGATTTTCTAGGTTAACTAAGCTCTTGTCCCACTCTTTAATCTTCATGGGTATTGAATGATTTCTTGGGCAAGAAATTTCAAAGAAGTAATGGAGATCATGTTCTGAAATTATTTTTCTGCATTCAACTTTGATTGGTAACTCATATGCATTCATATTCATTAGATCATCAGGTTGTTTCTCTCCATTATCTTTGGTTGTAAATTCGTTTTTGTAATGTTTGTTATTTGATGCTATTGTAAAAGGGTTCTTTGAAGCTTGGGGTAGAGTAGTGTTCTCTAGGGAAGAACAGAGTAGTGTTCTCTGGTTCTTGTTCATTAGAAGTCTAATAGGGTTTTAGATTTCTATTCTTTATCTAGTGTTGATAAAGAGAACTTGTTGTAAAGCTTATAAGAACTGGAATTTATAATAGTGGAACTCTAATCTAGTGTTGATTAGAAGAAACTGGATGTAGCTTCTGTTGAGAAGTGAACCAGTATAAATTCTTGAGTTGCTTTTCTATTCCTTCATCTGTATCACTTATCTTGTTCATTTATTCTTGGCATCATTATCATTACTCAACAAGTTTTGTTTTGAGCTATTGGTTTCTTGGGCTGAGTGATTTGATTGATTAAAAGTATTCTTGGTTTAAAAGTGATAAAGATCCTTTATATAAACAATTTTTTTAAAATATTAAGATCAAACCAATTCACCCTCTCTTGGTTATTGTGGGTATTCTTATTGTTTTCAAAAACATTTCAACAACATAGTCATTCCTCCTTTCAGTAAAAAAGTTGTGGAATTGAAGCCCGCATTGCTCAGTCTAATTAGATCACATCCTTTTGCCGAACTAGATCATGAAGATCCATACACTCATTTGTCCACCTTCATGGAGCTGTGTAGTACCATGGGAGCCTCTGATGCAGATGCTGAAGTTGTCTATCTCAGAGCTTTTCCGTTCTCCTTGATAGGTAAGGCAAAGGTATGGCTTCAATCCCAACCTAACAAAAGTCTTAACACTTGGGAAGAAGTAGAAGAAAAATTTATTGCCAGATTCTTTCCCCCATCTAGATTCATAAATGCAAAGTTAGCAATTGCTACTTTTTCCCAAGGGTTTAATGAACCTCTGTGTGAGACATGGGAGAGATTCAAAGCATTACTGCAGAAGTGCCCAAACCATAACTTTGATGATATTGCACAGTTACATATTTTTTTACAGTGGTTTGAGACCTCAAACAAATATGATTCTTGATGCCTCAACTGGAGGTACTATGATGTCAAAGAGTCCAGAGGAAGCAATTATAATCATTGACTCCATAGTAGCCAGTGATTACCAGTCTCACCATGATAAATCTCCAATTCAAAGGAAATGTATAATGGAGCTGGATACTCAGAATGCAATTCTAGCTCAAAATGAACTCTTGACTCAACAAATAGAGGCCTTGACCAAACAAATAGGCCAACTTCCTCAACAAATTCAGCAAGTATCTGGTGATTGCCAACAAGAAGAGAAGGCTTATTATATGTAGAATCAGACCAGATCTCAACAGAACTTCCAAGGAAATTACCAATGCTACAGAGATGGTCCAAGTCCTTATGGCTGGAGGCAGCAAAATGATAATGCATATTATGGTCCCACTAACTCTACTTTTGCAGGTCCCTCTAACAACTCTTATGCAGGTTCTTCAAATAGGATTCCACCACAACAACAAGAAGCTCAACCTGATAGAATAGCAAAAATGGAAGATACTCTAACTCAGTTTACGTAGATGTCCATTTCAAATCAAAAGAACACTGGGGCTTCCATTAAAAATCTTGAAGTTCAGGTTGGACAGCTTGCAAAACAACTGTCTGAGCAGAGAAGTGGACTTTTTTCAGCAAACACACAGTTGGTTCAAGGAAAAGATCATTAAGAGAAAACATTAGCCAAAGCATTGAAGGAGATGAGTAAATTTGAAGAAGAAGATAGTTTAGATTATCTCCAACAATCAGATGTTTTCAAGAAAATTCCTTACCCTCTGTTTATCTTTAAGGAATTGTCAGAGGAAGTGAAAAATCAAGAATCACAAATAAAGGTAAATGTAGTAGTACCTCTATATGCTAACAATGCTTTCCTTGCAGGGTATTTAAGGAAACCAGTTATCAGCAATACAAGTCCAAAAGAAAAGAATCTGGTAAAAATATTGGAGGAAAATACAAAAGCCAAGGGCTCATCCATATTGTCCAATTGCTGGGAGCCGAAACCATAACAAAGGCGTCCAGCTAATACGATGTTAAAGAAGCGCTCCTGGGAGGCAACCCAGTGTTTTTAAATTTTGTCTTTATTTGTGTTATTTTAATTTATATGTCTTATGCTTATGAATTATAATTCTGAATTTTACTTTTTGAATTTGTATCTTTTTGAAAGTATAACCTACTTTGTTAGAGCTATCATTGCACGACCTAGGGACAGGTCCATTTGTCAGGAGGTGGCAAAGTAGGAAGAACATGGCAAATCCTATTGATTATCTGCATGGAGGACACTGAGCTCCTTAGCCATGATCTTCAAAAATTTGTGATATTGTCTTTATGTTTCTTTATCGCTTTATTCATTACATTATTTCCTTATTTACTTTTTTATGTTTGCTTGAATAATTGCGTGCGTTTATGATTCTTTGTGGTATTGTGCACTTTGGTTGTGTACATAGAGGTTTCTCTCTTTTGGAAAGTATACATTTTGATAAAAAAAAATTGTTTTTAAATCTTTTTGGGAATTAACTGACTTACATCTTTTGAAAAGAATCAACAGATAATGATTTTGAAACTTACTTTTTTGATTTTGGATCAGAACACCTAAAATGAATTTTGGAAACTTTGAGAATGAAAAACAAAATGAATGATTTTCCAAAAGATCAAATGAAGGCAAGTCTTTTTACATGGAATTGATAAATAAACATCTTTTGAAACATTGATTTGATTTGAACATGAAAACAGACCTTAAGCCCAAGTGAGTGCGTGCATCCACAGAAATTATATTGAGTGTCCTCACTAATCTATTTTATAGTTGATTTTTGATATGTGCCTAGCATATGATGCTTTTCAAGCTCAATTAGATCATTAAATGCATCATTTTATATGATAAATAGCTTCCAATTGGTGTGAATGTAACTTATGTGCTTCAATGAGGTATTTTGGTCTAGATTGAATGCTTAGCAGGTGATTAGCCAAGGATTATGTAGAGCAGAAGGTATGGCGCTATCCGCGCCATCTCCACGCAACCAGCACCGCAACCTCTGGAACCTGGCGCCATCAGCGCCAGGCCCGCGCCATCAGTGCCACAGTTTCTTCAGCCAACGCCATGAGCCCCATGTTGGCGCCATCAGCGCCAGGCCCGCGCCAGGAGCGCCACAGGTCGACAGAGTCTGCATAGGGCAAAACAGAGATTTCACAAGCTACATTATAAATACTGAAGCCTCGGCACTAAAGAAGCATCTTTTGGATGAAAATCACTACCAAAGGAGGAGAAGGAAGGCTTGGGAGCTGAGCTAGGATTTGGGTGTGAGGGGAAGAGGGTTCTTCCCTCTTCCCTTCCTCTTCTTCCTTGTATATATCAGCATCATGCTTCTTTTTGTTGTACCAAGGCCATCCATGTCTAGGTTTGGCTAGTTTCCTTTTGTAGTTAGGGCAAATACTCTATGTAAATCTCATTCGGAATGGATTGAATGTTATTATTCCTTTATGCTATGTTATTTCATTACACTTTGCTTGAATCTATTCATCTCTTTCTTAGACCTGATCAATCTAGGTAAGAGCTTAGAGCTAGGGTTCACAATAGGGATATTGGGGCTCTAGTCTTGGAACCAGGTGTGGTGGCTTGTTTTACATCACCTAGGGATAGGGATGTAGGCTTGCAATCCTTTATAGTGCATCACTTAATGCTTAACCTAACCAATATCACTAAGGGATTAGGGTATTGAAAAGGGTTAAAGGGTTAATGTCACTAAAGGATTAGGGCTTAACTATTATTGAATGAGGATGCATGATTGAGTAGCTAGTATAGATGAATGTGGTAAACGATCCATGTAAGAATGTCAGGAGTATGGAGTGTGGGTTCTCTAGCTACATTAGCTTA
The DNA here is from genome assembly GCA_007407185.1 of Glycine tomentella. Classification (NCBI taxonomy): domain Eukaryota; kingdom Viridiplantae; phylum Streptophyta; class Magnoliopsida; order Fabales; family Fabaceae; genus Glycine; species Glycine tomentella. Next base: position 220,899 of record PYAF01001067.1, on the reverse strand, counting down.
CGTTTGGTACAATCATCATGTATCTTATGTATATACTTTATGTTTGTATTTAGCTTTTACAATTACTTTGTCCACATACGTTTCTCTCATATCTTTTGCCATCCAATTTATTGATACGATTTATAATTTAATTGGTCAAACAATCCTCGTGGGACGATAACTTTCTTATCACTTTATTACTTGAGCGACCGGTGCACTTGCCGAGTACGCAACAAGTTTTTGGCACCGTTGCCGGGGATTGTTTTAGCCAAATTCATTATAAATTTTTATCTTTAAGGTTGGATTGATTTTGTTACTAACCTGCTTCCCGAGTTTATGTGAGGTACCGCTGACCCGTGAATCCTTGTTAAGAGGACCTGGAAGTTAGCGAAACGAAGGAAGGAAGCAAAGGTATCTAGTTCCAGATCACCACCAGAAGAAGAACAAGAAGAGGAACTAGATACTACTGAGAGAATAGGGAATAGATAAAGGCTTGAGGATGAACTCATAGAGGACATCCTTGTGTTCTGTATCTATGCTTATTTGTTTTTGTTTATATGCTTGTTTATGTTTGTTATTTTTCAATGCATAGTAATGTTGTTGTTCTCTGATGATGCTTCTTGTGATTCTGAGATGGCCTCGAATGCTTAGATAGAATAGCATCTTTTGAGAGGTTTTGTTGTGAAATTGTGTTTGAAATCAATTTCACACTTGCTTCGCACTGTGACATCTCAGAACTATTTTGTTGAGCACATATGTCTAGGCATTACATTTTAATATGGTTTATTCTTATTGCCTCAATGTGCTTCAATCAAGGAATCTGTTTTGCTTGCTCTAATACTGGTGTAAGTTATTGTTGAATTCAAGTTTAGGATTTCTTGTTGAAGGTGTATTTGATCAATTTGATCTGTGCACTTGTTGGTTTAATCGTGGATGTTTATATCCTGAACTTGAAGTTTCTTGTTCATCAGTCATGTGTAGGGATGGCAAACGGGCCAGCCCGTAAAAAATGGGGCGGGCCGGTTCGGTCCGCGAAAAATGCCCGGCCCGCTTTTGGAAAGTGGGCTACAAATGCTATCCCACCCCGCTTTAATGCGAGCCAGCGGGCTAGCGGGCCAGCCCGCATAAAAAATAAAAAAATAAAAAAAGTCAATTTAAAAAATAAAATACAAAAATTATAAAAAAATACAAATATGATAATTAAAAAACACAAAGTTAAATAAAAATAAATAATTTAAAATTAATGCTAAATAAATGATGTCATGTGATAATTCACAAAATTACACCATTTGTAAATGAAATTTACGGTTATAAACTGTCCAAAAGTGTAATATGCTAGTAATAAAAGACTATTTGAAAGTATCATTATCATAATCATTTTAATATTAAAACTTAGAAGTTAATTATG
>PYAF01001067.1:136434-185720 GCA_007407185.1 Glycine tomentella | reverse complement strand
AAAAAAAACATTGATAATAATAAGATTGCATGCTACATTCTTATTTTCATATGAAACTATATAAGCCTAATTAGTTCAATATTTGTCATAAAACAGTGCAATGTGTTCTAGATATCTACTAAGCCTAATCAATGTCTTAAGTATAAGCCTTATGAATAAAAAATGTAAATTTAAAAAAGATTCTATAAAAGAAGTAACAATTTATCCAAAAAAATCTCTACTATATAAGCCTAATTAATTAACCCAATTTGAACTAATATTTTTAATTAGGTTAATTTGATTCAAAATGATTTTTTTTATAAAAAAAAATCAAATCAAATCAATTAATTTAATTAGTTTAATTTCTTTTACTATGTAATTTAACAAAAGCACGTACAGTCCAAAAAAAAGAAGAGATGGACATTGCAAGGGTGATCATTTATCTATTCCTTTAAAATATATACAAGGAAGACATGTAATAGAACCAATTTTCTAGGGCCAACATATGGTTTTGATTCCAAATAGGGCCTATATATCCTTCAAAATATATGTTTCCCTTTTCTATTGAAGACAGTGGTTTGCATTTATATTACTTGCTATTTTTATCTTTTTTTGTCAAAATGTATATTCATTTTTCATGGAGTCCTAAGTAGTTTTTCACTTGGATAGTTCTAAGGTTTATTTTGAAAAAGTGAATATATTTCACTGATATGAAACTGATAAAATCAGAGCTATAAATAGGAATAAGAGATTAGTTATATATAGTAATATAGGCCTAGAAATCAGGGAAATAATTATTCCTGTAAATGCTATAACTAAAAAACGGAAAGAAACAAATATAATAAATTTTAATTAAATCAAATCTTATTCTTAATTGCATAGATCAAATCGCATTCATTCTTATTGATTTCCATAGATCAAATCTCTTATCCTGATCGCTTTCCTTAATTATCCACAATTTCAGATCAACATTATCCAAATAGTATCCAACAGTTTCTTTTTTATCCAAGTCAGCTCTATTGCTAGAGACCAAATACGGAAATTGTAAGTTATTTTGACATTCAAATAAGTTCTGTAAAAGCTTATTGTAAAAAAAAAATCTGTAATAACTACTCTCTCTAACTCCCTCAAATTAACTTTTCATTGCTTAATCTTGTGATTCTTTTGTTCTATGTTATAGTTCTACTGTATAGTGCCAAATGTTAATAATAATCCCTTGCAAATGAGTGCCCCGTGCTACCTTTTATTGACATTAGCTACCTTTTTTAACCGCAGGTTATGTGAAATATGTGATGCGGCTACAAAAAATGTCTCAGGTGTTACTAGTAATGGATTTATGGAAGAGTGGAATGAAAGAAGGTTTAAAATGTGTGTCAGAGGTTACAAAATCATTATACATTTTGTTATTCAATTAAACAATAATAGTTACAATATCTTCATACCTTGTATATTGTACGAGGATATGGCAGTATATATCTTGTTTTATAGACTTTTTTTTTACCATTGTAATTAGCATCATAAAATGTTAATAATAAGTATATTTTATCCTATGTATATTTTTTTTTTATCAGCTCCTATGTATATTGTTAGTGAAACTTTAAGATTAATCTTGTTAATGAAATGATATTTATTTTTATATACTTTGTATGGTCTATTAAGATTGATCATATCACCGCGGTTATTATTATGCATGTGTAAAAAAAAATTGAAAAAAATAAATATTAATAAAAAACGAAACTACGTCGGTTCTTAACCAACCGTCTTAGAAAGCTACATTCTAAGACGGTTTTTACGTATCAACCGTCTTAGAAAAGAACTTTCTAAGACGGTTGTAGTATAGGAACCGTCTTAAAATAAAGCTTTCTAAGACGGTTGTAATGTAAAAATCGTCTTAGAATTGGACTTTCTAAGACGGTTGTATTGTAGAAACTGTCTTAGAAAATCTCATTCTAAGATGGTTGTTAAACTACAACCGTCTTAGAAAAGAGCTTTCTAAGACGGTTGTAGTGTAGGAACCGTCTTAAAATAGGACTTTCTAAGACGGTTGTAGTGTAAAAACCGTCTTAGAATGTCGCTTTCTAAGACGGTTATTTGTTAATAACCGTCTTAGAAAGTGACATTCTAAGACGGTTTTTTGTAATAACCGTCTTAGAGAGTGGCATTCTAAGACGGTTTTTGCTAAACAACCGTTTTAGAATGTTACTTTCTAAGACGGTTGACAACCGACGTAGAAAATGTTACTTTTTCAACGACATCCACCAAGACGACGGTTACGGAACCGACGTAAAAAAGCCTAAATAACCGACGTAAAAGGTCCTATTTGTAGTAGTGACCATTGCTGTCATTGCCGCCGCCACCACCGTCGTCGACAGTGGTGGTGACAGCAGCGACGGCGATGACGGTAATGGGGACAGCGACGATCATGCCGACAGAGGTGATGACATTCATAGTGATGAGTTAACGATAATTGAGATATTTTAGGACGTGATTTGTTTGATGAGTCTTTTAGAAATTTAATGGTTATATTAGATTTTAATTTTTTTAAATATTTTAATCTCAACAATCTATTATTTTTAATCATAATCTAATGGTTGTTATTAATTGTTCTCATGTTCTCGGTAAGAAAGTGTTCACACAAGAGTCGTATTATATATGTGTGTGTGTGTGTGTGTGTGTGTGTGTGTGTGTGTGTGTGTGTGTTTGTGTGGCCAAATGACCTATTTGGTCCCTTATCTTATTTTTTGGTTCATTTTATCTTTTATCTTTTAAACTGGTTCAAAATGGTCTTTTTATCAGTTTGAAGTTAACGTTGTTAATGATATTAAAATACTAGCGACTAAAAGTCACCACAAAATGAAAAAATCCCTAACCCTAAATTTCTTTACTCCTTCTCTCTCCTTAAAATTGTTAATCGTTGCTCAAAGGCCAAAACTTTCGGGATCTATTCCCTTCTCATAAACTTCCTTTCCTTCCAACATCAAATTTATCCTCATCATCTCGCTCTCCAACTTTTCCCAATAAAACCGTTCTACACTGCAAAATTCAAAAGTCAATGAGAGTAACAAATTCTACTCATTACACACCCAAATGGATGTGATTCCCCCTCCACCATAACTACTAGAAAAATTCAATTTGGCGACCCAAATTAGACACTAAAAAATGCAGTCACTATTAGCGACCAAAATAGCTGCCGAACAACTTCTATCGCCAATTGACACTGAAATTGCGACCGAAGTTCATTGTGGCAGCATAGTTGTGTCAGCGATCGAAGTAGCGATCGGAATGAAAGTCGTCGATATAGTCAATCTATATATATCTATAATTACAAGTGCGTTAGCAATCAAATTCGCGATCAAAGAGGAATTTGAACATAGCAACCAAAGAGGAATTTGAAGATAGTGACCGAAGATAATTCGATTGTGATGTTATAACGTGAGCGACTGAAATTGTTTTGGTCGCTGTTAGATTACAATATTTTTTCTAAAAAGATTAGAAACTAAATTTTTAAATCATAATAAATATATCATATACTTAAATACATTTTATACTTCAAAATGATTGAAATAATATATTAGTAATATTTTTAAATTAAATTTTTTTTTTCATTTTTATTAATATAAATAAATCATACTTATCATTAATCTTTTAATTTGTTTTTTGTACAAAATAATTGTTTATTTCATATAATTATTTAAAATTATAATGAATAAATAACCTTTATATTATGAAAATATGTCATAATCAAATATTGTAAATTTAAGTATTTAAAATATAAGGCATAAGTGTAACACTAATGATTCATTAAGGTTCAATATGATGTAAGTAAAATTTATGCATTGATGAATATCCAATTGGACTTTAGTACAATATTACACTAAGCAAGGTCTAATAATATGCAATGGGTAACTTATGTATTCACTAAAAGCTTAAGTTGACTTTAATTTAAGGCTTAATTGCAAAGTTTGTCTCCCTATTTTGCATATTTTACCAAATCGGTGTCCCTATTTTTTAATTCACTATTTGAGTCCCTAAAATCATTGATTCTTAAATTTTAAACGTTAACTAGACTAGAAAGTTGACCAAATGGGCACATGGGTATAGTGGTAAATGAATGTGCCACTTACTCCAACAACCATGATTTTAGTCATTCCTCAAGTATTTTTTTAACTTCTTATTTTTAAAGAAAACATTAGTCAACTTCCTAGTCTAGTTAACATTTAAAATTTAACAGTCAAAGGTTTGTGGGGACTAAGATAATGAATTTTGAAATATAGGTAGACTCAGATAGTGAATCAAAAAATAGGAGGGTCGATTTGGTGAAATAGGCAAAATAGCGGGACAAATTTTGCAATCAAGCCCTAATTTAACATATTCATTAACCAAGGCCCAATAATGATTTATTAAGGTTGAATGTGTAAGTTATTCATTCACCACTTTTCAATATGACTTTAGTATAACATATGCACTAATGATTGATTGAAATCCAATAAAGCTCAATCAATGCTCAATATATGACTTTAGTGTAATATATGCACTAATGATTGATTGAAATCTAATAAGGTCCTATATGATTTTAGTGTAACATATACACTAACCAAAACTTAATAATTAATTAAAAGTTACTAGTATGTGTTCTCATGTAATGCACATATTGATAAATTAATAAATTTTTTCATTTTATAAAAATTAATTAAGATTAAATATATTTTTAAAAATAGTAAAATTAAATATATTATGTGAAAAAAAGTAATGCACTGAGGTATGAGGTATATAAATATGTACTATACTCTCACTTTTTTAAGATATCACTCTCATTAGATTATGTAAAAGAGTGAAGCTCAAGTTTTCACTTTTTTTTTATTACATGTTAAGCTCCTTTTTTAATTATCTTGTATAAAAATAATTATTAAATATTGATAAAGTTATAAAATAATTTAAGAAAACTTAATAAAGATAATTGAGTTATAATTAAGTTAAAAAATTAATAAAATAATTAAATTATAATTTTTGGTTAAGTGACCGAAATAGTCTTAGGTTCTCTTTGACCCAACTTTTTTTGGGTTTAAAAGTTAGTTATAAGTTAAAGTAAAAAAATGAAAACTTTAAAAAATAAGTAGAAGTGTTTACCAAATGAAGGACACGCTGAACACGGAATGAGAGGTTCCAATCCAAATTTTATTCTTTTTTAATTTATTCTATTTTTTTTATAATCATATATATTAAATTTTAAAATATAATATATAAGATTAATTATATTTTTACATAAATTTGAATATGTATGTTTATTTAAGTTTTATTTTTATTTTATATATTATATTCATCTTTTAAAATAATGCTTGTGATTAACGACAACATTTTTTATCCATATTAAGATATTCATATTATTTATTGTAATATAGATAAAAAATATTGTCAATAAATCGCATACATAATTTTTTTATAAAAATATTACATACCTGAGTAAATAAAGTTAAATATATATAAACATATATTATAATAAATAACAAAAAATATGTTAAGATAAATAAAAAATATTATCATTAAATTCAGATATATAAATATTTTAAAATATAATAAAATACATTCATTTTAGGAAATTATAATTTATATAAAAATATATACATTAAAGATAAAATATATATTATATTTTTATTCTATAAAATAAATTTTGAATAATGTGATAAAAATACCTAACATTATAAAAATGTAATATATAAAATAAAAATAAAACTTATATAAATTTTGGATAGCAATCATAAAACAAAGTGGCTTCGGGTGGCAGGGAGGTGCTTTCCTCTGCACCCGATACTACCATCATATGCGAATCTCACCCTACACTTGCAGTTAGTGACTTCGATTTCAATCGTGGATAGGATTGGATGCTGGACCACCGTGGTCCTCAGTCACTGATGCTTTATGTATATATGTTAATTCGAGTAACGGATTTTACTTGTAAATAGAACTAATTATAGTATTTATATGTAATATGTTAATTCGAGTAATTGTATGTTCACTTGTCATTCTGAAAATGTGTTGCCCATTTTTGTGATACTCTTTTGTAGCCTGGCAAGTACAAGTGGCAAACTTACAAAGAAGTGTATGACTTGGTGGTGTATGCTGGAAATTCCATCCGTACTTGTGGTTACGGGGAGAGAAGTCACACATGCTAATTTTATTTCATTTCACCAGAAAATGGAACCATGTTTTTGCTTTCACTTGTTATAACACTTTAATGTGTTACTCCAATATTTTGGATTCTCACTACATTAATGTGTTGTTCACTTGGTTTTTTTTTTTTTTGCTATCAACATTGATGTGCTTGTTAGTGCACTTTAATATCTTAATGAAGCCTTTTGATATTCTATTTTTTCATATAAATATCTTTTCTTGAACTTTGTGTATTTAAGTTTAAATTTACGTAATGCCTATTTTCAGGGTGTAAAATGTGAAACGAAGATGTGGCTTAATTTGTTAAATCAAGCGGTAATTAAAATTCACTTTACCATATAAAAAAAATTGAAGCGCCACCTGTGTTGTAATATGAAAGATACATGACATGATTTCATGTAAATTGTAATGCACCGTTCTCCTAATTACTTTATCCTTGCGTGGTTTAATAGTTAGAAATTCCGTTGTTACGTAACGTGGTAGTAATATGATGTACACTGTTATGTGTATCTTCTTAGATGTTAAGTTAGTTATTACATGGTGTAAAGAGAGTAACTCCACGGTTTTGCATTGCTAGGTGGAAGATTAACTAGTTACTACGTGTAACTACTCTGTTTCATAAGCGACACTTAGCATAGTTTTTATTGTATTTTATTTCATGTAATATGCCTATAAAAGGCAGCTTTTTGTACGTTGATAAATCATGAGTAAAAAATCAATTTCACAAGTTTATGAAGTGAAGTAATTCTCTCTTCCTCCGTTACGAAAGTGCGAGTGTGAAAAGAAATTATAATTTCGTCTCTCTCTCTTGGCTTCTCCTGTGCGTGTGTTGTGAGTTTATATTTTTATTGGTTCCCTGATAACAATTGGTATCAGAGCTTTGGTAGAAGTGTGAGAAAAAAAAAAAATACTAAGTGTGTGAGGAATAAGAATGTTCTCTATGGCTAAAAAAATAGAGTTCATACATTTTTTATAGCAGTTTACTTTGAGAAATGTTTCCTATTTTGTTTTCTCTGCTTCCTGTACAAATTTTCTATAGCAGGACAGATTAAAAATAGGATAAGAGTTATGTAATTATTAAAAGTAAAAAGAAGAAATAAGAACATAAATGTTTTCTCAAAGTAAACGGGTAAAGTTTCTATCTTTCAGCTCAGAAAAGGCCAAGAAAAGCAATGTGTTTATGGAAATTTACTGGTTTCATTTCTCAATCCTCATTCCAGTTTTTTGATGTCTAGAGCAGGGTCATAATCAGAGTTTTGATCTTCCTGTTAAAAAGAAAAGTCATGTGTGTACAATAATGTATACGAGCGGAACTACTGGTGATCCCAAGGGAGTGTTGATAACCAATGAAAGCATTATTACACTCTTAGCTGGGATTCAGCAATTGCTGAAGAGTTGTAATAAAAAAGTATGCTAGTGTTGGTAATTGGATAGCTCTAGTCTCTAGAAATGCTTTCAGTTTTAGGATAATGAATATTTTGCTATCCTCTCTTGCACTTACCCTCTTCTTTCCTGCTTGCAGTTGAATGAAAAAGATGTATACCTATCATACCTTCCTCTTGCACATATCTTTGATAGGGTCATTGAGGAGGCAATGATAATGCATGGTGCCTCAATATGTTTTTGGCGTGGAGTGAGTAAATGTGCTAAATTGTTCATTTCCGAATGAAAGCTTGATATGATTATCCAGCTTTCGATTTTACTTTGTTCCAAGAATAGTGAAATTTGTACCTTTGAGATGTCAGTGTTACTGGAAGATATTGGAGAGCTAAGGCCAACCATTTTTGGTTCGGTTCCCCGTGTGCTTGATAGAGTGTACAATGGTAAGCTTTTGCCATTGTTACAATCATGGATCTTTCTAAAATAATGTGATGTTTAACTGTTGATTATCAAAATATTATTTCACGAAGGACACAAAACTACTCTTTAAATTATTTTTTAGTTATTGGAGTAGTCTTTTTTAGTTAATTCCCTTTCTCTTTTTGAATTAATGCATTACAAAATTCTCAATCTCAATATGATATACAGGTTTGACCCAAAAGATTTCTTCATGGAGTTTATGAAATAGACAATGTTCAATTTCGCCCACTCATAGTAAGTACTATATATGTTTTTGTATGTCATTGCTATCTTGGCCAAATCATGACATACTGATAAGAATCTTGAGAGAATCATACCACAAAAGCTAGCTATTGTAGTTGGAGAGTTCAAGGCTTTATAAACCCCACACTAGAATCCCATACTTCCAACGTGGGACTCCAAGTTCCATACCTTGCAATTGGATCCTAACATCCCACCACGCTCCACAACTCTGACGCCCATGCGGGTTGGCTGTGCACTAGCCCTTTGACTAGTCCCGGGTGAACACTGCAATGTCGACGTCACCACCTGCACCGCTCATTTGCAACTGGAAGTCATGGTGGAAGGCTCTGATACCAATCGATAAGAACCTTGAGAGAACTATACCACAAAAGCTAGCTATTGTAGTTGGAGAGCCCAAGGCCTTATAAATTCCACACTAGAATCTCATACTTCTAATTTGGGATTCCAAGTTCCATATCTTGCAATTGGATCCTAACACATACCTTGTAAAACTTAAACTATATACGAGTGTTCCTATCCTATGTCAATCAAATTAATTCGCACAAAAAGGTCATTTATATTATTGTTGGTTATATATCAAAATTATTGTTATCCCTCGCCTGACCTTACAATATTATGATAAATGTTGGTTTTTTTAGCAAGTTGCATAACATGACTAAATGGAAAAATCATGTTGAGGCATCTCCACTATCTGCCAGAATTATATTTAATAAGGTGGAGAAACTTCATTAATTTTAATTATTCCCCTTTGCCTTGTTAGGAACAACAAGTGTACCGACATTGTTGACTAATATATTATTTTTGTAACTTGATCAATGAATGCAAGATTTAGAGGGTAATGTACATATTATTTTGTCTGGAGTAACACCTCTATCTAGACGTGTGGAAGGTTTCCTACGAGTGGTGACTTGTGCTTATATCCCACAAGGATATGGTATGCTCTTGTTATCTAGTCCATCGACTACCAAAGCGAATGGAACTGAGCACCATGTTGACAATGCTTGGTTGATCGTCCTCATGATATGTCAAAGGATCATTTACTCCTCATGTTTATTTTAGTTTGATTATGTCATGTTAGTTATGATTTGAAGTTTATTAAACTTTGACATTGCATTTTATTAAACTTTGAAAACTTTGAATTTGCACTTTCTAAATCTTTAAATTAGAACTTTGTTATTAGATTTATTTACACATTATGAATGTCCACTTTTATTTTTAAGTTTGATTATACAATTTAATTAAAAATTATATTTGCAGTTGATAATTATTAAGTAGGTCAAAATGTAACATAAAAATTAAATATTCAACAGTGACTGAAATAGAGACCAAATATTATTTTAATTTATTTTACGTATAAATTTTATTAAATTAGCACTACCTGTTTCGGTTGCAGAATTGGTCCCAGGCAAAATAGCAACCAAATACGTTGTGATCGGATGTTTTTTTATTGCCACCGAATACTGCGGTATCTAAATAGCAACAAAATAATAATTCGGTGACTAAGGACTTAACCACTTGGGTTTTTGTGATGCATTGAATTCGGTCACCCTTTTGGTTGCTAAAAATTGTAGCGACCGAGTCTAATGATTTAGCGACCGAATCTAACGATTAACGACTGATTATTCCGGTCGCTAAATCATGTTTTTTTGTAGTGCCTTATCTGCACCTTGTGTAGTGCCCTCTACGTTACCCACGACAACAAGATTACATCCTTTGATGTGATTCCTTCCTCTCTCTCTCTTGTTGACACTCGCCTATGCTCACTGTCACTTGTCACTGTTGCCAACAACTTCTCTAGCCTCTAGATTCTTAACCTCGAAAAGGGACGCATAAGGGAAACCCTAGATTGAGAAAACATCGCCAATCCATCGATCCAGGACATCGTTCACTCAAATTTGATTATGATTTATGATTTGCATGTGCAATTCTGGGCTTTTCAATCCAAAAGAAGATAAGGGTTTTGAATGATGAAACTAATTAATCAAGAGTGTGTTTTGAGTGTTTCTTCTCATTTTTTGTTTTGTGGTACCTTTTAATCGCTGGCATTTGAATATTGTTGACGACATTAACTTCAAAGTAATGCAAGAACCATTTTGAACATTTTAAAAAAAATAAAGGATACACATACATATATATATATATATATACACACTATTTTAACTATATCACTAGTTGAAGTGAGATCTTTAAAAAGAGTATTTAATACTTTGTTTATTTACTAACTCAAAAATGTTTAATAAAAATATGCTGCATAAGGATTTAAAACCATACATACTAAATGAGTTCAAAACGATTTCCATATAAGGAAAGCATAGTTTCCATGTGAAATTCATTGCGATCAAATTTTAATCATATGGTTTACTATGTTAAACTATATTTAAAAACCTAGCAGCTGGAAAATGTGCCACTTAACTACATTTAATTATTACATGTGCTGACTTTATGGTAAAGAATTGTTTCAACAAGCTCGGTTGGATCTCTCTTAGATGAACAGTGCATTATATACAGTACTATGGTAGGAAACTTCGTCCCCTTATCGAGTATCTTCAAGAAGCAGCAAACTATTAATGTTGTCCCAAAACTAGTGCCTTTCTCTACGTAAAAACTCCCAAGAGTTTATATGCTCTGGAATTAATATCAGCCAATGCCATACGGATTTTGATGCTTAATTTACGTCATTGGAGAAATATTGTTGGTTAACAATGAAGTTGAAGTCCTTTTTTTTTTATAATATTATTATTTAAATTTAGTCCATAACTTATCAGATTATTAATTTAAGAATTTTTCATATTTACAAATAGGGATGGAAATAGGGCAGGCCAAGCCAGACTTTGATAGGCCTGAGTCTGACCCGCATCATTATCATTAAGCCTAAACCTGGTTTGTTACCTGTTAAACATAAGTTATTAAGGCCTGAGCTTGGCCTGTATAAAGACCTGGTCTGGCCTGAAAGCCTGTATACAAAGTCTGATTAAATAAAAATAAATAATAAAAAATAACAAAATATATATGTTTTTTCTTATAAGTTATCAAATATGATCCTATAAGTTATAGATATGTTTCTCTTAATCATTTATGAGATTTTCAAGGTGATTTTTTAAAGTGATTGATCATCCACCTTCATAATAAGAAAAAATATTTTTTAAAAAATAAATATATTATTTTTAAGTTTTAATATATATATATATATATATATTAAATAGGCCAACCTGATAGGCCTAACAGACTTTTTTTTTTTTAAGTTTGAGCCTGACCTTTTTATTTAAACAGGCTTTTCAAAAAGCCTTAGACTGACCTTTATAATAAACAAGATAGGCCAAGTCAAGCTTTAAATAGGTCAGGCCAAAGGCCCCTGATAGGCAACCTGACTCATTTTCACCCCTATCTACAAATTAAAAAATCTACAAATTAAAAAATTATAAATTTTAATTTGCTATACATTATCTATTAATTACTATTAAATAGGTTGTTGAGAGAATGCTTTACTACTACCATTCAAACTTTTTTTATACATCACGCCACATTAATAATAATAGGAAAAAAATACTTATTGTTGTTAATTTGTCTTGTACCAAATCTAAATTCAATTGATCGTTGATTTCCGTCAAATTTCTTGATTTTAAATTTTTCATTTAATATTTGTCCAATTAACGGTACGTGTAAAGACATGAATCCGTACGGGATTCGTATTAATGGGTTTGTATTATGAAGCAATTCTTATAATCATATCACAGTGTTTTATCAATATATTGACCTAAATGTTAGTGCATCATGTCTCTTAATTAAGATCTTAAATTTAAATTTTATAAATAAAAATAAATAATTAAAAAGAAATATTTCATTAAAAGTAAGTGATTAATCAAATCTCTGATGAAACTAATTATTACTTTGTACCAACCATTCAAAATAACACTACTTTTCCTAGTTTAATTTACCTTTTTTAAGCTCAAATTTAGAGTGAATTTTATAAGCTTAAGTATATTTTGATTCTTGTAATATATTTTGTTAGTCTTTATAATATTGCAGGGACCAATTTTTTAATCAAGTCTTCAATTTTTAAATAAAATTATAAGAATAAAAATAAAATAATATATTTCAAGAATTAAAAATATATTTAAACTTAATTTTATATATTATGTATATGTCCATGACTATAGCTTACATCCTTAAAACATAATAAATACTAACACAAAGCATCTATGAGTGAGTGTATGTTTTTAAAATTGATTTTGAATAAAATTAATTTTTTAAAGTAATATGATTTATGGATTCAAAATCAATTTTTCAACATAAAACAAACATATAAACAATTATTTAAAATGATAATATTTCAACCTTTTTTATTTTCTGAATCTACTTCTACTATCTAAAACAATGTACACTAAAAATTATCTGAATAGTCTCCTTTATTTACTGAGGCTTATGTTTAGTCTTTTTACATAAACTTGCTAATTGCACTTCTTTTTTAATAAGTACACCCTGATCTTTCTTTTTAAATCTTAAATATCCATTATATTCTTTCTTTCATCTCTCTCATACGTTCTCTCTTTAATGCATAGGTACCGGTATTATATGCATGAATATCGTACTAGTTAGATAATATTTCAACTTAATTATGAGTCATTCAACTGAATCCAAATACTGAGAGTTAGAGTAACAACTTTTATTTAAAAGTTAAATTATTTGATAAATCCTGAACAATTAGGCTCCCAAACTAGAATATTCGTATTTATTTGGTCTTTTGATCTTGTAAACAAATTATCATGCTATAATCTAACACTAGAGACGTACCCAATTACAAAATTTTTACAAAATTAGGGATTCAAGTACATTTTTTATTATTAATTTAGAGATTTTTAATTAAAAATTCCAAATGTTTAAAAAAAAATAAAAATTCCAAATACTTCACGTACCTAATGATTAATTAAACCTTATTTAACAACAAAAATTAGACACCCCTATTTCACTTCACTACTAACATCCAATTATAAAACCCCCATCGGCAGTGTAAAATACTCATGCTATAAAGCTAGCAAGAGCTGTGAAAATTCCTCGAAACTTCAAAGCTTCAATTCTTCAAAAAAACTACATGGTACATGGTTACATACTGCTTCTCACTAATCTCGTCCAACAAATGAATATTGGGAATAAGCTATCGTTGTACGTATAATAGAGGCTATACCATAAAACTTTCTCACTATATAACCAAACCAAATAATCCAACTATACATACTCAATTACCCCAATAGGTTTCTAGTCCATATAGCCACTATTCATTATTTTACCTCATTCACATCTTCACTAATCACTGCTCCCAAGTGATATAAAGAAGTAAGTCTTAATTAATTTGGTTGCTTTCAAATGGCACACCACACCATGGAGGAGGACTTTAACATCTTGGAGCACTGAGCTTGGCAACAACAATGCTATTACAAGTGCAAAGACTGCACCACCAAAGGCAACGAACCTTAGTTCAATTGTAACAAAGAAGCGTCTCACTACTACAGAAACTGCTTTCTACGACGGTTATTTTAAGCCTTCTACATCGGTTTGTAACCGTCGTAGTACCGCGCGTTGTAGAAAATTACCATTTTTTACGACGGTTATATAACTGTCTTAGTTTGTACCATTTGAAGATGGTCGTTTGTAACAACCGTAGTAGATTTTTAATAAAAAATATTTAAAAAAATTAAAAAATCAAATATTCAAGGACAGTTCTTTTTTTAACCGTCTTTAAATCAGACTAACGAGGACGGTTATCCACTTAACCGTCTTAGAATCAATATACGAAGACGGTTTTCCAGAAAGACCGTCTTTAAAAGTGATAACGACGACGGTTCTTGGTACAACTGTCGTAGATTATATACCAGGACGGTTAACCCTTTTTAGCCGTCTTTGAAAACCCACATATGAGGACGGTTCTCCATATAACCGTCGTAGTTAATGTATACGAGGACAATTTTTTCATTTAACCGTCTTTGAATGTCATTAAACGAATACGGTTAAAATAGACGTCCGTCTTAGAATTTCCTGCTTTATATATTTTAAAGACGGGTATTCGTTTAATAAAAACCGTCGTTGTTATCAATTGATTTTTCAAACAGTAATATCTTTTACTTCTTGTTTATTAAATTATCAATAAACATTTGTAGTGGTTTTAGTTTGTTAGTTGTAAATTAATTATCAAATAATTTTTCTAACACACTTAAAATTAATTAACTAGTAAAATGGATTGTTTAGAAAATAATTCCATAAATCATGTTCCAATGTGAAAAAAATAAAATTTCAATAATCATAACAATGTGAAAATGTATATTCCAATGTGAAAATACAAAAAATATATTGCATGACACTAAAATGCCCATAACAAGTATGAAAACCATCATTATGATTTCATGTTCCTATAATCAAAATGAGGACATCAACCTCCTGTAGGAAAATCTAGAACCAATATGCCTCCGGTTCATAACAATAAAAACCCTGTGGTTTAGTAGTCTCTCTAGAGCTTCCCTTCATCCACCGGTGTTGATCGACAAACTTCCCTTACTTCAGAAACGGTCATCTACACCTACAAAAAATGAAAAATTGTTTCATTATCTTAGTCATCATTTGGAACAAAGAACAAAAATAAATATTGAAACATTGTGCTCAAGAAGAAAAGAAGAGAATGCCAGCAGGGGAATATTCAACAAGTAGATTTCCAATAACTCATCAAACTCAACCAAAAATTAAGGAGCTTTTAACATGCCTGAGCACATTAGCCAAGCTGCATATGTAGACCCCATGCATGGATCAAGTCATTCTGTAAAATAAAGTAAACCACAAATGATGAATAAATAAAGGAATCTAATAGTAATGTTTCAGCAGTAACATCCAAATGAGAGAATAGTGCACTGCTTGGGAATTTCACAATGAATTTGCGAGAGGTCATTTTTGGGACTAAGCTTGCACTGCTTTTTCCTGCTGTCCCTTTAGCTGTTGTTGCAGATTTTTATAGCTTTGGAAGGGTAAGTAAGAAACAAATTCCATTATTTTCAAGTTAATTACTTCTTACATATATATACCATGTCAATGTACTAATTAGCTTACATATATATGATAATGCCCGAATCTGTATCAGGATTGTTTATTAACATGAGAATGTCATAAATTCACTACAATGGGCCTAGTGATAAGAGGTTAATCGGGTACTTTATACAAGGTTTGTTGAACTTTCTTATTGGTATTGTACACAAAAAAAATGAAAATGTTATGACATGAGATAATTATAACTAATAATAAGAGTATAGGATCTATTATATATAATGGTTCTATGAGCCAAAAGTATTTCAGATAGTAATCCTTTTTGCTTCAAATAACATTTTTAAATATTATTTTAACATGCTTTATCTAAACAAGATAATTTCTCGAAAAATTATTGTATAATTAATTTAAGATTATGCATTTCAATAATTTTGATATATACGTCAATAATCATGTTTTTAATTCATAAAAAATATTAATAAAACTTAGCTACATGTCATAGTCCCACATCAAATAATAATTTTTCAAAGTTTTAGTCTTTCCAAATTCCAACAGTGGTCAGACAAGCTAAAGTAGTAGTATTGACACATTAGATACACTTGCTCAAAAGCGTTATTGAGGTAATTAACTACATCTATATTTAATTACTTTTCTGCCATCCACAGCCTTGGATTTTTGTTTTGAGCCTACTTGGACTCACCCCACTAGCTGAACGTGTCAGCTTCCTTACCGAGTAAGTTTGCATGACACTTCCTATACAGGCATTTTTACACAAATGAGTTTTTTTTTTTTTTTTTTTTTTAAATTACATGAATAAGTAGATTTAAAAAATATTATGGGTATGAGTAAATCATATTTTAAAATATGATTTTAGAAAGTGAATTTTTTTAAAATACTAAAATTACTTTAAATAATAAAGTTGTAATTACAATTACAACTTCTTTTTTTCTTTTTTCTTTTTAAAACATTACTTGAAGTTTAGTATTTTTTAAGAAAAAATCAATTTTTTAAAGTTGTGTTTTAAAACACAATTTAATCATATCCATAATATTTTCAAAAA
The DNA here is from genome assembly GCA_007407185.1 of Glycine tomentella. Taxonomy (NCBI): domain Eukaryota; kingdom Viridiplantae; phylum Streptophyta; class Magnoliopsida; order Fabales; family Fabaceae; genus Glycine; species Glycine tomentella. Next base: position 169,387 of record PYAF01001067.1, on the reverse strand, counting down.
CTATCTATTTCTGATTTTTTTTATAAAATTAACCCATTTGTATAAAAAAGCCTCCTATATATTAACATCATACAGTCATTACAAATATATTGAAGTTCATGTTTCTAATACTTTTAATATGTTTGATTTTTCTCTCAAAATTCAAGGCAAATTGCGTATTACACTGGCCCCACAGGTAAAAATTAAATCATAAATATTAATCTTACATGATTTGCATACAATAAGAAGCTAATGCAAAGAATGCAACACTAAGCTTTTCTTAATAATATTGTGTGACAATGGAAAGTGACTGAATATTTTCCAGTTGGAGGGCTTCTGAATGCAACCTGTGGAAATGCAACCGAGATGATCATATCTTTGTTAGCACTTCACCAAAACAAAGTAAATGTTGTGAAGTTCTCTGTGCTGGATCCATTCTCTCAAACCTTCTATTAGTACTTGGAAGTTCACTCCTCTGTGGTGGCTTAGCCAATCTTAGGAAGGAGCAACGATATGACAGAGTATATAAGGCTTCTTACCTTTTGGTTTCCATAGTTTGAAAATTGGTTATGTTAATGAGTAGCTGGTAGACTATATGGGAATTTTTAATTGTCTTAAACTAAAAAAATTGTAATTGTATCTTTGATCTTATAATTTTTTTTGAGACATACTCTTTAATACACTCTTACAAACACATTCATTTCTATTGGTTAGATTCATCAAAAACTATAAAATCAAGAGAGAGAATTATTAAATAGGATATAGAACCCACAAAATTATATGATTTTCTATAAATTTCAACCAATAAAAAAAGTGTCTATATATAGGAGTGTGGTACTAACATTTTTTTATCAAGTTCCTGATATTAGTTTATAATAGTATGAAATTGTCAGAAAATGACAATTTGTGGTGGCTTTAAAAATCTTAAGGGCTCAATTACAAACATTTTACACGATCAAGGATACAATTACATTTTTTTTTAGTTTAGGGACTTAAATAAAAACTCCTAAATAGTTGAGGGAATTACATTAACCTTGAAAATTTTCTCACTGTTTAATATATTCTTGCAGAGCCTGAATTTGTTTTGTTACTTGGTGATTGAATGAATAGAAACAGACGGATGTAAACTCACTGCTTTTGTTGTTGGGGTTGCTATGCCATTTGCTGCCATTACTGCTCAGATATGTCTTAGCAGGGGAATATCCTTCTATAGCCACTAGTAATCTACAATTGTCAAGAGCAAGCAGCATTTTTATGCTTCTAGCATATACTGATACATCTTCTTTCAATTAAAAACACATCGACAACTTTTTGATGCACAAGAGGTGATGATATTTAAGCTTTAATTTTTTTAATTCATAAGAATTGAATTCAGTATTGGTGGATTTATAATACTTATATACCATACTCAACCAACTAGTTAGATCTCTTACTATTTTATTTTTGGTGGAATAGACCCCATGATATTTAAGCTTTAATCGAATACATTTGATTAGCTTCATCATTTCTACTAATTACAATGTGTAGAAAAATAAAATGCTACCCAATGTATGACAATAATTATGACTTGTTAACTGTTAAGGAGCAGATAGAAAAAATTCATTTTTTTATAAAATAACTTGGCCTCATATTTTTATTTTATTTTTTATATTTCTCTTCATCACATGATATCAACTATCTTATACCACGCTTCTTTATTGCCAATGTGAATTGATGCATTAGTAAACTCTAGCATCTTTTTAGATTTTTTTTTTATAATGCTATATGTTTGTTTTTTTTAATTTCAATTCCTAATAAAAATGACATGTGAGAAAAACATAATTATACCAAATGGCATAGTTTAATATTGCACATGCTTATCATGTGTATTTTTTTTTATTAATAAACGAATGAATAGGATAGAAAGAGTAAACAGGCGCATATTATGTGGTAATAAAATAAGTTTCAGAATAGCATAGAGACAATTTAAATTTCGTCAACACATTGACCTTTAGGCAAGTAACAGGCAGAGATATTGAATATATGATTCTCTAATATAGTGATATACAAGTGTTTAAATAAAAATTAGGAAAACAGAAAGCAATCGTTGGAGTCTCCACATAACCAACTTTAATTGTTGACTTTATTTCGTTGTCTTTCTTAGAATTAGCAAGTTCCACTCTTATGCTAGCTATAACTTCTGGCCTAATAATAAATACTTAACATGACAAGTGGAATTAATAACTATGCAAGGATTCTTAGCAACTATCTGATAAAAGCAATTTTTTTAAAACTAATCAGGAACTTGATTTTTCTTAAATGACATAAACTAGATGGAATCCAAAATGGGTTATAGATACCAATAGTCAAAGACAATAAAAGAAATTGCTCATCTGTATTTTGTGATTTATAGTCATTGCAACACACCCTAACTTTTGAGCTTTGACTTAATAGTAAGTTTTCGACACAATGATAATTATGCATAGGACATTATCACAGGGAGATAAAACGAAGATGAAGAGAAGGCTGAGATAGGATTTTGGAGTGCATTTTCTTGGTTGGTCGGAATGACACTTATCATACATATCTCTGCTTTCTGAATATGTTGTTGCAACCATTGAGGTACATTTTTTGTAACTACATTTTTCTTGAAGTGCATAAATTCAGAATTTTCAATTGGCTTGAAGTTAACGACTTGTCTATCCTTTCTTGCTTGACTAGGCTGCTTCAGATTCCTGGGGCATTTCTATTAGCTTCATTAGCATAATTTTGTTACCAATTGTGGGGAACGCTGCAGAACATGCTGGCTCAATCAAATTTGCTTTTAAGAACAAGTTGGTACGATTTATCTATCAATTATTTTGTTAAGCATAAGTTTCATTTTGTATATAGGATTCAGTTTGTCGAGTGTCTTTAATTTAAAACTATGCATGAATGTGATTGAAATTATCATGCAGGACATATCTTTGGGTGTTGCTATGGGATCCGCAAATCAAATTTCTCTGTTTGTGGTAAGGCTAAACCATTATTGTCTATTATATAAGGCCTAAATTAAGTGTGGACAATAATGTTATGACAACAAATTTTGATTATCTAATTATCAATGCCAGGTTCCATTTAGTGTGGTTGTTGCTTGGATAATAGGGATAGAAATGGACTTGGATTTCAATCTTCTTGAAACTGGGTGTCTTGCTTTTACAATTATTGTTACAGCATTCACTTTGCAGGTAAACTAAGCATATAACACCATCTGCATATACATTTGATCACTTTATCTTTTCATTTTTTTCCTTAATTATTTTCGCTAATTAAACGATTTTATTGTATGTCATGTAGGATGGAACTTCACACTACCTGAAAGGAGTGGTTCTTTTCCTGTGCTACATCATCATTGCTGCATGCTTTTTTGTTCACAAAACTAGTACTCCACTAATCAGTAAGTATATATAGCTTGCTATTCAAAGTCAAGAACTTCATATTACAAAAACAACATTTTACATTGTCGAATTTACATCTATTGTTAAATAAACAATGTAGAAAAAAGAATGCGCCATATTACTTTGTTCATCTATATTATGATAAATGTACAAACATGAAGTAATTAATGACTTTATTTCATGAGAAAAATGATTATACACCGATAGTTAAAAAGTTTTATACAGTTATCTAATCACAATTTATCATATATGATAAATTTGTTAATTTTTAAAATAATTATTTTAAATAATTTAAATAATGATTAAATGATAATGTAAAACTGTTTTACACTATCAATACATAAACACTAAAATCTTAATTTCATTTGTTCCATTTACGGATCAATTATCAAAAAACATAACTAATTAGCAGTTTGAACTAGTTTCAAATCAAATGATGCTGGATTTGACCTTGTTAATTATCTGTGTTACAGATCAAGCATAGAGTAGGGTCAATTTCTGAGCTAGACCATAAATTGGGATGGAGAGGTGCATCCCCTTTTAGGTGGAAGCCCTGTCTTTGAAAGTAATTAAGGCTTGGAGGTCCACAAAGAAAGTCAGAAACCCATAGAAGATAGATTTGAATGTTTCCATATAAATGATATAATAAGGCATATACAGACTATAGTGTGGCATTTGGGGTTATTGGAAATCCCTTTTCCTTTCCTTTAAATTACCTTTTCCCTGTTTCCCGCTTACTCCATAATGATACCATTTTTCACTCATTGTAGAAAATAAACAGCAAATAAAGAATGTTCTTGCCTTATTTCTTGCCTTTATTATGAAGAAACACCCTTTAAGTTTTCTCTTCACGATTTGATTCTGTTTACTAATTGGCATCATGATGGTTAACTTAATTTATAAAAAGAGTACATATACATTAATATTATAAGGATTTTTTACTCCATCGTTCAATTATCACATCTTGTAATATATAATAAGTTTATTAAAAGTCATAAATTTTATTGATAGATAATGTAACTTTTTATATTAATAGTACAAGAAATTAAACTCATTTATAAAACATTATGTGTGGAAATATTTTTCTTTTAATAAGTGGAGGGCCTCTTCAAAGAGACATGTGCCACTGCCGTCCCTAGTTGCAAATAAAAAGTTCTCACAAAATCGCAAGGTGCAACATAAAAAATGTTCAAGGAAAAATTCATGTTGAAAATCATGATAGAGATTAGAGAATTGCAAACACGAGTTTAATTTAATAAAAGAATTAAAAGTGTTTAATTGAGTGTTTAAACTAATCACATGTGCGTTTAACTATAATCACTAACTATTTAAAGTAATCATCAACTAACTCAACTATATTGTAGTAGAGGCTGAAATCTAAATTTAATAGAATGAATAAAAGCATACTACAAGTCTAAAACACGGCTTATTACATGTGCATCTAACTACTATAAGTGATCACATGTGCATCTAACTATAATCGCTAATTTAAACTAATCATCAACTAACTCAACTATATTATAATAGTTCCACTATTTTTTTTGGGTGAAATATATAATAGTTCCACTATAATATTATGCCCAATACTTTTTTCGTTGCTACAATAAAAAAAAAAAACTATTTTTAATTCAAACAATTTATAAAGTCATAATTACTCTTTCGTCTTACTTTTTAATTGCCTGAAAATTTGGGTAGGGTGTTTCCATTGTATATAAGAATTTTATTAGCTTAATGCTTTTCAACATTACTTTTCCCACAAAATGAAGGCACACGGTTTCCTCCAAATTAAAAGGAATAATCATTCTACTGTTGGAATCATAAACCCTATGTATTCACACTGTTTTTTTTTAAAAATCTTTTAAGACAACAAGGTGCTCCACATAGAGTAGGAGTACGACTAACCTCAGAAACAAATTTTTTTATAAGTATTTATAGAAAATAAAACAAAAATGAATAAAAAATAAATCAAACTTTTTTAAATATCTCAACTTTTTGAAAACTTGCGTCTAATTTTTTTCGTCATACTAATTAACTAATTTATTAGAGCTTAAAAAGTTTCTTAATAAGATTTTACTATTAAAAAATTCTCATAAATTTGAAACTAATTTAAATTGATTATTGTTCACCTTTCTCCCCTGTCCTCATATCATAAGCTCAAAACTTCGCTCGCAATTACATTTTTTTAAGTAATTTCTAGACTATAAAGACGAGGAAGACCTACCTTCATGTATGGTGTGATCATATATTTATTAATGGAGTTCCTTGGGCTATTAGGTAGTGAAGTTAGTTATATGTTATTGACATAACACCAATGTTATCAAAACCGGTTCGGTCATTGAACCGGTCGAGGTAGTGGGTCAGTGGTCTAACCGGTGGGTCAATAATTGAACCGGTTTGACCCGGTCTATATTAAAAATTCAAATTATATATAAATATATAAATAAAACTAACATTATTTGATTAAAAAAAATTCATCCATACTTCAAAATTCAAATTTCCAAAATAACAATTGAAATATTAAAGTTGATACCACAAGTCCATAAATATTAATAAGTCTTGAAATGGAAACACAAATATTAAATTTAATACCACAAGTCCACAAATATTAATAAGTCTTAAAATGAAAACACAAATATTAAAGCTAATAGCCTAATACCACAAGTCCACAAATATTAATAAGTCTTGAAATGGAAACACAAATATTAAAGTTAATACCACAAGTCCACAAATATTAATAAGTCTTAAAATGAAAACACAAATATTAAAGCTAATAACCTAATACCACAAGTCCACAAATATTAATAAGTTTTGAAATGAAAACACAAATAAGATCAAGCCATCAACATGACAACATCCATAAATCATAATTTATATCCAAGGAGCCAATGTGAGGTCAAGTTCAGGTAACCCTTCTTCATCAAAAGAATGAGGCTCTTCACCAATATAGTTTTCATTTGGATTAACATCTTCCATGGTGTTGTCGGGTAGTTGTGGCACTGGCACATCATCATCCTCATCTTCATCCAGATTTAATTTATCTATGGCAACATCATTATAAATTCAAATTAGTAATTAACATAAGTACATAACATAAGTGTTACCTAATAAATACTAATGTTATTAAGAAACAATACCAATATCATCTAATGTTGGTTGAATGGACATATTTGCAAGATCATTACGTAAAGCTTCCAACTCTTCACGAGTTAAGAATGGTGGTGACTCCTCCAATACCCAATCAGAATGGTCATCAAGGTTTCCAAATTGATTGGGTCATAATTTTGTTGCCTTAGATGATTCCTAAATAAATTGATCAAAATGCTCATATATCAACAATGAAAAAATCAACCAAAATAGGTAAACAATTAAACTATAATCAGTATAATGATACCTTTGTTGTAACCTCAAGTTATAACGAACATAAACAAGGTCATTAAGCTTTTGATGCTCTAGCCTATTCCTTTTTTTTTTAATGGATGTGCTCAAATACACTCCAATTTCTTTCACAACCCGAAGAACTACAAGTTTGGCTTAAAACACAAATAGCCAATTTTTGCAACTCTGGAGCGCTACATCCATAACAATCCCACCATTGATCTACAATTAAACATATAAATAAATAAATCAAATATATGTAATGAATATATTTAGGAAGCTAAAATAAATCAAAAACCAATAATGTATATAAGAGTATGAAACACTAAATTTACCTGGCATGATTGTGTTTCGTTCACGTATTGCAGCTCGTCTAGCAAAATCTCCTTCAGAATTTTTATATATCCTCATGCCTTCATTTAACTTATCTTGCAACTCAAGATCTCCATGTGTATACCTATCAATGAGTTCCAAAATGCCAGATTGTGTGTTCTTATGCTTCTCAAATTCTTCAGCATTGAATCTACAAGTTGGATTTAACCAATAACCAGTTGCATGTAGATCTTTGTGAAGCTGTGAATCCCAACGCCTATCAAGGACCTCCAAATAAGGCTCTACTTTCCTCCTATTTCTCCTAAACCTCGTAACCATCTCCTCTCTGGCCTTATACATAGCCTGGTAAGAAAACCCATGGCAGGTTTATCTTCACTATTAACAATACGTAACACACGAACTAATGGCTCTGTAAGCTTCACAATATCAACACACTCTTTCCAAAAACTAGAGTCCAAGATTTGTTCCACAAATCTCTTAGCCTTTGAGTCTTTGGCATAAGTTAAGGCTGTCCAGTCCCTAGATGTCACCATAGCCATTAAAGAATCCTTTTGGGCCAATATGCTTTGCAAGGTAATAAAATTAGTTGTAAACCGAGTTGGAGCTGGACGGAGTATATCTCTTCCACTTGTATGTTGTCTCATCAAGAATAATGCATAACAATGATTATATATGTACTTAGTAATTTTGGAGGCATGTTAAACAATGTCACTCACTTCCTCAAAATTACCAAAGTCAGCACAAGGAGACCAATATAATCTAGGAAACTCTTTTTCTAATAACCTACCAGCAGCAACATAATTTGCAGCATTATCAGTCACAATGTGAACAACATTTTCTGCTCCAACATATAGCACCATCTCCTTGAAAAGATTGAACAACATTTCAGCAGTTTTAGAAGCATAGGAAGCATCAACTGACCTTAAGAAAATAGTCCCTTTAGGACAATAAACAAGAAAATTAATGAGAGTTCTCCTACAGAGGTCAGTCCATCCATCAGCCATCAGCGTACATTCAATTTCCTTCCAAATTTCATTGTAACTATCAACAAGCTTTTTCACTTCATCAACCCACATATTTAACAAAGGACCACGAATTCTATAAAAATTTGTGCCTTTATACCCTGGACTCATGCTGCTAAGAGCATCAATCATAGGTTGATAATATGCTGAGTTAACTGCATTAAATGGCACTGAAGCATCAATCATCGATTTTGCAATGGCTTTGTCACACTTTTTTACAATTTGCTTATTTTGCAAGACACTCTTCAAGCTAAGTTGAGATCTAGGAGTTGTTCTAGGCATGAAATAATCATTTACATGATGAGTGTTTTTCCCTTTTTGAGACTTGGAAGAAACTAATTTTGGAGTTCCACATTGCATAGGGTCTTCATCCATTGCAAATGTATCACTATCAGTTGATTGTTCCTGCACTTTTCTTTTCTTGTTTGTTTCAATCTGTTAAAGTAATAGCTTCATTTGATGTTGAACATCAGCAGGAACCTTCTTGCTAGCCTCTATTTGGCCCTTTTGTCCAGCTAAGTGTGCCTTAAACCTATTAATACCACCTTCCTTAACTCGTTTATCACAATAAATACACATGGTTGTCAATTTCGAACCACCCTCATTAATTTGTTTACAATGTCCCCAAGCTGGATCAACTTTCCCTCTAACATTCTGAGAAGTATTTGGAGTATTCTTGAGATGATGGGACTTCGGTCTCTTCCATCTTGAGGTCTAAATGCAAAAGCAACAAATGACAATTAAGTAATTAACCAATTAACTCAAATTAAGTAGTGAGTAATACTCACTAAGGGAACAAATCTGCCTAAAGTTATCATATGTTTTTTTCCAACAAAAAAAACACATTATATATGACTACAATAAAATTAAATAATAAATACCCGAACCCTTTATTAAATAATCCTTTTCAGTTTTCACAAACTAACCATTCACTAGTTCATTTTGCCCTGCAGTCCTACTAACATTTTCATTCCAAAACATAATAAAAAGAAAAAAGAAAAGATCTTCATCTTACAAGATAGCCATGTCCAAGATCCAAATTAATCATAAAAAAGTGATAAATAAAAAGTAATGACTAACGAATCTTAAAACATATGGACAAGCAGGATTGTGTAAATTCCCCCCCTGATCCAGTTGGTTATTCATCTTGTAAGATAGCCCTGCAGTCCTAGACTCCTACTACATTAAATCAATGTAAAACCTATACACAAACCACACACATTAAGGGTACTCAGTACTCACTACTCACTGCTTAATTTGCTTTGAAATTTGAAAACAAATAGTGGAAACGGGTAAGGTTCCCCTTTCAGCAAAATAACATATGAATGAGGACAACAAAAAGTTCTCTATAACATCAATTATTAATATTTCTTGTTCCTAAATTCCATGTCACATTATCAGTATATAACATCATTTGTAAGCATTGGATGCTCAATCATGGAAAGCAATTATGTCTTCAAGGAAATTTATCTAAGCAATAAACAAAACATCCTTGCAACAAGGAAAATAAAAGGATAAGATATTTTTTAAAACAAAAGTTCCCTTGCTAGTTGTTAGTGATGTAGATTAAATACATACAATAAGAACATTTTGAATCAATAGTACTACACTACTACTTCATAATGATCGAAAGTGCCCAATATTCAGGGGGGCACATGGAACTAGAACATAAATTTTGATTTAGAAACGAACACGGCCTGTGTATGTGCAATTGTCTGCACCAATTGCTTCGTGGGGATGTGAATGTGATGATCCTTTTCAAAATCCTGTGTATGTGCAATTGTATGAACGACCACGGCCTCCCAAGTCCCAAATCCAAACTATGGTAAGTAAAATGCACTCAAAGTCTCAAACATGGCCAATAAGAAGAGCAATTAAAAATGAGGCTACTGTAATTTGAAATTATACAAAAATACAACTATACAAGACAGTGAATGTGAAGCATGAACACGGCGGAGACAAAAGAAACCAGTGAAGCACGAACACAGCGGACTAAGCAGAGACAAAAGAAAAATAGAATACAAAAACATATTAAGAAGCATTCATACAAGATACAACACTACCACAGAGCAGAGGAGACAACGACGATGGAGATATCGCAGAGGACCCCGAGCTTCGATGACGCCACGAACGGAGATGGCCCCAAGCTCAAGCTATGACGTCGGTGACGAAGATGAGTGCCCTGATGAGGTGAGTCGTGCCATGAGCGTGAGGCTGAGCCGTTGAGGAGCTAAGTTAGTGAGGTTGAGGCGCTGAGCAGAGGTGTGAACGGAAGAATGAAGAATCGATGAAGTGAATGAAGTGAAGGAAGAGATGGGAAATTTTTTTAGGGCACCAAAACAACGTCGTTTTGTGCTTCTGCCCTTTTTTTTTTTTTACTTCAACCTGGCCCAGGTCATAAAACCCGGCCGGGTTCCTGGTTTCACCAAAAACCGCTCGGTTTAACCCGATCCAGGCTGATTCAATTGCACGTCCGATTCTTCAGCAGCTCAACCCGATTACTTGTCCGATTCCCTGTTGGACCGGTCCAACCGGCCGGTCCAAACCGGTTTTGATATCATTGCATAACATGTTAAATTATGTAATTTTAACTTGCTTGTAAACACAATGCCAACATTGCAATGGCCATAGGCACAACCTGCCGGTTGAGTTTGGAACTCAACAAGCCTCCACCTATTTCCAATAGCACATTATGTGGGTTTAGTCAAAATTTATTCAATCATAAAGTAATTTTTATTTTCCGTCTAGGATATTTTCAATAAAAAATAGAGACTAATCTCTTGAAATATGTGTCTTTAATCAAGAGTAAAAATTAATATACTGAAATACAGAAATCTATTTAAAAAATTGACTATTTTAATATATATTTTTCTATACATATGAACATGAGAATTGAACATCTGACTATATATTTAAGAGTGATAGAGTGCTTTTAGTTGAGTATTTTTCTATCCTTCTTAGTTTATTTGACCTCTCTTGGACCTTTATTTTCCTATTCTAATTTAGTTTTTGGCCTAGGCAAGTAAGTGGACTTAATTGCTAATTGTTGCGTATTTTTGGATTTTTGCTCACTTGATGTATCTGACTTGTGTAGGACCTATAAGGTGCTACAAATCTCTGAATGGAGTGTTCTAGGAGTCCCTAGAAAGATAACGAAAAAATCTACAAGTTTGCTAGAAATAGCCTGAGGCCAATTCTGTCATTTAGAGGGTCATTTTAAGCTTTGAAGTTAGCACCTCTGCACTTGTAATTTTGGGCTGCGAATTTGACTTTCATGGTTGTAAATAACAAATAATTAGATTATTGGGTTTGATTGTGGCCCATTTTATTTTCAGAACTCAGTCACTACATATATTAGTGACTTTAGTGAAACTTGGACAGCACACTTTACAATTCAATAAACAAGTTTTATATTTCTTTCTTTAGTTTTTAGAATCAAAAGCTTGTTCTTCATTCTCTCTCATTTGTTCTTCATCTTCTTCATTTCCATTTTGCTATTCTTCCATTTTTCTGCACTCATTTCATGGGGCTTTCCTTGGTGATCATCATGGAAGGCTAAATCATTAATCAATCCAAGGATCTAACTCAAGCAAGAGAAGAATTGGAGTTCCGGTTCGATATTTCGAATTCTACTTGAATATTCACCTTCTTCTTCAATTTCTATTATGTTTTCATGATTATGGATGCATTTAGGATTGAAAGTGAATTAGGATTATGGATTCATGTCTTAATTTCAAATGATAATCACAAGATTAATTGAATATATTTCAGTTAGGGTTGTGGTTTCAATTAATTTAGGAGTAGAATCGATTGAACTACTTCTATTGAGATTGAATGGATGTTTATGTTAGAATCAATTATGGGAATGATGATGATTCAAATAGTTTGGGTTGGTGAATTGGATTGATGCTTTCTAATCTGTTTTACTTTACTCCTTGATAATCTTGTTAATTTCTGCATTGTTCTTTAATTTTAGTTTGTGTTCTTGCATGTTTTACTTTACGCACACCAACTGTTTGACAAAAATCCCCCTTATTATTACCAATGATTTGAAGCTAGAACCATATTGATCGTGTCTCTGAGTCGACCTAGGTTAGCTCTATGCTATAGAGTTAACGTAGTTAAATTGTTTTGGTGCGTGTCGACAACGTGATATCAAAGAGACATAATTATCTCGTCAACAATAATTTGGTCGTTGGAAATAAAGTACATATTTATAGTGATCTATGAAGAACTCTATAAAATAACACCCTTATGTCTCTTATCTTGGCAACAACCAGCATCTATCTTACTTGGAATTTTAAACTCAAACTGCTACCTACAAATTACAACTATGCCAGCCCAGAAACACTCCTCAAAAGAAGAGAAATATAAACAAGTTGATCGATGTTAGGACAGTTAGAAACTCCACTTTATTGCTACCCCCAAGTTCCAAATACACACAATGAGGTATCACATTTTTTTTATCCATAAGAATCGTGTCAGGAATTTTACAATAATTCACACATCTTATACAATTAACTGAGTTAAACCCATTACATGAGGAACTAAACCCCTTTTACATGAGGCACCACATTCATTAGTATAAAATGGTTTCAATTTGGGAGGGAGGGTCAGCATCATCTAGAGCCCCTCATATGGCAATGACAACTACAACCATAGAGGAGACAGAAAATGTTGCTATCATCTTTGGGGTCACTGGACTTGTTGGGAAAGAGTTGGCTAGGAGGCTTCTTCTTTTAGAACTGTTACGGAAACCAGGAATGGGCTTAACTGCAAGGCCCAATAAGGAGTAGTGGGTGCTCAACTTCAACTGAAGAGATAATCGTGGACCATGACCAATTCAAAGATCATGGCAACAGATAGTTACGATCCCACTCGTGATTCTTGAAAACAACCCATAATCAGTTGAGAGGTAAATCTAGTATAAATAGAAGGTGAATACAAGGGAAAAAAGGTACACAATTCTTACTCTCTCTATTTCCTTTCACACGGTGCACACACCCACGTCCATTGTGGTATTTTTCCTCCAAGCACTGTGATCATCTTCTCTGGGATATCTCAACCATATAGATATTCTCAGAAGGAGAGAGGAAGAGTTAGATCCAACAGTAAAGAACCAGCACCCTTGCTGGACATTTCCGTTTATTGTGAACGGAACAAGAACCTTCTTGGAAGAAGGTTTATGGCATAGCTAGAAACCTTGAAACACCACCAACCCTTATTATAAGCCCTTGTTACAATTTCATCTCTTGCAATTTGCTGAACCCTTTGGAGACTCAGAAGAAGCTGTCTGGCTTGCATGATGTGACTCGCGTTTTAGGTCACATGGACCAGCCAATTCCCATCAGAGACACAAGAAAGTTGTGAGCAGAACGAGGCCATGATGTGCAATGCTTTGAATTCTATGCTCTCAGTAGCTAAGAATCTGAAGCATGTTTCCCTTTAGACAGGAACCAAGCACTATATATCACTACATCCCCCTTTGAAGAAGAGAAGCTCCAATTTTACTACTACCATGAAGAATTTCTCAGAATGAGCAAATCCCTTAATTTCTACTATGCCTTAGAAGATTTGCTCATGGAGAAACTGAGTGGTAAGGTGTCTTGGTCTGTGCATAGGCCTGTTTTATTGTTTGGTAGTTCTGTTCGGTCATTTTATAACTTCATGGGGAGCTTGTGTGTTTATGGTGCTATTTGTAAACATTTGAGGCTCCCTTTTGTGTTTGGAGGGACAAGGAAGTGTTGGGAGGAGTCATATATTGATGGATCAGATGCAAGACTTGTAGCTGATCAACATATTTGGGTAGCAACAAATAGTGACATGATTTCCATCAATGGCCAAGCCTTCAACTCAATCAATGGCCCAAGTTTCAGTTGGAAGGAGATTTGGCCTATTGTTTGGAAGTTATTGGGAGTGCATGTTCCTCAAGAAATGCTTGTAGAGAGCTTTTGGTTTTCAAAAGCCATGGCTGGGAAGGAGGAAGTTTGGGAAGAGATTGTGGAGGAAAATGGGCTGGTTCACACAAGTGTTGAGAATTTGCCCAATTGGGAATTTTTAGATGCATTGTTTCGATTCCCTTTGAAACTCTTGGGGAGAAGAGATAAAGTTGATGGACTTAGTTTTGGTGCAAGGTACAAGGCATTCAATTCAATATTGTATTGGATTGATTGCATGAGAGATGAGAAGCTAATTCCCTAGAGGCTTCTTAATTCTTATTGCTAGCTTTGACTTCAACTTTGAAGATGTGTTTGGTACCATAAATTTATGGAGCACCAGAAGATGGGGTTTTTCCTTAAGAAAATTAGTGGTAGGGTGTGCTTTACATGTGCTGGTTGATTAACCCTTTATTGCCGCATAGTTTACTAGTTTATATACAGATGAAATCATCCAATTTAATAATATATAAAACTTATTTTCCACTTTACTGTCCCTTGGTGTCACTTATGTGTGGCTACAGGTGGAGGGGTTGCTTTTTCTTCACTTTCCACATTTTCTTTTTCTTCTGTTTTTGCAGTAATCATATAGTGATTAAAAGAAAAATTCTCTAGGATAACATGGTGTATCAAATGTTTAGGTTGCTCTCTTTTAAGTCCTTTCTTCTGGTCATATTTGAGACCATGTTAATTTGAGTAATGTTGTATCAAATGTTCAACACAACATATTACTTTTTCATTTTGATAATTACAAATTAAAAAATTAATATATTCAATATCTTACAAATATAAAAAGTATTCAATATCTTTTACATTTGGTGGCTAGGAAGATTTCTAAAAAGATTTTGGAATTATTCTAATTAAATGAAAGAACTTCTAAGGTAGAGACCAATGACCATTAGCACCATCTGTAGATAGACAAACAAACTTCAACCAAGACAAACTAATGCTCCAATGGTGTAACTCAATAGGCCAGGAGTCGAGGATATTAAACAATAGTTTGATTCTTCTAATGTAGAAATACACTTTCAATTTTTGGAAGAAAAGTGTAAAGCTATAATTTAATTTTCATTCTTTTGTTCCTTTTTATCTCCCCTACCTTTCCCTTCTAACTGCAACCAGGAGCTCTATTAACAGTCCCTTGATAGGGTCCCAAAGAGTATTTTTTTTATGAAACTCTATTCTTAACTCTTGGATAATTCAATTAAATCTTTCACGTATTCTGACTCTATACTATGTTATATTATTTAGCTGAACACAATTATTATATCTTATCATTCTATTTCTAATTGTAATATGTAGCATACCCCGTAGAGAGGTAGATATGTAATTCCTCTTCTTGTGTCTTTTCTCTTGGGGTTTTCTTTCTCTGTGTTACTATTTAACAATTTGAAGGGTGAGATGTAACACTACGACGAATCATATAAGAGAGAGATTTAGAGATTGTGTAGGTATGAGACTATACAGTTGATGATGACTTAAAGAAATTAATTGATACAATGTATACCAACAAGATGCATCTACTTTTCAGTAGCCTATCACTTAAGAACTTCATAGTGAAGGGTGCTTGACTTGGAGTAATTATGGGATGAGTGACCTTCCGGGAAGTTTTCCAGAAAGCATGTGAGTGAGGCTAAAGCACGTTGAAAAGTCTCATGTTGGTTTATGGGACAATCATTGATCCTGAAAGCAGTCAGGGATGATTGTTGAGGTTTCGAAAAGGGCTACCTACAAAGAGTTCTGAACAGTGGAGGATTTTGACCAACAAGCATGTTGAGTGAAGTACCACCATGTGAAGTGTCGTAGAGTGTGAGCCATTGAAAAGTCGACAATCAGGGATGTTACATGATGCATATGCAAAAGGCACTCCAATGCTTAAGTAAGGTCTTGGTTGAGAGAAATAAATGAGAGTATCAAATATGTATGAACCATGTCTTACCTTGATATTATCATAGCTATTTATAGATACCTTAGTGAGCCTTGAATCCATGAGCCCACGTATATTGTTTCCTCATTAGGTAATGTGCCTCTAATCATCACTAGGGAGTTTAAACCTTTAATGGTAGTCATTTAGGATAATCTTGATACCCTGTTATGTGAGTAATGAGAACTACTTAGGGTATTCGACTAGGCCAAATATCAATGTATTTAGGAGGGTCACCTTTATGACAAGGTGATGAGAGTACTCGGATATTCGGCTAGGCCAAATACCTGAGTACTTAAAAGGGTCACCTTTGTGACAAGGTGATAAGCGCCTTATTTCAGTGGAATTCATGCCTACAATGCTAGCACTTATCTTTTGATTTTAGTAAATTTACTTATAATCTTGCCCTAAACCTAGTTAAATTGTATTTAGGACTTATTTAAATGTTGTTTTTCACATTTTGGAAGATTAGTCCAATCATATTTTGTCTTTTGATAGGTTCCGTTGATATCCAAAGCTTCCAAGCAAGCAAAGCAAACAAAAAGGGCATCAAAATCAAATTTAGGAGGTGTCAAAAGCAAAATGGCCCAGAACTCGTCCAGGCCCATGACCTTTCTTCACCATTAAGCTTTTAACTCGCCCAGGCAAGCATCCTCAGGCTAAATCACTCGCCCAAGTGAGCTTCAAGTTCCAAGGAGATATGGTTAACTCACCCAAGAGAGCAAACACAGGCAAAACCACTCGCTTGGGCGAGTGGACATAAGCAAGAGGCTGATCTCTATAAATAGCCACAAAAATGTGAAGAGAAAGCATTCCAAGTTCGAAAATTTAGAGCCTTGGACGAAATTCTTAGCTTAGGAAGCTTAGATAGTAGTGTTAGGGAGGTTAGGAAAGTGAGAGAAGTGAGAATTAGTGTGGAGACTCTGCCGGAAAGAAGTGGTGATGGTTCCCTTCATCAATTCTTCCATTGAGGAGCTTCCACAATGATTGGCTAGCTTCTCTTAAGGATTGGATGTAATCTTCTTACCCCCATGTATCTCTTTTAATATTTATTTATGCATGAATCTTTTCTATTCCTTATTGGTAATTTCATTATGTTCTTAATGCTTGATTCTACTTGATCACTAGTTTCATGAAATTAGATTCTAAGCTTGAATGGAAAGTGCCCTTAGAATTTTAAATGAATGATTTTACTCATTACATTATGTTTCTAGGAATAGAGTATAACGTTTTGATTGCAAATAGCACGTGATTATGATTATAATGTTGGGGTATTTACTTCATATGCAAGGGATCGATATTTGGTAGATATCCTTAGGATTCTCAAATGCGAGGGATCGATTGGGGGTGAAATAATGTGTGCATCAATAAGGATAGAAAATGATTTATATGTGGTAAAAATTAAATGAATACTAAGGGTATCAATGATGAAACCCAATCCCACTTTCTCATAAATATATTTCATTTTACTAGTTTGTAATTTTCTGTTACTTTCGTAAATCACATGAAATTCCGCTCATCCTTATTGTACATAACTATTGAACTATTAAGTTTTATTTGGATTAACTGAGTAGCTCAAATCTCTGTGGAGATGATCTTTTATAAATTTTGTAACTTACAACAACAAATTGGTACGCTTGCTAAGAGTCTAACAAGTTTCTGGCACAGTTGCCGGGGACTTGAGTCATTTACTTAGTTCTTTTAAATCTAATCTTTTCAGTTTAGTAGAACTTTTTCTTTACTTTTGCTATTTATTTTAAATTTTGTATAAATTTTTTTCTCTTTATATTTTGTTAACCTTGGTGCTTACGGGATATTGTAGTTTGTTCTTTTTCCTTTCTGCCAGGTAAGTTTTCTATAGATAAACATTTGTTTGATCCAGAGATTACCAAAACAGAAAGGAAAAACAGAAAGAAAAAGAAACAAGAATCCAACAAGCCACTAGGGGAAACTTCGTCTATCGATTCTCCTTCACCTGAAAAACCACTTGTACGTAACAATACGGTTGACAGAGAAGGAGAAGGAAATAGACCACCAAGGAGAACTCTTGGTGACTATGCCTATCAGCAAGTTTCCAAACACTACAACAGCATAGTCATCCCTCCTTTCAACAATAAAGTTGTGGAGCTGAAGCCAGCATTACTTAGTCTCATTGGCTCACATCCATTTGTTGGTCTAGATCATGAGGATCCATACACGAACCTATCTACATTCATGGAACTATGCAGTACCATGGGAGCCTCAGATGAAGATGTTGAAGCTGTATACCTCAAAGCTTTTCCCTTTTCTTTGACAGGTAAAGCTAAGACTTGGCTTCAGTCCAACCAAACAAAAGTTTGAGCACTTGGGACGAATTGGAGGAGAAATTCATTGCAAGATTCTTTCAATTCCATCATGATTCATCGGTGCCATATCAGCAATCGCTACATTTTTTCAAGGAGCAGATGAACCTCTCTGTGAAACATGGGAGAGATTCAAATCATTATTACGAAGATGCCTAAACCACAACTTTGATGATGTTGCGCAACTACACATTTTCTACAGTGGTTTGAGGCCTCAGACTAAAATGATCCTTGATGCCTTAGCTGGAAGTACGATGATGTCGAAAAGTCCAAAGGAGGCAATTATAATCATTGACTCCATAGCAGCCAGTGATTACCCATCTCACCATGATAGATCTCCGATTCAAAGGAAAGGTATAATGGAGCTGGATACTCAGAATGCAATTCTAGCTCAAAATAAACTCTTGACTTAGCAAATAGAGGCCTTGACAAAACAGATAGGCCAACTTCCTCAACAAATTCAGCAACCACCTGGTGATTACCAACAACAAGAGGAGACCCATTATTTGCAAAATCAGAGCAGACCTCAACAAAATTATCTAGAAAATTACCAAGGCTACAGAGGTCCCTCTAACAACTCTTATGCAGGTTCTTCAAATGTGTGTCCACCACAACAACATCAAGCTCAGTCTGATAGAATTTCAAAAATGGAAGATACTCTAACTCAATTTATGCAGATGTCCATTACAAATCAGAAGAACACTGAGGCTTCCATTAAAAATCTTGAAGTTCAGGTTGGTCAGCTTACAAAACAACTATCTGAGCATAGAAGTGGACCTTTTTCAGCAAACACACAAGTTAATCCAAAGGAACCGAGGGAGTGTTTTAGAGTGGATGTCTTGGATGAAGTAATGCCTTACTCCAAAAGGTTGGTTCAAGGAAAAGATTGTTTAGAGAAAAAATTGACTGAAGCATTTGAGGAGATGAGTGAATGCGAAGAAAATGAGAATTCAAATTGTCTCCAACAACTAGATACTTTCAAGAAAATTCCTTGCCAGCAGTTTTTCTTTGAGAAATTGTCAGAGGAAGAAAAGAATCAAGAATCACAAATAAAGGTAAAAGCAGTACCTCCACATTCTAAAAATGTTTTTCTTGCAAGTAATTCATAGAAACTAGTTATCAATAAATCAATTCTCTCTGAAAAAGAAAAGAAATTGGTGAAAATGTTGGAGGAAAACACAGAAGCCATTGGCTCATCACTATTGTCCAATTGCTGGGAGCCAAACCCCTAACAAAGGTGTCTAGCTAATACGACGTTAAAGAAGCGCTCCTGGGAGGCAACCCAATGTTTTTAATTTTTGTCTTTATTTGTGTTATTTTAATTTATGTCTTATGCTTATAAATTATATATCTGAACTTTACTTTTTGAATTTTATGTCTTATCTTTTTGGAGTATATCATCTATTTTGTTAGAGCTTGGATACAGGTCCATTTTGTTAGGAAGGCAAAGCAGATGAGGATGAGGACATGACATATCCTATTGATGATTTCATTGGAGGAGACTAAACTCCTCAGCCATGATCTTCAAAATCTGTGACATTGTCTTTATATTTCTTTACCGCTTTATTACATTATTTCCTTATTTGCTTTATTAAAGTTATGTTGGATGTTTTCTTGAATAGTTGTGCGTTTATGATTCTTTTTGGTATTGCACACTTTGATAGTGTACACAGAGGATTATCTCATTTTGGAAGTACACATTTTTTTGATTAATTTTTTGTTTTTACTAACATAGTTATAGAATATGTATAAATCTTTTTAGGACTTAAAAGAGAAAATTTTCTTGAATATGACATGTTTTAGAAAGAATAAACTGATAAATGTTTTGAAACTTGCTTTTTGAATTAGATCAGAACACAACAAAATGATTTTTGTAAACTTTGAGAAATGAAAAATAATGAATGGTTTTCCATATACCAAATGAAGGTAGATATTTTTAAATGGAGTTGATAAATAAGATCTTTCGAAACATTCATTTGATTTGAACATGAAAACAGACCTTAAGCCTCAGTGAGTGTGTGCAACCACAGAAATTACATTGAGTGTCCTTGTTGATAGGATTTATAGTTAATTTTGCATGAATTTCTAATTGTCATAACATATGGTTCATGGATATGATTTAGGCCTTCTTTCTTTGTAAACATCTTTTAAGCCACTGGCCAAAAAGCTATCCTAATGTATATAATGATTTACCCTTTGCAAGCCCTTTGAGCTAAACACTTGATATTTTGTTGGAACCCTAACCTAGGATAAGAATTCCCTACCTTACCTTAGGTTAGGAGAGCAAAGGAAGATTTTGTTGGAAACTTTTATCAGTTGGGTAGTTAATGTGATGAAGAAGACTTGTTTTAAAAAGTGGCTATTTATGTGATTCAAAAGCTAAAAAAGAAAGAAAAGAAAGAAAGAAAGAAAAAGAAAAAAGAAGAAGAAAAGAAAAAGGAAACAAAAATCCTTGTTGTAAAATTGGGTGATTGAAAAGTGATATAAGAAAAGCATGGATATCTTGGTAGAAAAAGGAAAAGAAATAGGAAGTGATGATAACATTATCCTATCTTTTATTTGCTCTCATATTCTCTAGGTAGTTTTTGAATATCTAGAAAAACCAAGATTCCTTTCTAGCCAGGCCCAACCACAAAAGCCCTAATGATCCATGATAAGTATGTACTTTGATTTGATAGGAAATGAACTGCAAAATTGATCTATGATATATCAGTGATGGAATTGAGAATAAACACTTACCTGGGAGAACTAAACACCATTGAGAGGTTTTCCTCTGTTTGAATAAGTCAGACATTTCCTCTGATGTTCTTTAGAAATGAAATGTGAATTGATCTTAATCTCATTTGGTTTTGTGAACTCCATCGTTTGTATCTTCAAATCTCGAGGTTGACTATTTGAAAATGTGTTATGATCACTTTTGAAAGTTGATTCTTTACAAAGCATGTTCATATTAAAAAGTATCTTCTATACTCATAGTGTTATTTTACTTTGCTTGAGGACAAGCAAGATTTTAGATTAGGGGGAGTGATAAGTGCCTTATTTCAGTGGAATTCATGCTTACAATGCTGGCACTTATCTTTTGATTTTAGTAAATTTACTTATAATCTTGCCCTAAACCGAGTTAAATTGTATTTAGGACATATTTAAATGTTGTTTTTCACATTTTGGAAGATTATTCCAATCATATTTTGTCTTTTGATAGGTTCCGTTGATATCCGAAGCTTCCAAGCAAGCAAAGCAAGCGAAAATGGCATTAAAATCAAATTTGGGAGGTGTCAAAAGCAAAATGGCCCAAAACTCGTCTAGGTCCATGACCTTGCTTCACCATTAAGCTTTTAACTCGTCCAAGCGAGCATCCTCAGGCTAAATCACTCGCTTAGGCGAGCTTCAAGTTCCAAGGAGATATGGTTAACTCGCCCAGGCAAAACCACTCGCCTGGGCGAGTAGACATAAGCAAGAGGTTGATTTCTATAAATAGCCATGAAAATGTGAAGAGAAAGCATTCCAAGTTCGAAAATTTAGAGCCTTGGATGAAATTCTTAGCTTAGGAAGCTTAGATAGTAGTGTTATAGAGGTTAGGAGAGTGAGAGAAGTGAGAATTAATGTGGAGACTCTGCCGGAAAGAAGCGGTGATGGTTCCCTTCATCAATTCTTCCATTGAGGAGGTGCTCTCCATAATGATTGGCTAGCTTCTCTTAAGGATTAAATGTAATCTTCTTACCCCTATGTATCTCTTTTAATATTTATTTATGCATGAATCTTTTCTATTCCTTATTGGTAATTTCATTCTGTTCTTAATGCTTGATTCCACTTGATCACTAGCTTCATGAAATTAGATTCTAAGCTTGAATGGAAAGTGCCCTTAGAATTTGAACTGAATGATTTTACTCATTAAGTTACATTGCTAGGAATAGAGTATAACGTTTTGATTGCAAATAGCACGCGATTATGATTATAATGCTGGGGTATTTACTTCATGTGCGAGGGATCGATATTCGGTAAATATCCTTAGGATTCTCGAATGCAAGGGATCGATATTCCGTAGATATCCTTAGGATTCTCAAATGCGAGGGATCGATTCGGGGTGAAATAATGTGTGCATTAATAAGGATAGAAAATGATTTATACAAGGTAAAAGTTAAATGAACACTAAGGTTATGAATGATGAAACCCAATCCCACTTTCTCATAAATATATTTCATTTTACTAATTTCGTAATTTTTCGTTACTTTCGTAAATCACATGAAATTCGGCTCATCCTTATTGTATATAACTATTGAACTATTAAGTTTTATTTGGATTAACTGAATAGCTCAAGTCCCTGTGGAGACAATCTTTTATAAATTTTGTAACTTACAATGACAAATTGGTACGCTTGCCAAGAGTCTAACACAAGGTGATGAAAGTACTCGGGTAGCCAAATACCTGAGTACTTAGAAGGGTCATCTTTGTGACAAGGTGATGAAGTACTCAAGTATTCGGCTAGGCCAAATGCCTATTGGTCAACTTTAATGATGAGGTGATGAGAGTACTCGGGTATTTTGTTTGGCCCAATACTTGAGTACTTTGAAGGGTCACCTTTGATGACAAGGTGATGATAATACTCAGGTAGGTCGAATACTTGAGTACTTAGAAGGATCCCTTTTGATGATGAGGTGATGAGAGTATTCGTGAATTTGACTAGGCGAAATACCCGAGTACTAAGAAGAGTCACCTTTGATGACAAGGTGATGAGAGTACTCAGGTATTCGGCCTATACTTGTTAAAAGGTCATGCTTCAATATATTAAAGGTATTGCAAGGGGTATTCACGCATCTTTGGTCTAGCCGAATACCTATATTGTATAATAATTAACAAGTTGACATTACAAAAGGGTAAATGAAACTAATCTAAATATGAACTTAATTTATTTATAACTATTTACCTACATACATATGTATGAAATTCAACACATAATCATTTTTTTCTTTAACAAAAAGGTTCCACATTCTTAAGTGTTGATATCTCTTCCTAGTTCCTAGCTTGCAAGGATGAAAAATAGGTACAATAAGGACAAAAATTGGAGCTTCTACAATAGTTGATTTTTGAAAGAAATCAAGCTAAAAGAAGAAAATGGAAAATGGCATGACTAAGGAAGCATGTCAACACACTGATTTGACCACCATAACATGCACTACATGTAATGCTTACCTCAGTCCATAAGTTTCATGTATTTCACAGCTCAAGATGACTCTATTGAAGATTTTCCAATAATGTAAAAGTCATAAATCATGGTGTTTAGTAGTGTCTTTTATAGGCCTTAAATTGGGATTCCAACTTCGAGAATGGAATTAGGTATCCTCTAAAGAAGAAAAACTAATATAAAAGGATAAAATTGATGAAAATATTCTTAACCTCTATTCAATATCAACAAAAAGGTTAAATACAAGGGCATTCTAGCCTAATATGAGGGGTCACCAACAACTGGCAACAACCCTAGGAAACTTTAAGGAATTAACAAAAAGACATTAATAGCCATGTTACAATGGTAAAGAGAAAAAATGAGAGACTATTACACACAGTCTCTTAAGTTCAAGGGCTTGTAAGTCTCTATCTTGGGCTAAGAACTAGTAATGGGCCCACCAATGCCTTCCACTCCACCAATGAATTTGTCCTCAAAGTCGGACTCATCTATTAGCCCCTACTGAATGGAAGGACCCATTGGGGAAGTGGGTGAGTGGTGCACAACTGTAAGCACTTTCTCGGGGGAAGAAAAGATGCTCGTGCTTGATTGGTCCATCGCGGCGGTAGCCTTAACTTGACAAGTACGACTAGTTGGAATTTCAATGCCTTCAGTCAAAATTGCTTCTAAGTTCAAAGCTTATCCCTTAGGGGGAATGAGCGGCTGAGGGACGGAGATTGGCATCGTTGGAGGTTTTCTGACTAAGTGACACAACAATGACATGTGAAATACGGGGTGCATTCAAGCATTGGGTGGTAGGCGACAATACCTATACATCGGAGCACCTTGAAGGGGCCAGAGTATCACCAATTGAACTTTTGGGAGCCCCGTCAAGCCTTGGAGTAATGCTAGTATGGACAAAGTTTCAAGAGTACCCAATCACCCTCTTGAAACGAGATATCACGCCAATGCTTGTTGGATTGGGCGACCATCCGTTTCCTTGTGCGACAAAGTGTCTCCCGGAGTTGTTTGCCAACAATTTGTTGATCCTGTAGGGTTTCATCCACATTTGGCAGAGACACTGAACCTGGTAGGTAATCAGTCATACACGATGGTGAGCAACCATATAAAGCTTGGGAGGGCATCATGCTGATGGTACTGTGCTTGGTGGAGTTATACCAATACTTTTCCAAGTGCAAGATGTTGTACCATTATTTTGGAAAGTCTCTAGTAAAGCACCGGAGGTAGGCTTTGAGAAAGCAATTGAGGTATTCTGATTGGCCATCAGTCTCTAGGTGGTAGGTTGTGGAGAAGTGCAAATGAGTCCTTTGTGTTAGAACCAGGGGGAGCTTGAAGAGGATCAAGTTGCTGAGGATCTTAGTCAAGGAAAAGTTTTAGCTTTTACATGCCATTCAATTGAAGGCATATGTAATTCTTAGATGGTTAAGAGTTTCATCCTATGATCCTATGCATTTGCATAAACATCATTCATTGGCTTGTATTCATGGTTTTATAAAAGTCATATGTTTTGTGAACAAGATTTTAAAGTATTCATGATTGCATTGAAAGAGCCGAAGTGTTCAAAGCTTGTTTCGGAAAAACAATTTCGTACTGCTTTAATCGATTACCAGCTAATGGTAATTTATTACTTAAGTTTTAAAGAACACATTAATCGATTACAACTATATGGTAATCAATTACTCTTCACAAATCACAGTTGAAGTATTCCTGTGATAATCGATTATGATATGGTGATAATCGATTACTAGGCTTGTTTTTTAAACATGACTTCCAGTGATAATTGATTACTTGGCTTGTTTTTTAAACATGACTTCCTATGATAATCGATTACTTGGCTTGTTTTTTAAACATGACTTCCTGTGATAATCGATTACATAGTGAAATAATCGATTATATTGCTCATGAATCTTTTCCAAAAAGATTCAAGAACACTTTAATCGATTACAGTAGAATAGTAATCGACTACACTTCACAAAGACCCATTGATGTTTTGAATGAAGCAAGAAGTAAAAAACACTGAGAAAATCACTTAGAAATGCTTAGAAGGCTTGTGTATACTCAGAAATACGAAGTGGTCAAGTTGTTCAACAAGCCAAGCCTTCAATCTTATTTATCACAAAATTTGTAACTAACTATAATTGATTAAACGTGCCTAATAATCAATTAAAATTCTTATGTAATCGATTAAATTATCACTTAATCAATTAAAATGTTAAAGAAGCTTTCTGGGTTTCAACAACGAGCAAAATAATCGATTAAACCGAGCTGTAATCGATTAAGACAGAAAGCTATGTTTCACAAAACGAACTGTGAAATTGATTACGAATTTTGGTAATCGATTAAATCAGAAAACAGTCATTTACCAAATGAACTATGTAATCGATTACTGATAATGGTAACCGATTATCACAACAAGGCTTAAAATAATATTTTAACTATGTAATCGATTACACTAAGTAAGTAATTGATTAAAACTTTTACCTCAAAATCAAATAAAAAAAGAGGGCAGCACTTTAAGGTCAAACTGAAAGAGGCTTGGTATTCAGTATCAAGATAACAAAGCAGTTTATTTTCAATCAAAGGTCAAATAATCAATTAATCTGATAGGTAATCAATTAATTTGTTCATGAAGGTTATTACAGATTGAACGAAGAACAAAACAATCGATTATATCATTAAGTAGTCAATTAAAACAGTAAGAAAAACATTTTTCCAAAAAACCTTTTATCAATTTCAAACCTTAACCAAAAAGATAAAACCTTTGATGATTTATGGTAATCGATTGATACTTGGCGAGTTTTGAAAATTAAGACTTTCTATGTTAATCGATTACTTTGCTCATATATCTTTTCCAGAAAGCCCAAGAACATTTTAATTGATTGAATTTGTTTTTAATCAATTACATTAATGGTTTTAATCGATTATATTGACGATTTAATCGATTACATTCAGTTACAACAGTTTATTATAAAAATAGTTGTTGGGTCTTTTGAAAAATACACAGATCATTACATTGCGAATTTTCATTTGTTTTCAAAAGCTTTCTGAAGTGAGAAAGGATATTCTGAGTTCTAAAGTTCTTGTCCCACAAATTCTAATTCTTCATGTTGCATGAAAGATTTCTTCTTGGGCAAGATATTAAAGAAGTATTTGGAGAAGAAGCTCTGAAACTTATTTTCATTTCAAACCTGATTGGTAAACCATATTCATTGGATCATCAGGTTGTCTGTCTTTATTAACTTTGCTTGTGAATTCATTTTAGAATTTTTGGTTTTTTGTTGTTGTTGCAAAAGTTTCTTAAAGCTTTTCTAGAATAGGGTTCCCTAGAGGGAAGAGTTGAGAAGGGCTTCTCTTAGCGTTGGTCATTAGGAGTCTAAAAGGTTTTTAGATTTCTGTTCTTAATCTAGGGTTGATTAAGAGTGATTGTTGTAAGCTTGTAAGAACTGAATTTTGTGAATAGTGAAACTCTAATCAAGTTTTGGTTAGAAGAAACTGGATGTAGTTTCTTTTGTTGAGAGGTGAACCAATATAAGTTCTTGTGTTGATTACTTTCTATAATCTCATCTTGCTATCTTAATCTGTGATTCTTTGGTGAAATCTTTATTACTCAACAAGTGAAGGTTTTAGCAATTGCTTTCTTGAGCTGAGTGGTTTGATTGAGTGAAGCATTCTTGGTGTAATTGTGATATGATCTTATAACTATGATTCTTTAAATATTTTTAAAAGGCCAAGTATTAACCAATTCAGCGACCTTTTGGTTATTGTGTGTGTTCATATTATTTTCACCTTGCAGCTTGAAGAGTTCGTGCTAGAACTTGCTTAGAATAACCTTGTCACAATTGGAAACAATGGAATGAGGTAATCCATGGAGGCGACACACTTTCATCAAAAATCTGGCGGCCAAGCTTGTAGTTGTGACCTTCCTTAGTAGCACAAAAAGGTGTGTGTACTTAGTGAGCCTATCAATAACTACCCAAATAATGATGTGGCAAAGGATGAAGCAACCTAGGCTTCTTAGCAGGTATCTGATATATGGCTAGACCTATTAGCCATTGAATTCCCCAATCTACCTTGCAATGAGACCCACTCTTCAAGATTCCTCCAAGAACTCAAGCTTCTTCACTTTCACGTGGAATCAAGGGATGGAAGAAGCTTTGGTTTGCAGCAATGGAAGATGGAAGGAGGTAAGAGATGAAGATGGAAGACACCATGGAGAAGTTCTCCAATAATTCTAGGAAGAATCATCACAATAGCATTGAGAAGCCATTGATAAGACCCAAGAGGTTCTTGCACCAGAACAAGAGAGAAACTCTCACACAAATTTCAGATTCGTATTAATGACATCAAAGTTAGTTACATTTAGTTTTGGGACAACTTATAAAGCCACAAAATTAACTAAGTAAATGCACATGAAATGACAATTCAAATGAAGCTTGTAATGCAAACTAAGGGAGCCTAATACAAGCTCAATGAAGCTTGAGGTGCAATCTTCCCTAAGTGACTCTTGGCTGACCCAAACCGTGGCTAAGGTGCAGTATTTTAAGTCCTAAGGTGCAACCAACAAGCTTACACAGGTGCTATACAATTTACACACAAGGGCACCTACGCCTCTTTACACAATTGCACTAAAAAGCCCTTTTATTGTCACTACTTTTGCTTCTAACAAGTGTTGGAATTTATGAAATTAAATTGAATGGCCTTGGATGCTTTGTGATTGGCAAGCCACTTAGGAAGTATGGCCTTGGATGCTTTGTGGTTGGCAATTACAATTTCTCAAAAAGCCTTGTACAAGCCACATTGGTGCAGCTATCTCCATCAATGATAAGTGAACATACTTTGTTTTCAACTAAGCAACTTGTGTAAAAAAATATTTTCTCTTTGAGTCTCCTCTTTTTTTAGACAAAAAATGCTCAACAGTTTCCTTACCATCAAGAGATCACCCTCCTCGACCCCCACTAGTGTTAACAATTATTCTTCTTCACTTGAAGAACTATTTGAGTCACTTGAAGACTCGATCTTTTTGCCTCCATCCTCAAGCAAAATCATTGTTCTCTTGTTGGGACATTGGGAATCAATGTGACCCTTACCAAGGCACTTAAAACACTTGATATTGCTTGATCTTGTTGGAGTTGGATCCATAATTTTTTTGCTTGAACTCTTCACCTTTTCTTCTTTATTTTTCACTTGAGAAACCTCCCTCCTAGGCTTGTCTTTCTAGCTGGAAGTTGCAGCCCCATTGGAGAATTTGGAAGTTTTTCTCCTTTTTAGTTGTTGCTCCACCCTTTGAGCTTTGTGGACTAGCTCTTCTATTGTGGCATAAGAATGTAGCTCCATCACATCTTAGATTTCTCTATTCAAGCCATGAAGGAAC
The DNA here is from genome assembly GCA_007407185.1 of Glycine tomentella. Classification (NCBI taxonomy): domain Eukaryota; kingdom Viridiplantae; phylum Streptophyta; class Magnoliopsida; order Fabales; family Fabaceae; genus Glycine; species Glycine tomentella. Next base: position 140,507 of record PYAF01001067.1, on the reverse strand, counting down.
CTAGCCATGGTTGCTTGTTGGCCCTCCACAATTTCAGCCCTCATCATCATCAATTCCATCTCCTTATAGTAGTCATCAACACTCTTGTAGCCTTGGAATAGTCTTTGGAGCTTGTTGTGGACTTCTCTTGCATAATAAGTGGGAACAAATCTTTCTCTCAAGAACATCTTCAAGTCATTCCAGCAATTTACTCTTTGTCTTCTCAACCTCCCTATGTCCATTTGAATTTGGTTCCACCACACCAAAGCATAGCCACCAAATTCTAGAGTTGCTAGAATAGCTTTCTTTTCTTCATCAAATTGTTGGCATGAGAAAATTTGTTCTACTTTCATCTCCTACTCAAAGTACTCTTTGGGATCATAATTGTCAAGGAACTTTGGTATTTTTATTTTCACTCCATTCAATCCTCCATTCTCTCTCATCTCCTTACCCTCGAATCTTCCTCATCTCTATTGTGTCTCCTATTATTTTCTCTTCTATTATTCTCTAATCCTCCCTCTCATTCCCCTCATCTTCATAATTTCCTCCATGAGAGGATGCATACTCACTCACCCTCGTATTACCATGAGCCTCTCCGTCCACACTTCCAATGGGATTACTCCTTTTTTGGGTCTCCTTTTGTAACTCCTCAAATCTTGCATCCATTTTGGTTTACAAGTCTTCCATTTGCTTTGAAATGGCCTTCATCAACCTAGAGGTCTTAGGTGACAAAGCCTCATCTCCTTTGAGTTCATCCTTCAAAAGAAATGGTTAGAAAAAACACAAGTATATAATGAAATTCTCACCACTCTCTAACTGTTTGTCACTCACACTCGTGTTTGCTCACTTTATCTAGGCTCTTTCTTTAATGTATTCTCTTGCCTTTTTCCACTCTTGTTCCTCTCTATAGTTCTTAAGCAAAAACTTCCAATCCAATCAAGCTTCTTTACTATAGTGAAATAGGAAATAATTCTAGGCTATACTCAAGAGTCCAAGAACAAGAAAACTCTAAGACAAAACCTTGGAATTTTTAAGAGACAAGCAACAAAAGCAAATTCTTTAGAAAAGCACAACTCAAATTGGAATTTAATGAGACAACTCAAGGATATACTGGTTGTACCAAACTGCACAAGGAGGATATACCAATCAAATTCAATTGTTAGAAGCCAAATTTCACCAAATTTTCAAGTCATACAAGTTCACTTAATTTTGTGATTCAAAAGAAATTTGAACTTGTAGCTTTTGTAACTTTGCTTTGCTTCTAAATTTTGTTTTCATTTCACTTTTTCCAGCCACCAATCAATAACTTCTTGGCTGCACTTTGATTGTTTTTCCAGTCACAAATTCAATAATTTTTTTTTGGGCTGCACTTTGATTATTTTTTCAACCACAATTTCACAAACTTTTTGGGCTGCACTTAATTGTTTTTCCTTTTGTACAAGTTCAAGAATTCTTAAAGAAACTTGATGAATCACAAAAACTATGTATAAAAATTGTAAAATTTTGCTTCTAACAACTCAATTCAGTTTAGGCAAACAATTGGTTATACAACACACAAACTACTACTAACACAAGTTTACATGAATCAAAACTAGAAAATTAGAAAAATATCAAGAACAAATGAAGAACGTGAAGAACAAGAAGACAAGAATCTAACAAGAACTTGAAGCTAAACACAAGGGAGGGTGGCGGAATACAACACAAAGCTCACACCACCAAAATTTTTCACGCAAGCTTCAAGACACTAGGAAAAGAAGAAGATTTATGGTTTTTGGATAGGTGCAATTTTTTTACCTTTGGAAAAGTTCTTAGAACTGAACTTGAAGAAGAATCTCGCAAGGATTAGGCTTTAGATACCACATGATGTATGGCTGAACCCATTAGCCATTGAATTCCCCAATCTACCTTGCAATGAGACCCACTCTTCAAGATTCCTCCAAGAACTCAAGCTTCTCCACTTTCGTGTGGAATCAAGGGATGGAAGAAGCTTTGGTTTTCAGAAATGGAAGATGGAAGGAGGTAAGAGATGAAGATGGAAGACACCGAAGCTCTCCAATAAGTTTAGGAAGAATCGCCACAGTAGCATTGAGAAGCCATTGATAAGACCCAAGAGGTTCTTGCACAAGAACAAGAGAGAAACTCTCACACAAATTTCAGATTTGTTTTAATGACATCAAAGTTAGTTACATTCAGATTTGGGGCAGCTTATAAAGTCACAAAATTAACTAATTGGATGCACATGAAATGACAATTCAAATGAAGCTTGTAATGCAAATTAAGGGAGCCTAATGCAAGCTTAATGAAGCTTGAGGTGCAAGCTTCCCTATGTGACTCTTGGCTGACCCAAACCGTGCCTAAGGTGCAGTATTTTAAGCCTTAAGGTGCAATCAACAAGCTTACAAAAGTGCTACACAATTTACACACAAGTGCACTTACACCTCTTTACACAATTGCACTAAAAAGCCCTTTTATTGTCACTGCTTTTGCTTCTAACAAATGCTGGAATTTATGGAATTAAATTGAACATGAGACATTAAAATCAAGCCCTTGTTACCCTTGAGTTGGTGTGCTTCTTCATGCTTGTCCAAGTTAGCTTTGATGTGGTCTTGAAGGGCTTGGTTTCTAGCTCTTGTCATGGGTCCTTTAAAGCTCACCAAAGGAAGTTCTTCAAGCTCTCCTTCTAGACCTTTAGCTTGCAATGGACCTCCATCAGTATGTATTTGTTTTATTGGTATATCAAACAAGAACTGACAAATTTTTTTACATTGTTGCTCATCCCAGGCCAATAAAAAGAGGCAGGCAACCTCTCTAGAGTGGGTTTGTTGCCAGAATGCCTTGAAGTCGAGGTGCAGTGAAACTCCTTGAGGAGAAGTTGCCTCATCTCCTTGACATTGGGTGCATAGATACGACCGTTGTACAAGACAACTCCCTTACTGACTTGAAATACCTTGCTCATGGAAGTGTCAGTCTGGCATCAGTGCGAAATTTTTTTGCATCCAACATCCTCTTGGAACAGTTACTACAAGGTTGAGAACAACTCCGGTATGGGTGAAGAAAGGGCCGAGAACAAAGGGACAAGGTCTAGATCGGGATAAAGCATCTGCCACACGATTCTCCTTACCAGGTTTGTATATAATCTAATAATAGAAACCCTGTAACTCAATCACCAATTTTTGTTGATTCAGAGTTTGGCAAGATTGGGATAATAGATGTTTGAGGCTCTTTTGGTTTGTAAAAACCTTGAATTGTTTCCCTATAAGATATTGTATCCATTTTCACATAGATTTTGTTATAACATACAATTCCCTCACTAGGCTAACTCTTTCTGCATCCTTGTGCAGAGTTTCTAGCTAAAAAAGACTAATGGGCACCCTTGTTGGGAAAGAACAACTCCTATAATAGTGGCAGAGGCATCTGTTTCAATCTCGAGTGAAAGGGTGAAGTTTGGCAAACGAAGCACTAGAGTAATAGGTATGATAGTTTTTTTTGAAAAACAAAGGAACACTTCAAACAACCAAGAGGGGGGGTGAATTGGTTGAAAACTTGTCCAATTAAAAATTTTACATCAGAGTTATAAACCACAGGATCTTTATCACATTTAAACCAATCTTCAAAGACAAAACAAATCTTAATATCAAAATCAGTTTTCAATCAATCTTCCCTTTTTATGAGCAACAGAAAACAGAGTATTACAAATCTGAGCAATGATATTGATTCACAAACAAAGTAATACAAAATTGAACTGAAAGAATAAAGAGAACACACAGATTTTTATACTGGTTCACCTCAACCACTATGAGGCTACATCCAGTTCTCCAACTTAACACTAGAGAGGAGTTCCACCATTGCAATAAAATCTTTACAAGCAATATTACAAGTCTCTTTCCTTCAACCCTAGAAGAAATTCAAAAATCTAAAACCCTATTAGATTCTTAGAGACAAACCCTTCACCCTGAGAACCCTACCCAGGTGAATCCTAGAGAAACTCTATCTCTTTGCTTGCAAGAAACTAATTACAACAGAAACTCTTTTACCAATTTACAAAGAAATTGTTTAAACAATCAAAAGCCAAGAAAAGATATCACCTGATAATC
>PYAF01001067.1:98045-127980 GCA_007407185.1 Glycine tomentella | reverse complement strand
AGATGGAAGGATGAAAAACAAAGGATGAAAGGGATGCAGCACTTCTCCTTGGAGAAGGTTTTGGGTGGTGGAGGGTGATGGAAAGAGGTTGGGGAAACTTTGGGAGCTTTTGGGAGGCTTGATTCTCCCATTTTCGTGCCTTGGGAGCTTTATATACTTGCTCAGCACCGCCTCCACTCGCCCAGGCGACCAAAAATAGTCTGTTCCACTCGCCTGGGCGAGTAGCCCTTTTTCTGGAATTTTCTGTCGTAGTGAAAAATTAATTTCTGACGTTCCAGACATTATTTGGACAATTCCAACGGTCAAAAGTTATATATATGGGTTAGGAAGCTTGCTTTAAAATTTGAGGAAGATCCAACGGTTAAATCATCTATAATGATAATTTTACTAAAACAAGTTTTCGGGTTCAATTCAGAATCACTCCATTACACGCAATTCAAACAACCTCTCCATAACTTGACATCTTCTATACACCTAGGGATGGGAACATAATTTTTCTTCTTTTTATATCTTTTGATGCTTAAGAAAGCCTTATTCCACTTTTGGCTTTCTGTCATAAACTATTTCAATAGTCTGTTATTTAAGAGTATTCTTTATTACCATCATAAAAATATCTATTCAAAATATCTAAGGGTGTTTTTGCCTTTTCCAAAATATTCAAGGGCATTTATGTACATTTCTATTCTAAAATATCTTTCTAAAATATCTAAGGGCAGTTTGGTGATTTCTAAAATATCCAAGGGCGTTTTCGTCATTTTGATCTCAAGGGCATTTTTGTCATTTTCAAAAATGTCCAAGGGCATTTTTGTAATTTTTATCTTAAGGGTTTTCTAGTAATTTCTACTTTATGGAAAGAGTGAGATAGTTATTATTTTTTATTAATTATTTATTTATTTATTTTAAACATACGTCTATCCAATTATCATCACATTTTTAAAATTTTGGGGATGTTACAGCCTGGATCTTTGCTAGATCTGGTTGGACCCTTTGGGCAGAAACAATGTGACCAAGATGCTCCACTTAAGAGACTGCAAATGAGCATTTAGATAATTTGGCATAAAAATAATGAATTCGCAACAAGTCTAGGATTAATTCAACATGAGCTAAATGGTCATATAAGTAGGACTATAAATGAGAATATCATCAAAAAATACTAGAACAAATTTGCGAAGATAAGGCCAAAACAAATCATTCATGGCAGCTTGGAAGGATGAAGGTGCGTTGGTAAGCCCGAAGGGAATGTCTAAAATTTTGTAATGGCCACCAAGAGTCCTAAAATCTGTTTTGTGAGTGATGCGTAAAAATAGTACTCACATAAAGGCAAGTGTACTTTACACAGTAGTAACAATGGACTAAAAGTCTGGATATCGAATTCTAGAGACAATTGTATTTCCAAATAGTCAAAATTATTAGGCTAAAATATGTTTTTCATTCTCATAAATATGAAAATGTTTCAAATCCATTCCTACAAAATTTTCAGTATGTTTTTCCGTCCTCACAAATTTGAAATGTATCATGTTTAGTTCACAAATTTGGCTAAAATGTTCAAAATTGGTACTAGACGAATTTTGAACATTTTTCATATTTATGAGGACGAAAAATATATTTTAGCCAAATTATTGAACTAAACATTTGGGATAATTAGGAAGAGATTGAAGTATTTTTGTGATTTTTGATTTTAGGAGAAAACAAATAAACTATTAAAAAGAGAGATTTGAGTGATATTAAAAGTGACCAAAGATTATGATTCACTAGTACCAATTTTTTCCAATTTGAGTTCCTTTAAAACTCCTATCAAAGTTAATTACCAATTCCTAAAGTCAATCAAAAGTCTAGGATCGAGGTTTAATGATGCTCTTTGTTTTAAACCAATACTCCAATGGTCATAGATATATTGATTTAAGCCAAAGGATATAATCAAAATGAGGGATGATCAATTAAGGATTAATTAGTTTATCAGAGATTACCTAATTAATTTGATGATACAATTTGGTATAAAATATTCTACCTAGGTTTACCAAATATATACAGATAATCACCATAGTACATTTGATTAAGCATAAGAATGACCAGTTCCCAAATAAACAATAGAGATAAGAAAGACAATTAATTAACATAAACATTGAGGAATTCCATTAAGAACAAAGAAAGGGGTACAATTGGATAGTTACATCATAACCTCCAGACTATGGTGACTAGACGCTCATGATCAGAGCACAACTTGAAAACCTATATGAAATTTTCATAGACATACCAATAAGGTAGAAACAATGATCACGATTTGTCTTCATGGTGTTGTCTAGGCTTTATAACCCTCAAAACCCTAAAAGTGCTCTCAAAATTGTAAATTATGTAAAATAATTGAATCCCTTTGTTACAAACACCAACGCCCTATTTATAGCTTCCTAAAGATAATTACTCAAATAAGGCGCATTGCGATCGTGGTCGAAAATTTTGACACTTAAGCTCTTGGAAGTTGTGGAATGACTACGACCATCATGGTGTAGATTACGACCGTAGTGAATTCACTACGACCGTTGTCGAAAGGTTGACATTGTTCAGAAGGGGAGTCATCATATTGCCATGGTCATACTACTTACCACAACCATGCTGAATGTACCACGACTGTTGTCATGTAACAGAGTCTTCAAATCTTTAGAAAACATGCAATTTCTAACTTTTTCAGTCAATTGAGCGATTATACTTCTGCAAGACAAAAAAAGTATCCAAACATGGGTTCTATAGACAAAATGCATGAAAATGGCACAAAAACACAAAATATCACTCAAAAAAAGGTATATTAGTGAGTATCCTAAAAGCAAACTCGTATTTAATTGAAACCAAAATGCAAATCAATCTTAGTAAAGATAGTGGCCTGCCCTAATTCACCAAATAACTCTTCAATTGTGGGAATAGAGTATTCGTCCTTGATAGTCAAGGGATTAAGAACCATATTTTTTTTTAACTAACAAATTGGAGAGGAGTGGGGGCAACTGGTGGGAATAATGAACCTTTACTTTAACTTAGACTAGTGGAGAATTTGAGTGTCAAATACATCTCTATAGGAATGGATAAGTGTTAAGAGGTTGGGTAGGTAATTTTGGAGAGGCTCGGGTGATGGGAGGAAATGGCATCATAATGGAAAATTTGTTTGAGATAGTGTAGGCTAGATGATTTAGAAGGGGAAGGATTTGGCTACTATGGGTAATGGGATTGTTTTGGTGTATGAAGATCATGCATAGAATGGAAAAATTAGATACAATTGGGCCAAGAGTCTAAAGTCATTCTACTCCCAAAACAACATCAGGCCCTTGAATGCGTAAGAGGTAAAAGGGTACAACAAACGTATCACATGGGGTTGGAGGGGAACATAGGACAAAGACCCACACAATAAATGTGATTACCATCACCCACCATCACAAGAAATGATGGAGTGAGTGTCACCTCGAGTTGCAAGTGCTTAGCCACCTTAGGCTGCATGATATTGTGAGAACTCCCTGTATCCACTAAGACGAGGATGGAGTGACCAAGTTCTTGGGGAGAGAGGAAACCTATAAGTGAAGATGGATCTAAGGAGAAGGTTCTGGCGAGGGTTCAGAGGAGGTTTGTGTAACGCCCAAAATTTCGATAACTAAAAATAGATGTTTAATGTATTTCTTGTGTTATTTGATTATTTGATTAGTTTAGATTAATTGAAGGGTTGTGTGAATTATCCTTGTGTAACTGCTTGGTGAATGTCTTAGGTTATGTGAAGTTTGTTTGATCTGTGTTGAAAATGTGTGATTTCAAGTTTTACCCAAAACTTGTTTCAACAAAAATATGATTGCAGATTCTTTAACTGTTGGATCGCCTTCACATTTGGACCGTAGGTTCACAACAAACCTCTTCATGTTTTGACCGTTGGGAATTGCAAAATAACAACTTTTGATATCTCGCTTAGCGCGACCAGCGCTCTAAGCGCAATTCTAGATAGAGAGAAAATTGCACTTAGCGTGACCAACTTGCTAAGCGAGATCTGTAGTTTATAAATACATACATCAGCTTGAAAAACATGAATTTTCACTTCTCTCTCTCTAAACCCTCACCCAAAGTCCTAACCCTTCTCTTCCACCACCCACAACCACCAATGACCAGCCACGAGCCGCCATTGCTTGCCGCAGGACCATCGCACGGAGAAGAACAATTTAATTGGAACAAAATCTTCAAAACTCAACTCGAGGATTTGTAGAGAATGGAGCCTTCAATCCTCCTTTCATGGTTTCTTTGAGGTAACCATGATTTCCTTGTCTTAGTTAGTTTGAGCCTCTCTTAGTATCTCTTATGATTTGGGTATTGTTATTGGATGTTTTTACACTTCCTTTTTGAAAGACATTTGAAATGAGACGTTGTAAAAGTTTCCTTTTTATAATATTGATGTCATTTTGGTGACCTTCATTGAACCCCAATCACATTTACGTGATCAACATTTCAAAATGACATCTCTTTGATGTAGACTTCAAAAATACCATTTTAGCCCCTTTTAAATTTGAGTGGGTATTTGATCTCGAATGTTAATATTAACCTTGTCTTCAAAATCTATACAAAATTGTCTTTGATTTGGTATATAGAGCTCTGTGTTTGGACTAACGGACGTGAACCTAAGAGATCTCAAAACAACTCCGTGAGGAGCTAATTGGAGAATATATATATATATATATATATATATATATATATATATATAGGTGAGGGGAGTTTATTGTTTGCTTCCAGCTTTTGATACCATAAATGGGGTCAGGGAATTCAATTATGGGGATGTATGTCTGTCCCTGTTGTGTGCAGGTTTTCAAGAAAAAATGTGTTTTAAACTAATGGGATGTGATATATTTGTTATTGATGAATGAAATTGTAAATGATGTTGTTGTTGTAATGATTGGATTTTTTGGGAAATGTCTTCATTATAGAGGAGATTCTGCCCAAAATTTTATTTCTATTCTTCTATTTACTTTTTATTAAATTTTAAATGGGCATAAGAGTTTGTTTTGTATATTTTAGTTCTCCTCTTTAATTTAGAATTTTCCTAAAATATCAGTCTCGTAGTATTATGGATTGTTATTGTAGGAGATTTATGTTGTCTGAAGACCTAGGGAATGTGAATTCAAGCATAAATTTATATGTGTATATGTGGAATGAGATTGCTTGTGATGATGATGATATTGAAATGAGATGATGTTAATGTTGATGATATTGAGATGAGATGATGTTGATGTTGTTGATGATATTGAAATGAGATAATGTTGATGTTGTTTATGATATTGAGATTGAGATGATATTGATGATGACATTGAGATGAGATGATGTTGATGATGACATTGATGAGAGATGATGTTGATGTTGACGATGTCTTTATGATGGATGTATGTTGCATATGTACATGGGAGTGCAGTGACTTGTTGGATATCCTTGCAGAGGGAAGGGGATTGGTTTAAGAATTTTAAGAATCCTTGGAGAGGGAAAGATTGCTTAAACTTTTTTATTATCCACAGTCAGTGCATTGATGGTGCCCGTGTTTCATACTTCATAATTACAAGGAAATAGTACAAATGGTTGTAGTAAGTACCTGTGATTTTTAACAAGGAAAAATGCGAATACTTGGGGGCATATCACTTAGTTTGGAACTCCCTTGAGACTCAGGTTGGTCACCATGGGGGGAGTTGCCTGTGCACGACAGGGTGACCTCGACCAGTTACTGCATCGTTTGCATAAGTGAGTGGTATGTGGACACGCTTGGGCTATTTCCAGACGAATGATACTAAAAACAATGTCAATACACAGAATAACTAAGAAGGGGTAAATTGGTTTAAACTTGACCTTTTAAAATCTTTAGAAAATCAAAGTTAAAAGATCTTTATCACAATTAAACCAAGAATGCTACAATCAATCAAACCACTCAGCCCAAAAAAACTTTCACAAAAACTTAACTTGTTGATTAATAAAGAATTCACCAAGAATCACAGATCAAGATAACAATAAGAGATTAAAAGATAGAGATCAACACAAGATTTTACCGGTTCACCTCTCAACAAGAGAAGCTACATCTAGTTTCTTCTAATCAAAACTAGATTAGAGTCCTACTATTCACAAAATTCAGTTCTTATAAGCTTTACAACAATCACCCTTTATCAAACCTATATAAAGAACATAAATCTAAAACCCTATTAGACTCCTAGTGATTAAGACATAGAGAACCCTTCTCTACTCTTTCCCTCTAGAGAAATCCACTCTAGAAAAAACTTCAAGAACCCTTTGTAAGAGTTACAAATAACCAAAAATACAAAAATGAAATTACAATCAAAGCTAATGGAGAGAGACAACCTGATGATCCACTGAATATGAATGAATATGAGTTACTAAACAGGATTGAAATGAAAAACAATTTCAGAACTTTTTCTCCAAAAAGCTTCTTTGTAGTCTTGTCCAAGAAATATTTCAAAATACCATGAAGATTTGAATTTGTGCGTCAAGCACTTTAGAACTCAGAGTAACCTTTCTCAATCTCAGAAGGCTTATGAAGACTTTGGAAATTTTGTAGAGTTGTTATCTTGTAAGTTTCAGAAAACTCATCAACTATTTATAAAAAACAGTTGTAACTGAATGTAATTGATTAAATCGCCTAAGTAATCGATTAAAACTTCATTTGTAATCAATTGAAAACAACTTTAATTGATTAAAATGTTCTTTAGTTTTCTGGAAAGGTTATACAAACAAAGTAATCGATTACTACAGGGATTCATTGTTCCATAAATGAACTAAGTAATCGATTACTAATAAATGGTAATCGATTAACACAGTCAAGTCATGTTCTGTGTTTATACTAAGTAATCAATTACTTAATGTTGGTAATCGATTATTTTTTTCTTCAAAGCTCAGGTAATTGATTACCAATATGTGGTAATCAATTAATACAATGAAAAATAGTTTTTCCATAAACTTAAAACCATGAGCACTTTACTTTGATGCAATCATGAAATCTTAAACATTTTCACAAATCATGTGCTTTTGTAAAATCATGAATGCAAGTAAATGAATGTTTATGCAATGCAAAGGATCATAGGATGATTTTCTCCTACATCAAGCAATTACAAATGCCTTCAATTGAATCGCATGTACAGAGCTAAAACACTCAGTCATCTTTAGCATGTATCTTGATCCACCTTCATGCTCCCCATGTATCTAACAGGTACCACATTGCATTTGATAGTTGAGTCAAGTGCATGCATCATTCTAAGCATAATTGATCTGAATTGTTGAAAAGTTGATGTCTTGTTTGTTAAATGTATGTATATATTGAGAATGATTGTGAATATTTGTTTATTTCTAATTGTGGTCATTTTATATTTGTTGATCTTTACAATAAACTCACCCTTGCAATTTTTTACTATGTGGTTGGTACCTGTGATGATCATGAACCTTCATTTGTCAGAGCAGATGAGCATCAATATGTGATCTTGGAGGGAGATCCTTTTTGTTGGAGCTGCCAAAAAGACGTGGTAACGTTGGAACTTATTTTGGAAGAGAGTTGTGTTTTGTTATCAACTCTTCTTAGTTGGTTTCTTGTTTCTTTTTGATTGGACATGTAAATCCCATGTTTAGATACATGTAAAAACTGAATTATGTTCTAACATGTGAATGATATATAATGGTTTAATTTATATATATATATATACACACATTTACGTATTTGTGCATTGTCTAGTGAGTTTTCATAATCAAAATTAATGGAGTTTTCATTTTAAATTGAAATTACACATTTAGAGTTGTGATATCGTAGCGACGAGGCAGATCGTTATAGTTTGTGTTCAGGTTTCTTGGTCTATAATTTTTAAATTTTCTAAGAGACCATGAGCACAAAGAACTCCATTCCAGGGACCATGCATTATGCAAAAATTATTAAGGGTTTAGAGGTTACCTTATGAGTGCGCTTTCAAACCACGAGGTTGCTTTTGATCACCAAGCGCAGAAATTACGACGCTTTTACTTAGTCCACACTAGGAACAATCGAAGCGAGGTCTCGATGCTAGCTGACAGTAGACACATAGGATTTTGTACACACTTTTCTCTCTCAATAATAAATGAATAAGGAATTTCATGTAGTACATCAGTTGTAACACCCTAAAATTTCGATAACTGAAAATAGATATTTGGTGTATTTGTTGTGATTGTTTGATTATTTATTAGTTTAGATTAATTGAAATGTTATGTGAATTATCCATGTGCAACTGCTTGGTGTAGATGTCAAGTGATGTGGAGTTGTTGGAGCTGCGTTGTAATTGAGTGATTTCGAGTTTGACCCGAAACTTGTTTTGGTAAAATACCAATTCTGAATTGGTTAACCGTTGGATCATCTTCAAAGTCTAAACTTAGGTTCTTGACCTACATATACAAAGGTTGACCGTTGGAATTGTCGAAATAACATCTGAAGCACGAGAAATTAATTTTTCACTGAACCCAAAATTTTAAAATTGAGTCAATTCGCCCATGTGAATTTTGGAAGGCTTTTTAGTTTGTCTGGGTGAGTTAAGGCGGTTTTAAAAGCATGCAGCAGCCTTCAAATCACGAAAATGGAGCTTTTTGTTCCCCCAAACAGCACCCAACCCCCTTCCCCTTCTCCTCTGTAAGGACCCTCATTCTTAGCACCTAACCCCGCGCTGTCGCGCGGGGATTCATATCAGAAAACCCTGTTAAGGGTGCCACGCGGATGGCGCCAGGGCTAGCGCGGATCGCGCCAGACCCACTGGAAGCTGACGCTGGGAGCATCAATGGCGCGGGTCGCGCCAGAGACCACGCGGTTAGCGCGGGAAGTGGCCTGGAAAACCAATTTTCTCTGGAATTTCATGTGGCCAGGGCCAGAGGTGGCGCGGGTAGCGCCAAAGGTCTCAAAAGGTTCACGCAGTTAGCGCGGGGATGGTGCTGATAGAGCCGGTTCACCGACTTTGTGGCGCGGATCGCGCGGTAGGTGGCGCGGATCGCGCGGTAGGTGGCGCGGATCGCGCGGGAGTTCGGGCAAGCTGAGTATTTAAAGGGCAATCGCGTTTTGGAAGGGAAAAACACTATTCCCTCTTCTTCTCCACGACCCAGCCTCCATTAGAGCTTGTTCCAAGCTTTCTAGGACCTTGTTTTGTGCCCTAAACCTCTTCCTGAGACCTATAATCTTGTTTGAACAGATTAGAAAGCTGAAATCCTTCATCTTTTCTTCAAACACCCATTTTGAGTGAGAGTTTGTATTCTCAAGTGAGAAACCTCTGAGAACTCGAGAGTAGGCGAGACCCAAGGCAGAAGGCAGGCACCAGAGTTCAAGGAAGCCGTCCTGAGGTCTTCTGGGTCGCCACTGAGGTAAGGAATTCAAGTTCTCTTGGGTTTTTGTGAATTTGGGGTTTTCTGAGTTTTGCGACCCACACTGAGATGGGGCTAGAATTAGCCCAGGGTCCTGTTAAGAGATGTGTTCAGAGCGATGAATAGATGAAGGAATAGCTTTCAGTTTTTGATTCTGATGACTTTGAATCTTGGCTCTGTGTTACCTATGTGGCCTGTGTTATGGTCACTTGTATCGATCATCTAATATGCCAGAGCCTTGTATAGGTTGTATAAGCCTAAGAGGCTAATGGAATGGGGCCTTGGTTGAGACTGAGGCCATTTCAATGACATTTGAGCATGAGACTGCATTGAGTCTATGAGGACTCAATTGATTGATAGGCAGTCATGTGGACCTTGTGTGGTCTGAGAGAAGCCTAATGATGGGCTAGACTTGATTTGAACCCTAGGATAGGGGAATTCTGGTATGTTTGATCTGTGATTGATGTCTGTGGTCTTGATATTGATATGAAACTGCATGTGCCTTGAATAGGCATTGATTCTGAGATTATTGGTGGCGGGAGCCACAGAGCAGGGACCAGACCACAGAGTGGTATTATTCCAGGTAAGTTCAGTGTCCCTGGGGATGATTCCCATCTTGTGTGCCACACCACACTCCTGGGGAGTTGTGGTCATTTCATAATGCATGTATAGATATCTGCATTCTTGTGATGATGTATATATGTCTCTGAGCTTGAATTGTGCTGTGATATGATTGTGTTTGAAATAGATCTATTGGCCAATAGATAGATATGGACCTCCCTAGGAGATGGCGATTCCTCCTAGTATGGCTGGCTCTTGGGTGATGATGATCCCGGGGTGATGATGATCCCCTAGGCCAAGGGAATAGGAGACGGCTATTCCTTCTATTCTCGGAGGTACCATATATTGTGCATCCATGCAAAGGGGTAGCTCCCAATGGGATGACACAGGTGTGAGTTCCGGCCTCAAACTGGGAGACGGCTATTTCTCCCATTCTAGGAGACGGCAATTCCTCCTACTCTGAGATATTGATATAGGAGACGGCAATTCCTCCTATTCCGTGGCATTATTATAGGAGATGGCTATTCCTCTTATTCTGAAATGTTTAGCCACGTTTGTATGATATGTCGTGTTGTTGCGGAAGCCAGAGGGCTATGTCAGTGAGCCATTTGACTGTGATACTTGTTGTGTGTATTATGATAGTGGGTCAGGATGGAGGAGATTCCTCCATGGATCCTGAGCTTACTGAGATATGTTATTTCACCCCGTGTGGGGTTTATGTGGTTTCAGGTGAACCCTCTAGAAGAGAAGAGCAGTCTCAGGGTAAGAGGCCCATCAGAGACTAGACTGCTTGGTTGAGGAGCAGCATAGAGAGCATGAAGGCTCCATTTTTTTTATTTTGTGTTTGATGTATAGTTCTGTACACCTCTGCTGAGGGTTGATATTATTTTGTAGCACCATGGTGTGGTGTGAAACTGAGATGTATATATTGTACAGACCTTTGATGATATGTATATGATACTTTCCCCTGAGTATATGTGTTGTATATTACTACTCTGCCCAAGAAATTTTGTTATCTGTCTTAATTATGTTTGATTGGATAATTGGATCAGCAGGGGCGTGATTTATGGTTTTGTATATTTATTTCTCGACATAATTATGATTCCATACATAATGTATCAAGAAATGAGATTTTGTGCTTCCGCTGAAAGTTTATTTTATATTTATATGATAATCTGATATTATTAATGATAACACGTCGGAGGCCTACGGGGTGTTACATCCTCCACCACCCACGGCCACCGGTGACCGCCATGAGCCGCCGTTTCTTGTCGTTGGACCACCGCACGAAGAGGAACACTTTAATCAGAGTGGAATCTTCAAAACTCAACTCGAGGATTCGGTAGAGAACGGAGCCTCCAATCCTCCTTTCTTGGTTTCTTTAAGGTAACCATGGTTTCCTTGTCTTCTTGTAGCTAGTTTGAAGTCTCTCTTGATATTTCTTGCTATTCGGGTACTATTATTGGCAGTTTCTATACTTCCTTTGAAAACCCTTTGAAAATGAGATGTTGTAAAAGTCTCCTTTTTATGAAACGGATGTCATTTTTGTGATCCTTGTTGAACCCTGGTCACATTGGTGTGATCGGAATTTCAAAATGACGTCTTTTGATGTGGACTTCCAAAATACAATTTTAGCCTCTTTTTAAATTTGAGTGGGTATTTGACCCCAAATGTTAATATTAACTTTGTCTTTGAAATCTATACTAAATTGTCTTCGATTTGATATATAGAGCTCTGCGTTTGGACCAAAGCACATGAACTACAGGGATATCAAAACAACACCGTGAGGAGCTAATGGGAGAATTTATAGATAGGTAAGGGGAGTTTATTATTTGGTTATAGTTTTGATACCATAGTTGGGGGCCAGGGAGTCCAACTATGAAGATAACTATCTATCCCTGTTGTGTGCTGATTTTTCAATAAAAACTAAGTTTTTAACTAATGGGATGCAATGTATTTATGAGTAATGTGTGTTTGTTCCTGTGTGTGTGCTCATTTTCAAGGCAAATAATGTTTTTAACTAATAAGGATGGGGGAAGAAAATGAGTTATTCTCTGGGGTTGGTATAGGCAATGGTGCTTTGAAGGTTCCACTTCTCCAATTTGTGAATGAAACTATTTTCTTTTATAAAGAAGACATGAGATATGTCATTATTTTGAAAACGATTCTTAGATGCTTAAAGTTGGCGTCTGGGTAAAAGGTAAATTTCTCCAAGAGTAGTTTGGTCGCCATTCATGTGGATCAAGATGAAGCAAGGAGATATGCAAAGATTATAAATTGCAATATTATGACTATTCCATTTGTCTACTTGTGACTACTAGTAAGAGAAGATGCTAGGAAGGTCAATACATGGGAACCAGTTTTTGACAAGATGAGGAATAAGTTGACATCGTGGAGAAGGAAGCATCTACCCTTATGTGGGAGAATCTATTTGATACAATCGGTATCATCCTCTTTGTCATTGTATTATTTATCTTTTTTCAAAGTCCAAAAAACGGTTGTTGCTATTTTGAATATGTTGCAAAGAAATTTTGTGGGGGGCTAATGGTGAAAAAAATAGTGTCTTGGGTCAAATGAGATGTTTGTTCTTTAAAGGATAAAGAGTGGTTGGGTATTAAAAATTTAGAGATTCTTAACAAAGTTTTACTTGGAAAGTGGGTTTGGAGGCTTTTGAGTGAGGAAAATTTTCTTTGGAGAGAGGTTTTGATGGGAAAATATGGGATTGTGAAATTGGATGAAATTGTTTTGGGTAGCTATGCTAATAGGGGGTCTCAATGGTGGTGTGATCTCATGAAAACTTGTGAGAGATTTTAGAATGAGCTTTGGCGGTTTCAAAAAGGCATTGGGAGAGTGGTGGGTGAGGAGCGGTGTGAGCTTTTGGAAAGGTAAGTAGATGGAGGATGTCTTGATACCAAGTTTAATAGAGTTTTTTTAACTTCGGAACAAAAGAATTGTAATATTGTTCAGATGAGAACGTGGTGTCGTAATGAGTGTCAGTGGGAGTTGGTATGGAGAAGGTCATGGTTCCAATGAAAAATAGTCTTGTGCAACAATTGTGGGAAAAATAATTGAGTGTTGGATTCAGGGGGAGCTACTTAAAGAAAGCAAAGGAATTGTGATTCAAGCTTGGGTTTTGAGCTTTTAACATGTAATGGATGCCTTGAAGTTTAATTAGGGTGAAATGTGTAAGAAAAAGCAATTCTAGTGATCCAAGTGCATTCATTCATATTAATCTATAATTCAATTAATTGGGTTCATAAAAATCACAAGGCTTTAGTTATTTGACTAAGTTTTTAATTTGATTCAAAGGTTTTTGGAAAAATGAATTTTATACTGTTGTAATCAATTACATTAAAGACTTAATCGATTATTTTGTTCTTAGTCTATTTTGGAAAAAACTTTCAAGAACAATGTAATTGATTACCTATCGGAATAATCGATTATTTGATCTTTGTTTTCATATAAACTGCCTTGTTAAACACTTTAATCGATTATTAATGGGTAGTAATCAATAACATAGCTATATATGATTTTAAGTTGTGCTGGGATAATCAATTACCAAGGTATTGTAATCGATTACATAGGCTTAATTGGAAAAGCCATCTCCCTGCTTTAACCGATTACCACATTTCGTAATCGATTACACTGTATGTTAATGCTTACAAGTCTTCTTGGTTTAATCGATTACCACATTTCGTAATCGATTACATAGTTCATTCAGTTTTTGAAGACTCCTGTTTTAATTGATTACCACATTCTTGTAATCGATTACACAATGTATTTTGTCATTCTGAGTCTTCTGTCTTAATTGATTACAGGACGAAATAATCGATTATTTTGCTCGTTGCTCATGTCAATAAACTATGTTGAACACTTTAATCGATTACAAGGTTTATTTAATCGATTACATGACCATTTTAATCAATTATTAGGTGCGTTTAATCGATTACAGGCAGTTACAAAAAGTTGTTATAAATAGGATTGATGCTCAACTGCTTTTCTAACTTTGTGGAACATTACCCATACGTATTTTCTGAGCTTAAACAGTCTTGTGAGCATTCTAAAGTGTTTTCTAAGGGTTTAATCATTTCTTGCTCCATTGTGCTTTTATCATGAGTGTTTGACTCATTCTTGGAGCTTGAAACCATTTCAAGATTAAGGAAAGTTGTGCTAATTGATTTGTAATCATTCAACCTGATCTGGTAACTTCATTTTGCATTGCATCATTGGATCATTAGGTTGTTTCTCTCCTTAATCTGATTGTAATTTTCATTTTGGATTTTCTTTGTAATTTGGCTATTATAATTGGGTTCTTGCTTGAAACTAGAGAAGGGGTTCTCTAGGTGAAAGAACTGAGTAGTGTTCTCAGGTTCTTGTCTCTTAGAATCTAATAGGGTTTTAGATTTCTGTTCTTTATCTAGGGTTGATAAAGGGAGACATTGTAATTGATTGTAAGAACTGAAAATTATAATAGTGGAACTCTAACCTAGTGTTGGTTGGAAGAAAACTGGATGTAGCTTCTAGTGTTGAAGTGAACTAGTATAAATCTGTTTGTGTTTTGCTTCTCTATCCTTTAACTCATTATATTCTTTGTGTTCTTGATTAAATTGCTTGACCAACAAAGTCAATTTTGATCCGTTGAATTCCTTGGGGCTAAGCTACTTGATTGAGTAAGGTTTCTTGGTTTTGAAAAGTGATAAAGGTCCTAGGAACTCTGATTTTCATTAAAGAAATTTTTAATTTACCAAGGTTTAACCAATTCACCCCCCCTTCTTGGTTAAGTGTGAGATATTCATATTCTTAACATTGAGAAGAGTGGACCTAAAATGAATGTTAAAGATGGGTGGGAATGGAGGAAGAGTACCACTGGAAAATATGTTAAAGAGGTATACCAAGAATTGAATGAAGAGGGAAATGTGGAGGATCAATATGTTTTCAAAAAGTTATGGAAACTACTTATTCCATCAAAGGTAAAAGGATTCATATTGATGGTAACACATGATAAGGTCCAAACATAAGATAACTTGAGGAAAAGGAATATTATTACTAGTGGAACCAATACTAATTGTGTGTTTTATAATAACACAGAGGAAAATATAAACCATTTTTTGTTTAAATGTCCATTCTCTTATGATATATGGATGAAGTGCTACATGTGGCTGGGAGAAATCAAAACTTTATCAGGGGAATGTAGAGGCCACTTTTGGCAGCACACAAGGAAGATAAATGGTCATAGGGAGAGGAAGGCTTGGTGGACTTCATGGGCATCAATTGTGTGGACATTATGGAACTACATAAATGAAATCATTTTTAATCAAGTTGGCCAAGATTCAGAAGTTGTTTGTAGATATCAAGATATATATAGAGCTTGGTCATGGTGTATGGCTTATATTAAAGGCTATGATTATTCTTTGTACGTATAGTGCTTGGATCCTTTAAATTGTATATTGAATCTTAGGTATTTGGTTGTGTGATCTAAGGCATGTGTTGTTATTTTGTGGGGGAATATGGATGTATGAGATGTTGATTAGTAATAGGGGGACATATGCATTTATTTATGTCTACTGCATATATACACATATTGGGGTGAGAACATGTTGTGATGTTAGGTGGTTAATATCTATGTTTGAACAAACTTTCTTTGTAATGTTGTGGATGGTTTCTAGCACTTCTTGTGGTAGTTTCTAATTCCCTTCTATATATTAATACATAATTCATTTTGTTGGAAAAAAAATGAGAAGAGTAAATTACACAAACCTCTCATTAGGTTTAAGAAAATTACACAAGCCTTCCCTCCATTTTAACACTTTACTTTGACCTCCCCTACTTCAAACAACATTAACTCACAAAAACTCTTAAATTTAAAAGACTAAAACACCATTTTTCTATTGCATGAGAAACCCTCATCTCTAATGGACAATACCTCTCCTCAGCGCCTCCCACAATGACACCCAAACCCAATAGTGACAGCGGTGATGAGGAACAACTAAGTGGGGGCCCCATCGGTGCTAGTGGTGCCAAGGAGCGACTACCCATCAGTTCAAAATTGCAAACATAAAAAGTGTTAGGAGATCGACTAAAAGGGAAAATGATGTAGAGACACCGTTTAGGAAGGTAGGATCTATGTGTCAGGTGTTTTGTACCGTATTGATTAAAGATATAGATAAAGCATTTGCATCAAAGCTCTATGTTTCTTTTATTATTGTTTCTTCAAAAGATTTAATGTTGTCGCAATTTAGGGGTGCGGATTTGCCTAGTGAATTCAAAGGTTCATGAGACATGTTAGCTTGCAACTTTTCTCGATATAAAAAAAATCTTTATTTCCTCCATGTTGTTTAGGTCTTTTAATGCTAATTCTATTTGATTTTGTAAATTTGGTCATTTTTAAATTTAATTATACGTGCTTATTAAATGAATTATGATGGATTCTGCAGTAGTGGAATTTGAATTGTTTTACTATAAAAACCTAACATTTAAAGTAAGAGATGTGAAGCATCCATTTTACTAACAATTTAACACACATACTCAATAGAAGTTTATAAATTAACATGGATGGAGTCCTCTGTCATATTGTGCTAAGAAGCAATTTTCTGGGTTTGTCAACTTTCTATACCTGACAGCACTTCCTAGTAATTTTTAGGAAGAGGCTAATGAGATATTTTAAGGTTGCTCATGAGAATGCGCCATCTTTCTCAAGACTATAAAAGAATGTGGCCTGCAATTGTGCAAACTATTTTTTTTCAATGGTTTAATGTTTTAAGATTGAAGGAGAGGGCATTTTAGGAAAGAGAAATCAATAAATGTCACGTGAGTTGCACATGAGTGCTTTCTATTAAAAATTTAAACGATGTTAATCAATGAGGAGAGACTTGTGTAACATGTTGAATATTTAGGAGAATTTTATAGAGATTAAAAATGAAGGGATGTTTGTGTAATTTCCTCAAACCTTAGGAAAAGTTTGTGTCATTTACTCAAAAAAATGTTAAGGATGAAGAGTAAACTACTCTTGGAGTAAGTTGATCTCTCTTTATATATATATATATATATATATATATATATATATATATTAAAAAAATATACCTTGAGCAAAAACAAAATCCAAAAATGTAATTCATCCCGTTTTTCAAATTTCATTAGAACATACTCTAAAGAAACATGTCAATACTCAAATTATTAAATATTATGTCCCTCTATTTCTTTATTTATGTTGTCTTATTGCTTTGTTTGACAAAATATACAATAATTGTATTGTAGCCGGTATAGTTTAGTGGTAAAACTGTGATTCATTCCACATACACCGAAATAGATAAAAGATTTTCCATTTGATTCATATCCCAATCAAAAACTTTATTTCTTACTTAAAGAAAATCTTTATACACTCAATGAATGACTTGTGATACATAATACATTATCATAATTTGTATACAAAAAAACTTGTGTTCTATTCTCTCCGCATACAAAATTTTCAATAGAACAAGTAAATACTTACACTACACAAGACATGAATGACATACTAATACTATCATTTACTAAGAATTTATGTTCAAACAAAATTTATGCAAAAATTTTGATAAATAATTTTAAAAAAATAATACTTCTCTCATAAATTGAAAATAAATAACTTATTTACCAAGGTTTTTTTATATATAAAATCACATATATCATTCAAAAAAATCGTGGTGTATCCGAACCTCCGATAATTTCAATTTTACATTCTTGTCACAAATCCACAAAATAATATTTTTTTTTGTGTAAACTACATATATCCTCCATTTGAGACATTTATGTTTAAGCTAGATAGGATCATTATGGACGACAACTCTCTCCAAATAATAAATTATTAGACTATTAGAGAATAAGAAGTTCCACACAATATTAAATAAATCTTTACTTTATGTGTGTGTGTGTGTGAGAGAGAGAGAGAGAGAAAGAGAGAGAGAGAGAGGAGGGATACACTTACTTCAAGAGTAACTCTTTTAGAGTTATTGTTCATCCTAGCAATGAAAATAATAGGAATACTCACAATAACCAAGAGGGGGGTGAATTCGTTAAAACATTGGTATTTTAAAATTAATTCAAATAAGAGTTTAGGATCTTTATCACTTTCAAAACCAAGAAATCTTTTTATTCAATCAAATAACTCGGCCCTTAGAAATCAATTGCTCAAAACAGAATTTGTTGAACAATGAATATGAATCAAAGAATCAATGAATAAGATGAGTAATAGAGACAGAGAAACAAAAAAAAAAACACAAGCAATTTGTACTGGTTCACTTCACAATAAAAGCTACATTCAGTTTCTTCTAATTCACACTGAATTAGAGTTCCACTATTATATATTTTTGTTCTTACAAGCTTTTACAAAACCTCTCTTTATCAACACTAGATAAAGAATAGAAATCTAAAACCCTATTAGACTTCTAAAGAGCAAGAACCAGAGAACACTACTTTGTTCTTTAGCTAGAGAATCCTTCTCTAGACCCAAGCAAGAATAACTCACTTACAATAGCTAATTACAATAGAAATTCAAAACGAATTTACAAACAAAAATTAAGGAGAGAGACAACCTGATGATCCAATGAATGTAATGCACATGAGTTACCAAGTCAGGTTGAATAACAAACAAAGTCAGAACATGCTTTTCCTTAACCTTGAAAAATTTCTTGTTCAAGAATCATTCAAAGAACTATGAATGTTTTGAATGAAGCAAGAAGTAATAGAACCCAGAAAATCACTTTGAAAAACTTACAAAGCTTGTGTATACTCAGAAATACGAAGTAGTCAAATTAGAAAACAAGTCAAGCCTTCAAACTTATTTATAACAGATTTTGTAACTAACTGTAATCGATTAAACGCGTCAGATAATCGATTAAATTATCACTTAATTGATTAAAATATTCAAGGTTTCTGGATTTCAGCAGCGAGCAAAATAATCGATTAAACCGAGCTGTAATCGATTAATGCAGAAAGTTCAGTTTCACAAAATGAACTTAAGTTAGGATTTTCAAATGAACTATGTAATCGATTACAGATGATGATAATCGATTATTCCAGCAAAACTTAAAATCTGTTTTCAACTATGTAATCGATTACACTATGTCAGTAATCGATTAAAACATTTAACAAAGCAGTTCAGTTTCAATCAAAGGCCAAATAATCGATTAATCCGATAGGTAATCAATTAAGTTGTTCATGAAGGTTTTTCTAGATTGAACGAAGAACAAAATAATCGATTATACCATTTAATAATCGATTAAAATAGTAAAAAATCATTTTTCCAAAAACCTTTTAATCAGATTAAATCCTTAAACAAAAAGAAGCTTTGATGTTTTAATGAAAACCATTTAAGCTAGTTAATGGATGAATGAATGCAATGCAAGGATCAACAGATTGTCTTTCTCTTACACTTGATTCATTTACAAAACTTCAAGGCACTTCAAACATGTTGAAAGCTCTAAACACATTTATGAATCAAAGTCTTTCACTCTTCATGATACTCACCCTATATCCAACAAGCAATTCATTTTCTTGAGATCTAATGATTAAAATTAGTTATTTATTATAACCATTAACTCTTCAAAAAAATAAATTATTAGACTATTAGAGAATAATAAGTTCCACATAAAATTAAATAAAGTTGTACTTTTCTTCCTAACTAGGAACAACATTTCATAAAAGACAACACAGTACACGTAATACATATTGTTCTGGATCAGAAGTCAAATATTTAGGAACTACAACAAATATTTATAGAAGTTTCTCTGTTTTAAGAATAATTTACCAGAAATAAAATTATTCCTGTTAAAATTCTTTTCAATTTAAGAACAATCAGCCACTATAATGGTGATTGTTCATGTTGAACAAAATTAATCAATTATCTGACTAATTGTTCTTCAATTGAAAATACTTTTACTAAGAACACTTGTATTTTTTTTCCTAAACATTATAGTGAATATGCTACATATATACCATATTTACAGCGGTATAGTGTGAAAGAATCAGTAAGATTCTACAAGTTTGTGGTCATCACCATCAGCAACTCTGCTTGTAAGGGAAGGCCTCATTGTGACAATGGCTGATTCATTAGCCCCAGCTTTAAGAGCAGCCTTTGCAGCTTCCAGGAATCTCTTCACCGCATCTTCTGCGTACCTGTTTGCTTCTTTCACTGTCATAGTTTTACCAATGTTTGGATAAGAGTTGAGTACATAATCACCATTGAGCTGAGATGCAAGCTGGATTAACTCCATTTGGAATTCTGAAAGACTCGAGTCTTCTCTTGGTCCATGTTGCCTTAGCATCTTGATGTCCGGAAGAGTTTCTATATAATTGGAAATAATGTTAAAAACATAGTGCAGGAAATAGATAAATCACTTGCATCAAACGGCTCTAAACAGTAAATGACAGATAAAAAGCTTTGTGTACTATGGATCTTTATGCCAACAAGTGCGCCATTGGTGTTTCAATATACCTTCCAAACCTGGGTTTTAGATGTAGACAAAAGTGGAAACTTACTAGTTTTTCTTATTGCAGTTAGCATGAGAGACATAGGAAATTTCCAAGACTGCATTCAGGCATGGCTTGCCTAGCACTAGACTGGTTTAATTGTTCTCTTGTTCTCACGTAAGAAAGTGTTCTCATAAAAGTTGTATTCTATATATATATCCCCAGTACCTCAAACTCTCAGCCAAGTAAGCATCTTGAGTTTGCAAAAGAAAAAATGCAGACCAGTATGATAATGTATTTATACATTAATTTGAAGTTAGCTTTTTATGATGGACCAAATTTTAACACATAATCATGTCTGGTCAGGAAAAAGTTGCTTTCATTGAATGCCTGGACTAGAGATTGCAAATGAATTTACCAAAGCATATATCGTAGTTAAAAAAGTATTGATTTTGCTACCATGAGAGTACCAAGAATGCTGAAAATAAATGATATCAAAGAAGTAGATGCAAACCTGGACAATCATCACGGGGAGTATCTCGAATGTAAAAGTACTTTTCAAAGGTACCAGCCCATGCATCTCTCTTTGTCAAGAAATTGGATTTTAAATTGAAAAGCTTCTTTACTGTGGCAGGGATAGAGGAATGTTCATATTGAGAATATGGTGTGGGCCCCTCGGCTTCATGAATCACTGCACAAAATAAATAAATAAAAAAGATCAAGAACCAACTCATGCTGAAAATGGTACCAACAAACATGTACTGAAATAATTAAAACTTATTTTTGAGAAATTGGACAAAAGAAGCAACAACAGGAATAACAACATAATGAAAAAACATACAACCAAACCCAAAAAGAGTGAACTTTTCAGAGTTCCAATATTTTCCTTTGTTCACAATTTTTAAATATTGCAATGGAGTAGAAATCTTATCATTGTCACCTTCAAGCAATAAGCTACTTTCTTACTGTTCATTCAGTACATAAATGCTCAAACTAGATTCTCTGATAGTGATACCTACAGTATACACAAAGAAGACCAAAACTAGTTTTCAGCATATTATACAAGTACTTAGGAGCATAAAATTCAGTACATCATTTTGAAGTAATATAAAACAAATCCAGTTAATAAATAAAAATACTGTTAATGGTACATGCACATAACTCCATCAAGTTCAAAAGTGAGTAGATTCATGCAAAACTAGAAACAGTTGTATCTCAAAACTCCATTAGCAGTACCAACCTCATGCCAATTAACTCTACGTCAAGACCCAAAATGACAACAACAAAGTCATGTACAATACAAATCCCACAAAAGCAATTAAATAGTAATTAATTATTGTCCTCAAAACACCACACCAACCAAATAAACCTAAACATCTTCACGCACAAGTATACTTGAACCAAGCCTAAAGGTACAATACAATACAACCCAATCTGCATCAAAATTCCAAGACCAACAACAAAAACACACTCAGCAACAAGTCAAAATCCTCTTTCTCAACCCAACAAAGCCAAAAAAAGTTCAACTCAATCCACAAAACCAAAACAGAACTCATCCCAAACCATCAAAACAAAAAAGAACAATAAGACCTTATTTGTTTACTGTTTTCTAAAATTTGTTTGTCCTCTCAACACATCTGAAAGTATTTGTCCTACAAGCACATCTCTCTTTTCTAAAAATCTGTCCCCCAAACACCTGAACAGAGCACTACAAAAAAAGAGAATAAAGAAACATCTCCTACCCGCTTCTGTTTTTTAGTTTTTAAAACACTTACTTTAGAAATAATTTTCAAACATGAATGGAAATTATTTAAAAAAAAAAAAACAGTTTTTTAAAATCAGTCAAAACCCAAACCATCTCAATTACCCAATGGAACCTCAAAACTTGTCCCCTGAACACTTGAACAGACTACTTGAGGATGAAAAAGCATCTCCCAGCAGTTTCTATTTTTTGGTTTTGAAAACACTTGTTTTAGAAATAATCTTCAAATTCCGATGAAAACAATTTTCAAAAACAGATTTCCCAAACTAAAAAACAAACCAAACAAAACCCTAAGTCATCTCAAACCTCAATTACCCAACACAAATTCAAAAAAGCTGAAAACTTTAGAGTACATACCAGTACCCTTGTCGATCCAAGGCGAGATAATAAACGTGGGAACCCTCACCCCCAACCTATCAAACCCAAAGTAATAAGGGTGGGGCCCAATGATCCCATCTGGGTTAGGAACCCCTTCCACCGGCGTAGCCACATGGTCATAAAACCCACCATGCTCATCGTAAGTAATCAACACCGCCATCTCCTCCCACTGCGGACTCTTCCTCAAAATCTCATACACCTCCTTCACAAACATCTGCCCCGCCGCCACGTCATGCGAGGGATGATCATCGTTCGCCGGAAAAACCTCGATATCGAAGTACCTCTGCTCCACCACCACGTAATTCGGCAGCTTCCCTTTCTCGGCGTGTTTCTTGAACTTCAAGGCGTAGTCATGGAACTTCACAGCGTTCTTTAATTTGCGCAGGCCCTTGAAGAAGAGTGTGGCGGGGATGTTCTGGTAGTAGATGCCGAAGGAGAGCTTGTTCTCGTTGAGCGAGTCGAAGATGGTTTTCTGAGGGAATCCGCGGATGAGGTCCTTGCGGACGTTGCTCATGGCGCCGTGGGAGGTAGCGGAGTGGACGTAGAACCGGTTTGGTTGAGTGGAAGCCGGAACCGAAGCGAACCATTTGTCGAATACACCGAATTGGTTTGCCAGAGTGGTGTAGACGGGTAGGGTTTGGGGTTTGAAGCCGCTCATGACGGTTTTGGACATGCCAGGGAGTATTGACTCGGCTTGCTGAGCGAAGCCGTTCATTGGGGGAGGGACAGCGGAAGTGTCGTTGGATCCGAAGATTTGTTCGCGGATGGCTTGGAAGGAGTGGCCAGGGTCTGAATCGATGAAGAGAGCGTCGTCGGAGACGGGGACTGTGGGGGAAGAACGGGAGGAGACGGAGAGGGGGTTGGATTCGGTGCCGGTGAGGCCGTCGATGTCGGGGCGGGAGGATTTGAGCCAGCCGAGGACGTGGTCGAAGGAGCGATTCTCCATCACTATTACCACTATGGTTTTGATCGGCCCTGGGATCTTGTGCTTCTTGCGGAAGGCGGCGGTGGAAGTGGCTGCCGGAGAGAGGAGGAGGAGGAGGAAGAGGAGGAGCAGAGGAAGAGGGACTCGACGCCGGTGAGGCATCTCTTCTTCTCCGGTAAATTGGAAAAATGAGATTGGAAAACGGAGAAGCAAGGAGTTTGTTTTTCTTTTTGACTGGGGAAGCTATGGTTGTTAGTTAAGTTACTTACTTTTCAGCATGGTGGGAGTTGGGACATTAGGTTAGGTGTATGTTTGATTTGTATTCAAATTTTTAGTTAAACTGTAATTTTGATTTTTTTATATATTTATATATTTTTATTTTTTAATTGAGATATTTTATTTTTAAAAAGTTTATGATTTTAATTTTTTATTTTTAATTAAGATATTTAGTGTCTTATTTTTTAAAATTTCATAATTTTAGCTATAAATTATATTAAAAATTATAAAATAAAAAATAAGATTTGAAATCCAATAAATTTTAATTAATAAAAAAATTTATTCAACTGAATTTTTAGAAAGTGTGATGAAATTTCCAAAGCAAAATCAAAATAAAAGTAAAATTATGATATTTTGTCAAAATTACTTTGGCTTTAAAAGTACTTTAGCTAAAAACCAACCTGCACTAACTTATTAGCACAATTACTTTTGTTTCAACTAATTTTCAAACATGATTTAATTTAATTTAAAGTAATAAAGGAGTTGCGGTTAAGTTACTTAGCTGAGGTGTTGATGGGGTTTGATGGGGATAATGATGAAGGGTATAGGATACGGGATATGCTTTCAGATTAAAGATCCCTTGTTCTTGTCGTTGTCTTTCTCTTTTCTACGAAACACCCAAATTTTATGTACGTGTGTGTAAATATTCCAAGCAAATTCAAATTCTCACAATTTCGTCATTTTGTCAAAATAAAAAAGAAAATACCTTAAGTTTTGATAGAATTTCAAGATGAAATATAGAAAAGGGATAATAATAATAATAATAATAATAATAATAATAATAATAATAATAATAATAATAATAATAATAATAATAATAATACACTCTCTTTTCTTCAGTTTATTGAAATTATTATTTTTCTTAGGATAACTATGTCAGTTTTTATTTAATTTAATGATTTTTATTTCTAAATTAATAAAATTTACATAGATTTTAATAATTTAGTTTATGTTGTTAGTGTAAAAAATACACTATCAATTGATTTAAAAAAGCAAGAAAATATGATTAGTAAGATATTTATTGTAAAAATTTAAATATATATATATATTATTTACTCAAATTTACTATATTAAAAAATGTGTATGGATATCATTTATCTAAAATATTGTATTCCTAACATTTTATATTTGCAACAAAATAAAATATCTGAAAAACATTTTATATTTTTTTATTGTGCATGGGTCGGTTTTTTCTATGTATTTGTCACGCGTGAGATGTCCATAAAGTAGATCACTTTGATGCTTTAAATCAACTGTAAAATGAAACAAAGAATTTGTATGGGTAAATGATTAAATATACTATTTAAGAACCTTAGTATGTTTAAATAAAGGGTGATGTTATCAATAATAACAAAGACTATATTTTGATGAGTATAACTAAGGTTATATTTGAATAAACATTAGCAGCTTGTTTTTAAAATTTCATTATATATTGCACTAAAAAAATCATTATATGTTGCTTTGTTTTAAGATAATTATTTTATAAAAAAATATTTTAACAATAAAAATAGTTTAGAGGAAGGAACATATAATAATTTTTAAGATAATTATTTTATATAAAAAAATTAACAAAAACCAACATTGGATTTTACTAAAAACTAATGTTGATTAATGAAATACAACATTGGTTTTTAGAAAAAATTGTTGTTATTTTTTTGTAAATCAACATTGATTTTTATAAAAAAAAATTGATATTATTTTTTTGTAAATCAACATCGATTTTTAGAAGAAAAAAAAACTAATATTGTTGTGCATTAAATAACATCAGTTTTTACTTAAAATCGATATTGTTACACATTAATCAACATGAATTTTTACTAAAAATTGATGTTGATTTTTTTTAATATATTATTTATTTATTTAATATTACCCTAACTTGCAAATAAAAAGACAAACCAATCCAGACAATTAGTTTCAAAATACAATAAAAAGTTACTTAGATTATTATGCAAGGAACAAAACCATACGACAATATTATCCTTAAAATATATAACAATCAGTTTCCAATATACACTACATTAGAGAACATTAAATTATTATACTGCATAATTTATTTAATTTGATTTGTACAATTTTACTTATCCATTCAAGTACACTCCTAGGTATACATGTTTATGTAAAGTAAATGTCTTTCCCAATTATTATGTAGCAACAGCTAGTAAGGCTAAAAAGCCAACGATAGTTCACATGCATAAAAATTAGAACACTAATAACAGTAAGGCTAAAAAGCCAACGATAGTTCACATGCATAAAAATTAGAACACTAATAACAATATTTTAAACTATATAATTTGTTTGTGACAAAACTATGTATCGATCAAAAATCCTTTTACCAGTTTACAACAAGAAAATTTTCGTAGTAAAGAATTTCTAAATGTTAAATTCTTAAAACTTTTATCTGGTCAAAGAGGGGACAAAATGCACTCAATTATTACCGATTAAAAGCAAGAACGACATCTGGACCCTTCATCCAATAGTAGCAGAAGTAACAAATAACTTGATTGGCTACACACTCCTAGCTATCACAATCTTTTATATATGTATTTTTATTTGAAAAATTGAACTATCGAACAATGTCAGCATTCTGTAATAGGACAAAGCACATCCAAATGATGGAACGTATAAAAGAACATAGATAATTACCAGCGACGTAAAGGACAAAGTGAGAGTGGCACGCAATGAAAAAGGAACACATAGTTTGGAAATATAACTTTTACAAACTAGACACCTCCACATGCAATGCAAAAAGCTAAAAGCAAATGTGGCTAAAAAAAAGTGAGAGAACGGACCTAGACAGTAGTGGCAGGAGACGATGGCATTCGCGGCGAAGACTGTGGCGGAAGCGAGAGCGTCGTTCCTGTGTGGTGGACTTCAAAGGCTTTCGTTGGACTTCAAATACTTTTTCGATTACAGAAAATGAAGGGACTGATGCCAAGTGCAGTGTACTTTTAGAAATACTATATTTTAAATCACTTTTAGAGTAATAAGCATATTCGATGGGGATGGATGATGAGTTGAACCCGCTGCATTGGCTCCAAACGAAATAAATCCATCACTCCAACCTTTTATCTTTATTACTTTTTAACTTGTTTTTCTATTTTTTAATTATTTAATTAATTAATTTAATGTTTTTTTATTAAAAAAAACACAAGTTTAAGAACTTAATTGAAAACAAAAATAGTTGAAAGAACTAATTAAAAATTGTTACAAACCTATGAAATAATTTAATCATATTTTTATTCTCTATACAAATTTAATATAATTTTTAGGAATTTAATTTATTTTAGTTTTTATATTTTAATAAAAAGTATATTCTTAGCTTTAATGAGAAACTAAAACTATATAATTATATAACTGTATAAATGCAAAATATATTGATTTTTTAAAAAACTAAAATTAAATTTTCCAAATAGTTTAAAGAATAAAAAAATATTTTATGGGAAAATATAAGTTATGTAGTAATAGTGTAAAATAATTTGATATTTTTATTTAATCATAATTATTATATATAGTAAGTTTGTTAAGTTTTACCATAATAATCTTAAAAGTCGTATCAATAATAATTTTTAATTAATTTTTAATTAAAAACTTTTTATAGTAATAATGTATAGTCCTTAAATTGTTTTTTAAATGGAATTATTTACACACACATTTTAATCTTTCTTAAACTTTTAAAATTAATTACGTGTTGCTTTAAAATAAACAACAATTAAATGACAAATTTAAAGTAAATAGGTTGTGTGATAAAATGATAATTTTAGATATTAAAAGATGAAAAATGTTACAATTACATTCTTTGACACACTCATTCTCTTTTATTCATTATAATTTTAATATATTTTAAATAATTAAAACATATGTTTGAAGGAATATGTTAACATGGGTACGTTAACATCAGTTTTTAAAAAACCAATGTTAATGTACTCATGTTAACATCAGTTTTTAAAAAACTGATGTTAACTTAGTCATCTTAATTATGAATATGCCACCGCATTTTTGTTAACATTGATTTTTGATAAAATCGATGTTAATTACGCGATATTATATTCCTATTTTGTAGTAGTGCTATAAGATTGTATACTTGCCAATGAAGCTCTGATATGCCTATAAAAGGGCTTGCAAGATACAATTTATATTTTTTGCTTACAAATGCTATTCCAAGTCCAAGGATCTTCCTTGTGTCCATGTTCATTTAGAATTCCTATGTATGTGTATCCCTCTTTTATCTCATTTTGTGATTTTATCTAACTAGTGAGATTTTTTTATATGAAATGTGTGTTTTTGTAGTAATATATTATTTTATATTTTCAATTATCCCAAAAAAAATTGTATCTTTTTTGTAGTAATTTTTTTTTTGAAAAAAAGACATTCTAAGAGGGATTTTTAAAAAACTGTCTTAAAAAAATATACATTCTAAGACGATTTTGTTTTTTGGAAAACTGTCTTAGAATCCTCAAATTTGTTAACTTTTTTAAAAAAAGACATTCTAAGACGGTTCTTTGAAAAATCGTCCTAAAATTTAATGTTTTTAATTTTTTTTAAACAAGACATTTTAAGACGATTATTTGAAAAATCGTCTTAGAAAGTATACATTCTAAGACAGCTTTTCCAAAAACCATCATAGAATTCTCAATTTTTCAAAAATCGTATTAAAATTCTCAAAATTTTTTATTTATTTTAAAAAAAGACATCCTAAGACGTTTTTTTTTTGGGAAAATCATCTTAGAATTCTCATTTTTTTATTTTTTTAAATAAAAAAGACCTTCTAAGACGGTTTCAGGGAGAACCGACGTAGAAATTGAGATTCTAAGACGGTTTTGAAAACTTTTTTGGAAAGAGTTGACTTTCCACGATGTGGCTACAAAGATAGTTCAGAAACTGTCGTTGAATAACTTATAGAACCGTCGTAAAAGAACATTTTTTTAGTTGTGAGATCTTAAATGCGACACTTAAATTTTATGCCAGATTGTGGTTGAGTGAGATGTCATAAAAAACTTCAAACATTGAATATAGATCATGATCTGATAGCATATTAGACACAACTTTTATCATTTGTATTTATATGCATCTAATCAAAATATTATGAATCATGATTCGTCTTTAAGACATAAATGTCTTTTGACTTAACATTATTCTTCATGGCATCAAACTTGCCTGAAATAGAGGATTCTCCTCTATTCAAATTGATTGACTCAGACTCAACTGAGGCTATTGAAGCGCTAGAGAGTAAATGTGATCATATTCATCCTCATTACCAGCTAGTTCAAGAGATCCATTTGGTGTATGGGAGATTAGAAGGTGTAACTTGGAATCATATTTCTAGAGGTACTAGCCGGGTAGCAAATATGATGGCTAAAAAAGCCTTGAGTTTGTCATCTGAATATCAAGAAATTGATTATATTCCTTCTTTCTTAGTTGATATTCTAGGGACTGATAGTGATGCTGACATGCTATGATAGCTTCTGTGGGGTTTTAATCCTCTATTTTTGTTAAAAGAAAACCTTACAAACTTTTTAAATGACCAAGAGCAATGTTATCAAAACCGGTTCGGTCATTGAACCGGTCGAGGTAGTGGTGAAAATAATAGGAATACTTTACAACAACCAAGAGGGGGGTGAATTGGTTGAACCTTGGTATTTTAAAATCAAATTCAAATCAGAGTTTCAGCATCTTTATCACTTTTAAAACCAAGAAACCTTTTACTCAATCAAATGACTCAAAACAAAACTTGTTGAATGTAACATCCTCAAAATTATATTATAATTATTTGTAGAAATATGATGATATTTAGATACAAGTATGTTTAAAGAAAAAAAATGAAAAATGACTAAATCACTCTTTCCATGAAGTAGAAATTACTAGAATACCCTTAAGAATAAAATTACAAAAATGCCCTTGCATATTTTGGAAAATGACCAAAATGCCCCTAGGATGAATGACAAAATTACAAATATGCCCCTAGGTCAAAAATGCTCAAATAACTTTAGAAATTTTGTAGGAACATGATGAAATTATAGAGTACACTTAGCTAACTAAGTATCAAAATATTTTGTGACAGAAAACTCTAGAATAAAATTTCTAGGAATTTTATAAGATAACAACTTTGAGACTTTATTTAAGAAAATTCAAGCATAAGAAAAATATGGAAAAATGATACATATAATCTAAGGAATTTTCTCTTAATTATAGAATGTATAAACCAATTTAATAAAATGGTTTAG
>PYAF01001067.1:15795-46189 GCA_007407185.1 Glycine tomentella | reverse complement strand
CACGGTGACTATTAGCTTGGAGAAGGTTTTTCTTATCTTCATCTTACTAAAGAAGCTAAGCATTTATGGTAGATTCCTTTTGTCTCCTACTAATTCCTATTGGCTAGTAACTTCCACTAAGTTTCCTTCTATTGGCTAAAGCTTCTTTGACTTTTCCACACTTTTCCTTGGCTTAGATTGATCTTCACGTACACTCTCAATTTTGGGTAGACAATTCCATTTGGCCTTTTGCTCCTACGGTGGTGCTTGTAATTTTTGCTAAGCTTTTGTATTTTAAAAGATTCCAAGCATTAATTGCTACTTTTTACTTGGACCAATGAAATGTCTAGACTCCTTATCACTCCATGTGACCATTCTTGACTTTTCTACAAGTTTTCCTCCATTGATCTTGCATCATATGGTCAAGACTTAATTTAGAATTCCACATCAACTAAATTTTTTTCCTTAATTTCATGTAATAGCTTTATTTGAATTCTTATTGGTCCGTTTCACTTTTAATTTGTAAAATTACTAATCCATCTTACTAAATTAGTCTATTTATCCCATAATTAAGAGAAAACTTTATGGATTATATTTACACTTTTCTTATAATTTTCTGATACCTGAGGTTGTCTAGATTGAACTCTTTTCAATATATTTTCCAAAATTCCTAAAAATCATAGTTTATGATTCTCTGTCACCCACCATGTTGATAATTTGTTGTTTAAGAGTATTTTATCCCATCCTCAGGTTTCCACAAATTTCTAAGGTCCTCTGGTCCTTGTTTGACCTAAAGGGTATTTTGGTAATATTACCCCTCATCCTAGGGGTAAAATCGTCATTTCCAAAAATGTTCAGGGAAACTCTGTAATTGTCGCCCTAAGGGTATTCTGCTCTCTTTTTTTTTCAAACATCCCAGAGTATTTATACAATTTTTTCCTTAAAATATCTTACTAAAATGTCTAGGGGCAATTTGGTCATTTTCCAAACTTTTTGTACTACCTCTCATTAACATTTTATCCCTATAATTGACTGTGTTTCCAAAATTTGGGGTGTTACAAAATAAACCACAATTTTTCTGTTCCTAGAACACCTCAACAAAATGGTGTTGTGGAAAGGGAAAAATAGATCCCTTGAAGAGGGTGCTAGAACTCTTCTTAATGAAACAAATTTGCCAAAACATTTTTGGGTTGATGCAGTGAACACTGTTTGCTACACTTTGAATAGACTTCTTATAAGGCCTTTTTTGAAAAAAACACCTTATGAGCTATACAAAGGAAGGAAGTCAAACATTTCACATTTAAGAGCATTTGGCTGCAAATGTTTTATTTTAAATAATGGCAAAGAATCTCTCGGCAAATTTGATGCTAAAGCTGATGAAGGTATTTCCTTGGTTATTCCTTACAAAGTAAAGCATATAGTGTAAAATATGGGAACACTTCACAATTAACCAAGAGGGGGGGTTGAATTGGTTAGACTTGGTAAATTAAAATTTTCTTTAACAAAATCAGAGTTTTTCCCTTTGGATCTTTATCACTTTTGAAACCAAGAAACTTTATTCAATCTAATGCTCAGTCCAAGGTATCCAATAGCTCAAGAATTTAGTTGATAAGCAAAGTCACACAACCAAGAAAAACAGTATATAATCAAGAAAGAAATTTAAATCAAAGCACACAAGACTTATACTGGTTCACTTCAAACACTATGAAGCTACATCCAGTTTTCTTCCACTCAAGACTAGAATGGAGTTTCATTATTGCAATTTTCAGTTCTTACAAGTTATTACAAAGTCTCTCTTTATCAACCCTAGATAAAGTTCAGAAATCTAAAACACTATTAGATTCTTAGAGACAACCCACTGAGAACACTACTTAGTATACCCCTAGAGAAACTCTATCTCTAGATTACAAGAAAGAAACTCAATTACAATAGACAATCAAATACAAAATTCACAAAACAATTACAACCTCAAAGTTTAAGGAAAGAAATCACCTGATGATCTAGTGAATGATATGCATATGAATGATTACACCAGGTTGAATAATGAAAATAAACTCAGAATAACACTTCCCTTAAGCTTTGAAAAGAAACTTCTTGCTTTAAGAAACACTTAAAAACCCATGAGTGTTTTTGTGAAAGCAAGAACTCTATGAACCCAGAAAATCACTAAAAGAATGTTTAGAAAGCCTTAGTATGCTCAGAATACGAATTGATCAAGTTATTGAAACAACTGAGCAAGGATTCTATTTATAATAAATTTTCTAATCGTCAGTAATCGATTAAATACGCTCCTGTAATCGATTATTTTGCTCATGTAATCGATTATCTCAAGACTATAATCGATTAAACTGTTCAACAAATTTCTGGGTATGAGCAACGAACAAAATAATCGATTATTTCGACTTGTAATCGATTAAAACAAACAGTTTCACAAATACAAATATACTGTGTAATCGATTACGAACTCTGGTAATCGATTAAACCAGGAAGCTGTATAAACTGGTTTGAACTATGTAATTGATTAAACCAGGAAGCTGCATAAACTGGTTTGAACTATGTAATCGATTACTACATTTGGTAATCGATTAAACTAGCAGAACATGTTAAGTATATGTATGTAATGTAATCGATTACTATTCTTTGTAATCGATTAAGACAGGAAGGTACTATTTTCTGTTTAGCTTATGTAATAGATTACAGACTATTGGTAATCGATTAAACTGTTCATCAAGGCTGTTTTATAAATGAACTAAGGTAAAATAATCGATTATTCTTATACGTAATCTATTACATTGTTCTTGAAAAGTTTTCCAGAATGCACTAAGAACAAAATAATCGATTACTATCTTAACTTAATCGATTAATCCAGTAGAAAACACATTTTTCCAAAAATCTTAGATTTAATTTCAAAACCTAAAACAATATCAAAGCCTTGTGAATTCTAATTCTTAAACTAATTGATTTAATGAATGATTGTGAATGCAATGCAATTGGATCATCAGAAATGCTTTTTCCTTTTACATTTAATCACAAGTTGTTCTTCAATCCTTCAAGGCATGTTGAAAGCTAAAACTTGAATCAAACTTTGCCTAAGCTTCAAGCAGCTCCCCCTGAGTTCAACATATAGAATCTTCAATAAAAGAACATTATGTGTAGAAGAATTAGTGCATGTAATATGTGATGAGTCTAACACCTCTAAGGAGGAAAAAATATGTGATGATGATGCAGGAAAATTGGAAGATGTTATGCAATTTAATGAAAAGATAAAGTTTGATTCAAATGACAATGTGGAACATTCAACACCCATTCAAGAGCAAAAGGATTTGAGAACCACTAAAGATCTTTCTCTTGCCAATATCATAGGGGAAGCATCAAAGGGAGTCTCTACTAGATCCTCTTTAAGAAATCTTTTTTGTACAATGGCATTTGTTTCACAAATTGAACCAAAAGACATTGACCAAACTTTACTTGATGAACATTGGATGATGACCATGCATGAAGAATTAAATCAATTTAAGAGAAATGAAGTATGAGAAATAGTTCCTAGACCTTCTTCTCATAAACCTATTGGCATCAAGTGGGTTTTTAGAAACAAACTTGATGAAAATGGTATCATCACAAGGAACAAGGCCAGATTGGTTGCTAAAGGATACAACCAAGAGGAAGGCATTGATTATGATGAAACATATGCTTCAGTTGCAAGTTTGGAGGCTATTAGGTTGCTGCTTGCTCATGCATGCTTAATGAGTTTTAAATTGTTTCAAATGGATGTTAAAAGTGCTTTTTTAAATGGATATATGGATGAGGAAATCTATGTTGATCAACCTTCTGGATTCATTAATTTTAAACATCCAAATCATGTTTTCAAATTAAGAAAAGCATTATATGATTTGAAACAAGCTCCAAGGTCTTGGTATGAAAGGCTGAGCAAATTTCTGATTGACCAATCTTTCATAAGAGGACAAGTGGACAAAACCTTGTTCATCAAGAAAAGAGGCAATGATATTTTGATTGTTCAAATTTATGTAGATGATATAATATTTGGTTCATCTAATCAGTCTATGTGCAAGGAATTCTCTATCTCTATACAAAGTGAATTTGAGATGTCTATGATGGAAAAATTGATATTTTTTCTTGGAATTCAAGTGAAGAAATTGAAGAATGGAATATTTCTCAGTCAATCAAAATACTGCCATGACTACATCAACTTATCTTGACTTAGATGAAAGAGGAAAAAGTGTTGATGAGTCAAAGTACAGAGGAATGATTGGATCCTTGTTATACTTAACTGCAAGTAGACCGGATATTATGCTAAGTGTTTGCTTATGTGCAAGATATCAAGAAAATCCAAATGAATATCATCTTACTGCAGTAAAAAGGATACTCAAATATCTCAAATCCACACCAAAAGTTGGATTATGGTATCCTAAAGGTACATCAATAAGCATAATTGGATATTCTGATTCAGATTTTGCAGGATGCAAATTGGATAGAAAAAGCACTAGTGGAACATGTCACTTATTGAGAAGCTCACTAATTTCTTGGCATTGTAAGAAATAATCATGTGTAGCCCTTTCGACTGCTGAAGCTGAATACATTTTTGTTGGAAGCTTTTGTGCAAAAAGTCTATGGTTGAAACAACAACTACAAGACTTTGGTGTTGAGTTACAGGAAATTCCCTTGCTGTGTGACAACACAAGTGTTATCAACATTTCCAAAAATCTTATTATGCACTCAAGGACCAAACACATTGAAATCAAACATCACTTTATCAGAGATCACATTCATAAGGGTAATATCAAAATTGAGTTTGTTGAAACTAAAAATCAATTAGCTGATATTTTTACCAAACCCTTAGCAAGAGATAGATTCGATTCACTTAGAAACATGCTAGGAATACTAGATGAATCTAGTGTGTGTTAGCATGCTGTCTATGTGATAATCTACATGAAAATGAACCTTATACTTGTCATTCTTTACAAAAGCATTCAATTCAAAATTTGCTGCATATTTACTGTTCATTCTGATAAATTCTCAGTTTTAATCGATTAAGCCACAGAATAAACGATTAAATTGGCTCTAACAGGTGTTTAGATTGAATTTTGAACTCATGTAATCGATTACATAAGTGACGTAATCGATTATTCTTCATATTTTTTAAATTCAACGTTCACTGGAATAATCGATTACGACATCGAATTAATTGGTTACACAAGTTGAAAAACCTTCTGAAAAATTATTTCTCTTTGGAATAATTGATTACCGCAGTTCATAATCGATTACATATTGAACTTCATTGGTTTAATGGATTACGCCTCGGGTTAATCGATTACAATTTATACGAAACCTGTCTTTGTTCCGAAATAATAGATTACTTAAGCTCGTAATTGATTATTCATGGAGTTACTGCAAAATCTTAAAGATTTTTTTTTGGATTTGTAACTGCCCAACTGCCACCTAAT
Source organism: Glycine tomentella (assembly GCA_007407185.1). Lineage (NCBI taxonomy): Eukaryota > Viridiplantae > Streptophyta > Magnoliopsida > Fabales > Fabaceae > Glycine > Glycine tomentella. The sequence continues at coordinate 40,748 of PYAF01001067.1, read as the reverse complement.
TCAAAAATTTGAATTATCTGAGCCTTTATGGTAGTGGGTAAATTCAAAAAGACAGTTATGCTTTCAAATTTCAAACTTTGGAGATCAAATTCATCTATATATACAGCCTTGAGCTTGAGACAAATCACACCCCTCAAGCCTTGCAATTCCTCTCTGCTTCTCTTCTTAAAGTCTATTTTCTGTGCTTCTTATTTCTTTTAATCCTCACACTCACCATGTCTGCTCACAAAAGAACTAAAACCTCTAAAAGGAAGGCTGCTGAAACTTCTAGCCCTATTGTGAGCAGGCTAGATCATTGGTTCCCAGCTGAGCGTGATAAGATCAATTACCTATAATTCAATGCTACAAAGCTTATCTGCCCTCCTAAACACCTTGACCTTGCTTGGTTCATCAAAGAAGGGCTTTCATTTCCCTGCATTGATTGAAGCTCAGGGATTGAAAAAGTTTGTTGAAATGAAGGGTACCGTTTACCCTGATCTTGTGAAGGTTTTTTACACATGTGCCAAAGCCTCCATGGATGGAACTATTATATCTCAAGTCAATGGGGTGGTGATGGAAATCACTCCTGAGGTCTGGCAAGAAGTTGCTAGAATTTCCTTTGTTGGTGAAAGGAAATTTGAGGAAGAAGCTGAAGGCTACAACAGAGTTGAAACCTATAGAAGTATGGTGCTTGATCCTCATATGAGACTAAAATTGAGGCTGAACACTGGTCCTATGACTCATGAGGACAAACTTCTTCACTATAGAATCACCTATTTCTGACCCCAAGGTCCACCAATCATGCACAAGCCACTGATGATGACATACAACTTGTGTATGGCATGAAAAACTCCATTCAGATGAACTGGATCCTCATCCTTGAGGGAACCATGCTGAAATCAAAGAGATTGGTGAACTATCCCTTTCCTTATGTTGTCCTTGTGTCTAGATTCATTGATTATTTCAACATAGATGCTCCAATGAAGTGGTTGACAATAACAATTCAAGCAATAGTCTCATCAAGGAAAAACACCTCAACAAACTTGGAATTCTGAAGACTCTTTATGGCTGGCAGATGGCTGGACAACAAGTGCCTCTTGCTGGTGCTAAAGATGAAGGAGATGAGGAAGAAGAAGCTGAAGTTGAAGCTCCTGCTCAACCATCCTACAACCCCTTTGAATCTTTGATAATTCAGAAGATGGATGCTCAATTGTCTCTGCACCATGAGCACAGGGTTGAGACAAATTTATCTTTGGAAGAGATGAAGTCTAGATTAGAGAACATAGAAGCTAGGCTTGTTATTGATGATGTTGACAAACTAGCTTGATTTGCTTCTGTTCTTTATGCTTTCTTCCTATTTCTAAGTTTGTTATGCTTTGTTTAATGCTTGTTATTTTCAACCTTTATGTAATACATCATTTCCCATTAATATAAGTTATGTTTTCTCCTCTTTATATGATCTCCTTGTCCATTATTTTTTTGTCTTTGATAAGCCAAATATGGGGAGAAATATCTGTAAATATCTGTAATATGATAGGGGGAGATAAATAAGATGGAGGGAGATAAATGACATACTCTGTATGATGATGTGCTGTGCTATGATTTTTTGCTCTGTATGTTTATGAAAAATTATACAAGTAAGGGGGAGCACATTTAAAGCATTTGATACTTAACACCTACTTAACACTTGTTCTTGCAAAAGCTGATTCAAGTTCCAGGATATCAAGAATTATTTCTCTATCATTCATCCCTCAAGTGAAATCAAACTTTAAACAATTGAGCAGTTGATATTTGGCATGCTCAAATCCAAAAAGGGGGAGATTGTTGGATGAAGAGGAAGTTGCAAGAAGAATCAAAAGCAAAAATGAAGAAGAAGCTTGATGGTTGGCTTAAAGTTGTTTTTGCTTTATCATGCCCAATCAAGTATGAAGACATGTGCAATGTGTTTAAGTTTGATTCAAGTACATTGCTTTGTGATCCTTGCATTGCCATTTGCATGTCTCATTAAATTTTCATAAGTAGGTGCTATTTAAATTTAGAAGTTGCTAAGTAATTTCAAAGGAAAACTATTTCTCATGGCTTTATTTTTGAAAAAATGAAATCTTACTATTTTAATCGATTGCATAGTAGATTAATCGATTAAAATGTTCTTATTCATATATGGAAAAGCCTTGAAGAACACTTTAATCGATTACATGATTGAGGTAATCAATTACATAATGTATTTTGGAAAACCATGCCTTTCTGCTTTAATCGATTACCATTTCTCGTAATCGATTACATAAGCTTTTTAGAAAACTCTACTTTTCTGCTTTAATTGATTACATTGCGGAATAATCGATTAATCTGTTCGTAATCTGTTTTCAGATTTCCGAGGAACAATTTAATCGATTATTTGGTTACTTTAATCGATTACATAAGGCAAATAATCGATTACACTATCGTTTTAATCGATTATTGTCAGTTAATTTTGTTTTTTAAAAGCCTTTGTAAGTCATTTCTATAAATATAGAACTTGTACGAATTATTCTACATCTCTAGGTGACTTACCAAAAACATTCTAAGCTTTCTAAAGTGTCCAAGAAACTGATTCCACAGTGATTAATACATCTTGTAAAGATCAAGATTTTTGAATTTTAGAAAGGATGTGCTAAAGAAAAGAAGATTTCAAGATATTGATTCTGAGCTATAGAATTCATTCTACCTAGATTGTATGGTAATCTCATTTCGTTTTTCACTCATTCATACATGATGGATTACAGGTAGTGTTTGTCTTGAATCATTCTTTTTGGTTTTACCAAGAGTTTTTGTTTTGTTGTATTGTATCTTTTCAAATTAATTCCTTGTAAAGTATTCTAGAGAAGGGTTATCTAAGTTTGAAGATTTGAGTAGGTTTCTCAAGATCTTTGTGACTTGTGTTCTAATAGTGTTTTAGAATTCAGGATCTATGTCTAGTGTTGATAGAGATAGTCACTTGTTGTGCTTGTACAAGAATAATTTGAAATAATGAAAACTTTAACCTAGTGTTGGTTGGAAGATACTGAATGTAGTCTCTATGTTTGTGAGGTAAACCAGTATAAATTGTTGTGTGATTGTATCTTTACCATTATATCTTTCATTATTCCTGGTTGGAAATCAATAGACAATCAATAAGAGATATTTCATTCATTACATGCAGTTCAAGGTCATATTAGATTGAAATAAAAATCTATTTTTGATTAAGGGTGATTGTGTGAATCCAAAGACTATCTTAAGAAATGGTTGCAGAGTTCACAGAAACATGTCTACCTTGCAGCGTACTTGAATGGGTAAGTAAAATTGTACCAATGACCTGAAATAATGTATGCAATACAATAACTTAATGTTTTCCAATGAAGTGCACATTGGCAACTGGTCGTTATATGTCCTAAGGACAATGTGGTCGTGTGGTTCTATTCGTTGCGCAATAAGCCTGAGAACTACCTGAAAGGAATTATTAACAGGTAGGTTGTAATTTGTAACACATTTACTTTATTATTTCTAAGACATGAATATGTTAATTGTACAATATGCATGCATGTTTCTCTTAAGCAGTGCTTTAAAGGGATTCTGCGATACTCAGGGACCTAAAACAAAGGCTACTACTAAATGGATTGCGGTTAAAGTACGTAATTTAAATAATGGTTTATGTCTTCAAAATAATTTTTATTATTATTTACACTAATTTCCGTTTAAATTTAACTATGTTATTGAATTTAGTGTAGTAAACAAAAAGGAAACACTGAGTGTGGCTATTATGTCATGCATTGGATGTCGACGATAGTACAAGGAGACTTCAGGGATAACTAGGACATGGTAATTGTCCAATTCAAAACTAATTGTATTTTCTTATACTTGTTTTTATTTATACTTATTAAACTTTGACTTTATTATGTCATGCAGTATTTTGCTGATTAGAGACCACTGGAATCCGAGAGATTGAAGGCAATTCGGATTCAGTGGAGTACATTTTATCTTAGAGTTAGGAATGAAGCATTAGGTGATTAAGGGAATTTCAATAAAACAATTGTATAAATAGTTTAAAATTACAATCGCTTAAAGACAATCATTTTATGCATATTGGCACTATTGAAAAATTATTATTCACATATGATTTAATTGTACTGTATTTTGAAACTGGCTGGATGTCTGTTTTTCCATTTGCCAGTTAAAATTGGGTTAAATTAATAAAGCATATAGTATATTAAAAAAAAACAAAAAGTCAACATCAGTTTTTAGTAAAAAATGATGTTAATATATGTAACATCATCAATTTTTTACTGAAAATCGATGTTGTTGTTCTGTAGCAACATCAATTTTCTATAAAAAACTGATGTTGTTACATCACAACAACATCGATTTTTATAGAAAATCGATGTTGCTGAGCACATGCAACAACATCAGTTTTTACAAAAAAATTGATGCTGTTACATCACAACAACATCGATTTTCAGTAAAAACTGATGCTGTTACATATATTTATATCAGTTTTTACTAAAAATCGATGTTGAATTATCATATTTAACATTTTTTTCTTTTATTTCTTATTTGCCGATATTGGTTTTTTAGAAAAATCTATGTTGTATACTTTTGTTAACATCGATTTTTGAAAATCGATGTTAACGTCCAGACTTTTAACATCGGTGATTTCAACATCGGATATAAACCGATGTGGAAAGGCCAAAATAACCGATGTTAAAAGCCTATTTTCTAGTAGTGTAGGCTTGAAAGTCAGAACTTCTGCACTTGAGTTTTGGACTGCGAGTTTCGATTTTAATTGATGTAATTAGCATAATTAGTTAGTTTAGATGAGCCTAATCAGAGCTCATCCCTTAATTCTGTTGAGTAACTATATATTAGTGTAGTTAGGAGTTATTTGAGGACACACATAGAGACACAGATACAAAAACAAAATTTATAACTTCTTGTGCAAGTTTTCAAAATTAAATTTTTTTTCTCTCTTTTTCTTTCAATTGTTCTATAATTTTTCTTCTTCCTTTCATCTCTATTCTTCTATTTTTCTCACACAAATTTCTTAGCTCTTCCAATGATGATGATCATGCAAGGCTAAACAATCAATCAATCAAAGGATCCAGTCCAAGCAAGGAGAACTTGAGTTCTAGTTTGGTATTCTAATTTATATGTGAATGTTCATCTTCTTATTCAATCCTCTTTTCGATTTTCAAGATTATGAATATGTTTAGGATTGAAAACAAATTAGGTTATAGAATTATTTCCTAATTTTGAATTTTAGTCATAGATTATTTGAATGATATTTCAATCCAATTTGTGATTTTTAATTGACTTAGGAGTTAATTCGATTGAACTGCTTCTAATGATATTGAATGAACCTTCATAATATGATCATTATATGAGAACTATGATAATTTTCATTGCTTGTTTTGGTGAATTGGATTGATAATCTTTTGAATCTATTTTTAATACATCTTTTATCAATTCTGTTAGTTTCTGTATTTTCTTCAATTTTTGTTCATTGTTTGCAAACTATGTGATAAAATTCCCCTGTTGTTTATAAGTGGATTAAGTCATAAACCAAATTAGACTGTATCTCTGAGTTGACCTAGGTTAATCCTGTGCTACAGAATTATTTTAGTTTTATTTGTTTTGTTACTGATGGACTCCTGAACTCAATCAATTCTTCAATGGAAAGAAAAGCAGAGTATGAAGTGCTCTGTTTTTGGACAGCTTTTAGGTTTTTGTGATTTGAGAAATGGAACAATGGAAGAAGATTAGAAGTGGATTTGGATTGACACCATGGAATAGGAATTCCAATAAGTCTTGCAAGAATCACCACAATAGCTCAGAAGCTATTGATAAGAAAAAAGAAGTTCTTCACTAAGAACAAGGGAAAATAACTCTCAACCTCTCACACACAAAGTGCATTCTAATTTCATTTAACCAAAAGTCCTTACAATCTGTTAAAATGTAGCTTATATAGGCCACGAAACTATAAGCTAATGAAATGTAAATGCGTCCTAAATGAAATACAAATGTAGCTTCCAAGGAAAGCCACCCAGCAACTACTTAAAAACTGAAAAATAGTGCTTCTGCAGCAGAAACGATAATAATCAATTATTTCTAATGGTAATCGATTATTTTGAAACAAATAATCGATTACTAACTCTTGGTAATCGATTACATTGCTCATATCAGTTTGGAAACTGACTCATGAACAAAATAATTGATTATCTCACCAAATAATTGATTATCACATGAGCTCCTAAAATCATGTAATCGATTACACATCGGAATAATCGATTACCATCGAGCTAAGTTTAAAAACTACACTACTGATGATCATGTAATTGATTATATAGGACATGTAATCGATTACAACAGAACTATTCACAATTCTAACATTTATACAAGTGCATTTAATCGATTACAGGCTACTTGTAATCGATTACAACAGATAAATTCAGCATTTGGTATCCTTCTTCATGGTTCTTCAAGAGATATAAGCTGGATTGTATATGATCTTAGAGTGTTTGAGCCTTATCCCTTGTCATTGGTCCTTTAATTACCCAATGAAGTGCCTCCATGTGTAATTCCAAGTCTTCCTTCACTTGCCTTGGTTTTAAGATTGTATCAGTTACGATTCGACAATCGTTATCAAAAATTGTCTTAGAATTCTCATTTTTTTTAAAAAGACATTTCTAAGACGGTTTTACAGAGAACCATCTTAGAATGTCTTTTTTCTTTTTTAAAAGAATTCCCTTTTATTAATTCATAACCTTACCAAATTATTATTATTGTTATTATATAGGGTTGTTATGATAAAAAGATAACATAACAATTACCGAGTTATATATTAACATTTAGCACATAGTCACAATACACATTCTAATCATATATCTATGCCTTAAGGACTATTTTGAATTTAAAGTCAACTATTTTTAAATAAAAACCACCAACATAAACTAAATAGTATTTCATATCTCATTTCCAAAATTTTCACCCAAATAATAACCCAAAAAAAATTATATTAATATGACTATTTAAGAGATAACCATAACAATACTCTTTAAGGAATACATGGCAACTTTCTATATGACTTCGGAAAGATAAACATAAGGCTTCACAGTGAGTATGCCAATAATCTCCACCACAACTGCTCCCACATCCTACCAACTTCCATTGTCAATCTTCCCTGCAAGGCCCCAAGCAGAAGTCATAGAGAATAAAATCAAAAAACTAATGGCTCTTAACGATAAACAAAAAATGACAGAAACAAAAAGAAAATCCAAGAATTCAAAAATAGTGAGAGACATCATCAAATTACACATGAGGCTCGATGAGATGAAAAACACTACACAAAACAATGTAGACAACATGCTAACAATTCAATTCAACTCAACGTGTTACGGAATTCCCCCTGAGCCCAAATTGCATAAAGCCCATCAAGAAACGGTCAACTTCACTTAAACAACCTCATCTGCACGTGCTCCTAACCTCCTAAGGTAGTGGAGATAACAACACTATACCCACTAAACCCACTATGCAGTCAATATCTGGATACAGATAATGGATGAGGCTCACTACTCAACTAACTCAGGTCAATATTCTCAAGGCTATAAATAGGGATGTCCTCCATGGACAAAGGTACACACACACACACAAAATCCACTCTCTTTTCCATTTACACTGTGCACACACCTCACGCCATTGGTGTTGTTTATACAAGCATAGTGATCTTCTTCCCTGAGGTATTCAATCTTCATAAATACCTTCAGAGAGAGAGAGAGAGAGTTTGATCCAATATAAAATATCTGGCAAATCTTGCTGGACATCTCTATTTTTCACGAACAGAACATTGGCGCCGTCTATGGGGACGTTAAATTTCAAATCCCGCGTTCCTGATAGTAAACACAAGAAGTAATAATTAGGCTGCACACCCACCCTCTGATACAGAAAAAGGAGAGGAGAAAGAGAACATCTAAATTCGCATGTTGAGAAGGGCAGAAACTGTCATCCTTCAATCTTTTTTATCTCCTTGTTTAACCATTAGATTTTTTTGAAACTTTTAAAACAAGTTCGTGACTTATTATTCTTAACATCTAACGGTTGGTTTCTTGAATAGAGGCTTGAAGCATTACCAGAAAATCCCAAACCGAAATGGTTCAGAATCCATTTTCTGAAACAGGCAGCGGTATTGCAAGGGATATTTCTCTCATACTAACCGTTGGATCGCGTTCAAACCTTGAGGAAAGATTACTCAAATCTGTTTCTACATTTTGACCGTTCGGATCATTCATTGAAGCATTTTTAAGAGGGAATGTTTCAACTGCAAACAAAGGTTATCAGAATTCTTGCTCTCTTCTATCTTGTTTCGGGCAGTGATATTGAGAAAAAATTATCTCTTTTATCAACCGTTGGATTATACCATATGCAAATCTATTAGTGTTTGTGTTTAATCAAAATATCAAACTAATACAACTTTCGCTCTCACTTCTAAGGGTGTCCAGAAGTTGTCTTCATTCAATTTTAGTAAGAAAAAAATTAAACTAAGCCAATGGATTGAATTAGTTTGTTTTTGTTTTGCAATTTTCTTCTTTTGTACCAAATCTATACCAGACAAACCTGATGAAGAACATTTTGGTTTGGTTTGATTCATCTAGTTTGATTTTATTTTTATTTTAAAAATTAGAGAGGGGTTTGAGTTAAATTCTTTGTTATTACCTTTTCCTTTTTCCAAAACATCATCATATAGTGCATATAAATAAAAAATATGAAAATTGTTAACCAATGCCCTAAGAGAAATGAATACGAAGTGGAAAGTATAGAATTTTTTATTATATAAAATAATTATACTTTATCATCTAATAAAAAATTAGTATTTATAATAAATTTGTTAACTTTATCAAAATTATTTTATCAACGATATTTTGTATTAAATGATTATCATTTAACTATTTTACATAATCATCATATTATCATTAAACACATTCTATTTGCAATCTTTAGCTGGGCCAATAAAATCTTAATGCAAATTTGTGATCCATCAATACACTCTAGCATTTTGTTCACATAGCACTTTGTTAACAATATTGATGAGGAAATGGGGTTGAAATTTCACCTTAGAAAGAGAAAGGTCGTCCTCTTATTTGCTTCTTTGTAAGTTGTAACTAGCTACGTGACGAGTTGACGAGGCCCTTCTTCTCTAATAATAGTACTTTGCAAATATCAGACTGGCCTGCATTAAAAAAAGAAACATCCCAGCCATGAGCCACCTTCTTTCAGCTTAATTTCAGATTATAATTTTTTTTAGCTAAGAGATAACAATTAGTGTTTTATTCCCCCAGACATTTTATAAGCTACTGTAGTGGATTATACATGCAGTTAATCTATATTTTATAATTAAAAACCGCATATTTTATTTTTTCAAGATTGAAGCAAATTCAGAATAGCTCACCAATTCAGAATATCTTAAACAATAAAAATGTTATGACATTCTACAATTAACAAAGCCTTGAAGTTCTGACAATACAAACAAGTTGCACAAATCAATTTTGTGAGAAGAGACAAACCGGGAAGGATGAGCATATCTCAGCCATTGCAATCCCAACAAACCAAGTGAAGAAAGAAACCACTATCCACCCCCAGACAAGAGTGGCAGGGCCTGCATATTGAAGCCTAGAACCATAGAGAGGTGTAATTCCAGTGAAAAGGGTCATTGTGGAAAATGATATTGCCAGAGTCTTAAACATAGTCTGCACTATAAATCGAAAAGCTAAACAGATTTAACTAAAAGAAAACTAGGATCAAGAATCAGCTCCATCAAACACAAGATGGCAAAAATATAATAAAAAAATAAAAGAAAATACCATTTCTCTTCTTAGTTCTTGCTTGTAACCAAGCTCATTGAGCCTCTTCTCTGCTGGATCCATAGTTTTTAGTGGTATTTCCATGCGAGTAACTAGATTTTCCAGATCCTTTGTTATTTAAATTATTGGCATCCCATATATTAATTGATTTTGTATCACCCCTGAAGTACAGGCATAAAATTGATAAATAATGGCATTAAAAAGTACAAGAGATACGGCAGTCAACATACTTCTGTGCAGCCTAGCCAGTCCTTTGGGAAAGCCTAGCTAGTCCTGCAACCTCCAAGGAAAATTCAAGTGAAAAACCAAAATAAAAGTTAAAGAGAAAGAGAGATAAGAGGAACAAGAAGAATAGTACATAGGAAAGAGAAAATAAAGAGGGTGAAGCAGCAACCTTTAATTAACAAAAATATAATACTCAAACTTTAGCTATATATAGCATAAAATTAAAAAGGGGAAACCCCATCAAATGAATTGGACAAGCTAGAGTGCAAGAACAAAACAACCACAATTAAGCATACTATTAATATGGCATACTAAAAAAGGAGAAGGCCAATCACTTCCTGGAAATTAATTAAGGAACTTGTTCATATTGACAAGCTAGAGTACAACAAAGATAACCTTTGAATGAAGTATAAAAATTAAACACCAAAAGGTAGACACAGATCAGTTCAGTCACTACCTGGAAACCAAACATCAGCTGAAGCCAATCCAGAATGTCTTCATTTACTTTGTTGCCATGTTCCTTTGGCCAAGGCAAACCCCTGGTATTACGGAGTGCAGAAACAGCAGTTTGAATATGTAAAACCAAATAAGTACCACAACCTAATCAACACATTGAACCACAAATTACCAAGTAGTTTTGATTCTTTGTGAATTGTTAAAGAACCACAAATTACCAAGTATTACCATTTGGTACATGTAATAAATTTTAAAGAATTAAGAAAAACATGATGCTTTCTAGTATTTTACATATAAAATTAAGCATTCATGATTCCTGCAAAGACTGGTCTGGAATATATAACAAGAAATTCCCTACCCCCAAAACTATAAATTTTTCAATGATCTATAAAATTCAAGACCATTTTTACCCTTGTGATTAAGAACATTTCCAATCAAACCAAGAATCTGATTAGTCAATTCATCAATGAGAGCAACAACATTTGTTTTCCTTTCTCAATGAAAATTAGCAACACGTAGAATCTTCTGAAAACTTAGCTTCTAAAGAATATTGGACTTCGAATTGTGTATATCCTTATTAAACATGGATTTATTCTGCAGTTATCTAACCAAACTTGTCAAATAACATACACCTTACAAGTACACACAACAACAACTTACAAAGATAAGCAACTCTTTTGTTGCTAGCTTCTACTTCATTAGCAACACGGAGGATGGAAGCTATCTCAACAAGTGAGGAAGGCACCATTTCACTGTCGAAGATCGTGTCAGCTCCTAAATTCCCAGCAGTCTGAGTATCATCCCAACACCACCTGCCTCCTTCACTATCTTACTCTTTTCCAACTTTGACTCCCCTAAGTACCGAGGTTGTTAAGATCGTAAATCGGGGATCGTAAGATCTGATCGAGATCCTACTATGAAACTACAGAAAGAAAAAGTGGGTACGGAAAGACTGTAATAGCAATTATCTAAGTTAAAATTCAAAAGCCCATTTGAAAAATATAATATGAAACTGCATAACGAAAAACTGGGGGTACAGAAAGCAAATATGGCCCAAATAGCATTTATGATTCTTTTCTTCTTCTCTCTTGGTCTGCCATCTTCTTTCTCTTCAGTCTTCACGGTTGTGGCGTCGTTTCTTTCTTCTGCAGACACATTTTTTTTTCTTGCCACCTCCACCCTCCTCTCCGGCGATCTCTCTATCAATTAATATCACCACCTCGGACGAGAACGGGAGAAGGCCAGAACAGAGAAAGGAGAAGAGGAAGGGAAAGCAAGAAGCGGAAAGGGCGAAGACAACCTACCTGGTCGCGCGAAGTCGGGGGAGGTCGCCGGTCAGGTCGACCGTCGCAGGTCGCCGGTAAGGTCGCTGGTCATAGGTGCGCACTTCTCTGTTTGCGTTTTGGTTTGAAATCGAACCCTAGAGCCTTTTAACCAAGCACGTCGTGGGATTGGATTGGATCGGAGATCCTACGATTTTACGAGCAAAATCGCGATCCCACTCCGATCCTACCCGTTCCCGATCCTACTCACGATCTGGATCGCCGGCCGCCGAAAAAATCGCAGGATCGTGCGATTCTACGAGTTGATGCGCGATCTTAACAACACTGCTGAATACTCTGTATGTCGACACACAAGAACCTTTCCTTTGGCCTTGGTCTGATTCAGGGAACTATCCACACAGTAACTGCAGAAATGTTGAAAAGAGAACAACATTTATCTTAAAAAAACCATCCCTCTACATTGACTTTTAGGTTGTTTTCACTTTAAAGTGCCTTGTTCTTCACCTGGATTGATAAGGAGTGAAATATCCAGTAAAGGATTCAGATGCATCAATCAATCTTCTGGAGGCATTCATTCCCAAGAGTCTGAGACTCTCACCCTGTGTCATTATAGAGAACTAAATTCAGGGAAAAGTCATTACAACCAACAACCCACACATTTCTATCATGAACAGGCACTTTCAAATACATTAGACTAACATACTTGAGCTAGGAGGAAAACTGCCCATAATAGAATGAATATATTCATAATTGCTATACTTTGAACAGAGATCTAATCTAGCAGTAACATGCTGACTTACAGTTATGTAACTAATTGATTAACAGTCCTTACTAACTCTAACAGTCTCTAATATCACAATGTTCATGAGTCATGACATGCAACACAAACTAATAATATCTAGCACCAGAGTGAAACTAAGAATGAATTACGATAGAAGTTGACTGACCAAGAAACTTTAATCCATGTCAAAGAAGAAAGCTACAAGAGCATGACCTGTAAAAGCACTGGATTGCCGGTGACACCCTTTAATGGCAGCAACAATAAACAAAAGAACTAACTTTTATATCAAGTATCATATAGCCAATATAAAAAGTACAAGTCTGTGCATCATTTATGAATCATATGCCAGTGACAAATATTTACATAGAGGAAAGTAATTCATAAATTTGGTGTAAAAAATGTAACTTGTTCAAGTATAAAAAAAAATAAGGTACATTGTTTGTGTTTTTAACTAAGTTATGGTAGAAGAATAATTTATTGGCTAATTGCTATTTTGCTAAGTCACATTAGGGGAGGTCAACTCTGCCTAGTAAAATTTCAGAATTTAGAACAACCACACCAGCTCATTTAAAGTGCGATACTGCGATTACTCAAGGAAATTATGTTGTTTTCAAATTAAAATCAATCAAAACACTAGTTTGAATCAAATTGATAAAATAAAAAAGTCATACCTTCAATAGATCTGGTTCTCAGAGTATTTATTATTACACAGGTATCCTAACCAAACTGTGATTAGTGCCATACAAGCTCTTTTGTATTTTATTTGTTTATAAGTATCATACATGCTTCTCTTATCAACATGATATATGGTACTTCCTTCACATTAATGGGACTTCCTTCCTTCCATTTATGTAGGTCCTGCATGCATAATAAGGCAAGCTCAATTAATTGATTATTTAGAAATAACTAATGTGAAAAAAAATATAGTAGAGCAGATTTTGTTATGCAAAGAACCTGTAAGGTGAATGATAGGGCTGCAAGGAACCATAAGAATCTGCCAAAGTAATTAAATATCAATTTTTTAAGAATCAAATCAGCGCACACAAGAAAAAAAAACACCATGTGTCCAAAATTAAATGAACAAAATATCAGTTAAGCAAAAATATGATTGAATAGCAAGGAAAACTACAATAAACCTTGGATTCCACGAGATTTTATTGTATTTTTTGTTAATAATTATTTTATTATGAAACATATTTTTGGTTATTTTTTATAATATTTAAAAGATAATTATATAATTATATTACTCTACATCCCTTGAAAGTTAGAGGATAAAAATAATTTATATTTTGATATTAAAAATGTTGACTTTTGTCTTAGAATAAAGGCAATTACAGTTTGCCAACTTAATTGAAACAAGTGAGAAATATAATAATTAGCCTTTTAAAACCAAAAAAAAAAAGAATTCATGTAACATAACAATAGAGCCAAGTGAGAAATATAATAATTAGCCTTTTAATATTTTTTTTCTTTTTTTAGTAGCTCATGTTCAAACGCAGGTTAATCCCACAAAGGGACAAATAAAGCCATTAATGAGAAGTACATTCCATATGTATGTAGATGACAACTTTAGCATGAAAAAGGTGCATGAAAATCTTATTTAGATAAGAAAACTCATTACAGATAATATATTTATGGAAAAAAGTCACGAGCCTGGTTTAAATGTATAGACTAAATATGTGAAAACTTCCTTCAGCCAATTAAATTCTAACCAGTTCCAGTTATTGATATCACTTTTAAAATGATGAAACTGCCAAAAGACAATATTTATTTTATAATTACCATATAACTTTAGTAACTAGTTATTGATATCCCTTTTAAGGTTCAATACTTTCACACTATAATATTAAAAAGAAGATAGAAGTAACCGTTCTTGGCCGGCAGTGTCACAGATCTGAGCCTTGACGCTCTTGTGTTGAATGACCAAAGTATGCCTTTGGAACTCGACGTCGATTGTAGCCTTTGAGTCCAAATTGAACTCGTTTCTTGCAAAGCGTGCCAGTATTTGCTATTTCCCCACCGCTGAATCACCAATCTGCGACTTCTCCATAGCCTCCTCCACTAGCCATACACCAATCCCTGGTTACTTCAGATCCATAACATGTTATCTTATTCATATTCTTCAGAGTATGTCACGGGCAACAATTAAAAGGAAGCAGTAAATCATAAAATAAAAAATACATAAGAGAAATAAAAACAGAGCGTGAAATAAAAGCAAAACTAAATCTGCTATGTTCTTTCGTGAAACTAAAAAAACCATGAAAGCAAAAAAGTAAGCCATGAAGTTTAAACGCATAAACAAAATACACCTCGAATAGACCCCGGAAACTTTGATGAAGGACGTCAAGGGAACTCCAGAACCAGAAGAGGGAACGCCGGAATTGGAAGAGGGGATGCCAGAAGATGCAAAAATCATTCACAAACATTTAATTTGTTTGTCATATAATGCACATCCATAACTATTTTTTTTAACAGCCAAGACAAATTTAGTCACAAAAACTTGGATAGGACAGAAGTAGTGACCTAAACCAGGATAGGATCCAATACATCCCGATCACAGTTTCTCAAATTTCCGAAACAAAAATTTCACTATACATATCAGACACATGCTGTAAAAGCAGTTTTGTTTACTCATTATAACTTTATTTGACCAAATCCACATTAGAGAAGCTCAACTTTATTTGATCGAATCAGCATTAGAGAAGCTCAAAACTACACATTAAAATAGTTACCTTAAGGAAAATTGCTCATAGTTTCCCTCTGCAACTGGAACATTTTGACAGCCTACACACAAGACAAATATTATCCCAGCATTATTTACATATGCTATTAAATTTCATAGAAAAATGGACTCAAAAGAAGATGGTTACATTCTAATCATAGGTAATAAATCAAATTATATTCAGTTGATGGAGGAAGTATGGCTGCAATTTGAAGATCTTTAAGCCAGGCATGGTGATTATAACACAAAGCAATTGTGACTGCAGGATTGAAACGGCCATCAGAGACATGGCCAACATAATATGTAGCCACCGTGAGAGCTAGACCCGAAACAATTGCTATGCCTACTATTGTAAGTGACAACTTCTCGTTTACAAGAGCTTCTTCACATCCTGCAAATATAAGAATGTATGTACCAACAACCTCAGAAAAAGCCTACGAAAGCAAAGGTGGATTTAGATAATAGACATTAGCACATAAGAAAATAACTTGAAATTGATCTTGGAGAATTCAGACTTAATTGAAGAATCAACATTAACTGATAGTGAATCACCCATCATAGTACTTGAAATCTCGAATACCAAACTGCAGATTTGTATTCTTACATACATGCATGCAATATCTGTTTCAGTTAGATGCACATAAGGAGTACAAACGATAAAATAATATTGACATTCCTTAAATAAAGATTATAAAGAGTAAGACTCGCAATTTCGTGATTTCAACCCATAATAGAGAATATGTTATAAAGAATGCACTAGAAAATGTGTCACTAATATATGTTGGAGATTATTTACTTGAAATTTAAAATAAAAGTTTTACATATTCAAACATGACTCTGATAAATGACTACTGAACTTTGCTTTTTATACACTTACCTACAACAATAAAAGGTCGAAACGATTTGGAGGTAACACAAGTTAATTATGGGTATGGCATCTATGATCCATGTGATAGACTTTATTTAGCAAAATGGTTCTGAAATACAAAATTTTGTCTACATTCCTTACCTTTCCATCATATTCTGAAATACAAAATTATATCTACCTTTGAGTACTCAAAGTCACAAATTTTGACTCGTGGTGTAGTGCTTCCATCTAAAAGTGTGTTTTCAAATTTCAGATCTCTATGAAAAATTTGCTGCATAGACATTCCTTTAACTATCAATATCTATACATTGTGAATTCATGGTACATGTTAGGCTTAGTTTCGTACCATTGAAAAATCTTGCCTGTTGAAAAGTAACAAGTCTTAAGGACCAAATTTTCTGAATGAAATAATGCATATACTAGCATAACAGGACCAAATTAACCAAATATGGACTAAGTTCAACCTTTTGGGCTTCGTCAAATAGAACTTGTACAACAAGATAAAATCTAGACAATAAGAAGTAATCAAATAGTTTCTTACTTTCTATATTACCTCATCCTCACTGAATCTACCAGCATTGCATATCCTATCAAAGAGTTCTCCTCCAGAAGCATACTCCATTACTATGGCTAAATGAGTTGGTGTGAACAGGACCTGCAAATAGAGTCATCAAAGCTCACACAAAAGGATACTTTTCCTTCTTTTGAAACTGGTTGGAATATTATTCCAATGGAAGTATGTTTGCATTATAAAATTTAAATTTATTCAAAGGGAAGAACAGAACATTACCACTACAACCCACAAAGCACATGGAAAGGAGAAAATAGAAAAAATAATGAAAATTGAAATATAAGAAATAGGAGACCAAAATATTTTGATAAATTCATCCGAATAAGTTTGATGCGGGGACCTTTGTATTATTCTAAGTTCAAACTCCCTAGTTTGCAATCACGTAAATAATGGCTGATGTTTTAATTATATATATATATATATATATATATATTATTACATAATTCTACTCGTGATGAATCTCTTGCATGGGAACTAGCTAAGGTAGTCCAAGATTAAAATAAATCCAACATTTCATTAAAATTCCAACAAAGTAATAAACAATGCCTACATATACATGTACCGAAGAATTGCACATGTAATTAAATATAAATATAAATATAGTACCAATGATTCCGAACCATATTGAAGGAAAATATCCCCCCAAAAGCTTGGTCGAAATATTGCACAAGGTCGTATATGTTAGGTACTATATGTTGGGTCGAAGCAACAGGCGGGGAAGGTGCAGGTGCAACTGTGCAAGTGAGTGAATAGTCCCTAATTTGCTTTCAAGAGGTTTCTTATGAAAAGGGTGGTTTATGATTAGGTTATCTAAATAATTTACCAACATAGAACCTTTTACATGAAATATGGGGATGTGGCATTTTCATATATTCAATGTTTACAAACTAAAAGAAACATTTAATTAAAATAGTCGTTACAGAATTTCTTATATAAATACATTTTTTTTATGCATTTCCACACTCGTGCATTATCACGTGCCTCTGAATAAACAACAATTATCTTCTGTGAAGAAATGACATCTTAAAAGAAGTAGGTATAGCAAACCATTGCAGCAGAGAAAACCTTCCAAAAAATTGAATTTTGTGTATAGAAGAAACTTCATTAGAGACGATAACCACAATTATAAACTAAAAATGGATACATCCATTTTCAATACCATTTTCTTTTCTTCTCTCTTAAGAGTGCTCGTTGAGAAGTTTTTACCATCTCATTCGATCAGTTTTACCATTTGTTCCATCCCCCTCTTGCCTTAAGTCTTACCAATAATTCTATTCTCTTTAGCTCCAGCAAATTCATGCGCAAAAAGCATTTCAAGTAAAATCCAAAACAGTAGAAATTAGCTGTTATAGCGTTCAAAGACAAGGAAAATTAAAGGGCTGGGATGGAAAGCAAAACTCTCCCACTCCAAACAGTTGATCTCCTGCACCCAGTTGTCGTCAATGTCCACTTCATAACTTCATAAAGTTGTCAACGGAAATTCATCTATTTATCTTGAATGAGGAATCTCTCTCTGTTCAGCAGTGTCACACAGGAGAAGAGTGTCAGAAACATTATCGAGAAAAGAAAAATTAGGAAAACATTAAATTAAAAGAAATGGAAACTAATGGTTGGATTATTTTATCAAATAGCTGGTGCTCCAGAGTCAAAACACACGGGATAACCCAAAGTTTTGTTGGAAGGAGGATATTTGAGAAAATGAAAGTTTTAGGATTTAGAGGAAGAAAACACTTTTATAACTACACAACTCTTTTTCTCTAGCTTGGTACAAAATGATGGATATGACCCCTATTTATTCTAGTGACACCTAACTAATGACTAGGATTATGTCCACACAACTCTTAACTAGTGGCTACAATTCATTCTCTAGAATTCTCCATAATTTTCGTAGCCCAGATATTTCCATGATAGTTTATAAGTTGAACTATTCTAAATATTTCTATGGAGCAATCTAGAGTGAATTACTCTAGAATTTGGACTACGCACTTCTTGGATATTTATACATATTGGGGCATTTAACAATTAAACCCAATGGATCAAAACTAAATTAAGTTTAATATTCAACAACTCCCTTTAAACTTGATTTTGTAACTCCAAGCAATCTTCTCATCTTGACAAGGTCTTCATTCTTGAGTGACTTGGTGAAGATATCTGCAATTTGTTCTTGAGACTTCACATACTTTATATGCACCCCCTTTCTTACAATGCATTCCCTTATATAATGATAGCGTGTATCAATGTGCTTGCTTTTGTCATGAAAGACTGGATTCTTTACTAATGCTATTGCAGATTTGTTGTCAACATAAATATTTGTTGGCTCCTCTTGTTGCATATTCAACTCCTTCAGCAAATCCTAATCCAAATAACATGGTAGACAAATGATGTTGCTGCGACATACTCGACTTCACAAGTAGACAGAGTAACAATAAGTTATTTCTTCGACATCCATGTAAAAGCAGTATCTCCCATGAAGAACATAAACCCAGTGGTGCTTTTTCTATCATCCATGTCTCCAGCCCAATCGCTATCACTATATCCAACAAGTTTATATTCATTAGAGGATAAGTAAAATTAACAAGCCAAAGTCGATAGTACCTTTAATGTAGCGGAGGATTCTCTTTGCAGCTTTCAAGTGTGTGATAGTTGGAGACTCCATTAGCGACTAACGAATACAACAACAAAAAAGATGTCAAGTAGCGCAACCTTCCAACTAAGCTTTTGAAGAAAGTAGGATCAACATCTTCTCCTTCACCATACTTGGACAACTTAACTCCACATTCTATTGGGGTGTTGATAGGCTTGCAATTGACCATCTTGAATTTCTTCAGTATCTCTCTTACATAACCTTCTTGAGTGATGGAAATGCCTTCTTCTTTCTGCTTGATTTCAATGCCGAGATAGTATGCCATCTGTCCAATGTCAGTCATCTCAAACTCATTCTTCATCACTTTCTTGAAATCTTCAAACATCCTTGGATTATTTCCTGTGAAGACTAGATCATCCACGTACAAGCACACAATCAAAATATCTCGATCTTTGAGCTTAACATAAAGTGCATGCTCATAAGGGCATTTGATGAAATTGTTCTCTTGGAAGTACTTGTCTATTAAACTATTCCAAGCTCTTGGTGTTTGTTTTAGCCCTTAGAGTACCTTCTTCAGCTTCAATACCTTATCTTCTTGTCCTTTGACTTCATACCCTGCTGGTTGCTCGATATACACTTCTTCTTCAAGTACTCCATTAAAAAATGTTGACTTTACATCCATTTGGTGTATGCTCCACTTGTTTTGAGCTGCCAGATAAATAATTAGTCTAATATTTCCTAAGCGAACAAGAGCAAATACTTCGTGGTAATCGATTTCTGCTCGTTGACTATAGCCTTTTGCCACCAATCACGCCTTGTATCTTTCAACTTCTCCCATGACATTCTTTCTAGCTTTGTAGACCCACTTCACACCAATCGCCTTATGCCCTTTTGGAAGTGAGGTTTGTAACACCCTGAAATTTCGATAACTGAAAATAGAGGTTTAATGTATTTCTTGTGTTATTTGATTATTTGATTAGTTTAGAGTAGTTGAAATGTTATGTGAATTATTCATGTGCAATTGCTTGGTGTAGATGTTAAGTTATGTGGAGTTTGTTTGAATTCGTTGTAATTGAGTGATTCTGAATTTAACCCGAAAACCTGTTTTAGTAAAATCGTCATTATAGATTGGTTAACCGTTGGATCATCTTCAAATTTTAGATCAAGCTTCCTAACCCATATATGTAACTTTTGACCGTTGGGATTATTAATATATTGTTTTTAAAGTTAGAAAAAAAATTTTCACTGAAGCAGAAATTCTAGGATTTTGGCAGCTCGCCCAGGCGAGTTGTACAGGCAATATTTGGTCGCCTGGGCTAGTGGAGGCGGTGCAGAATACGTTTTAAATCTTCCAAGTCATGGAAATGGAGGTTTTATTCTCCCACAACCCTTCCCCAACCTCCCTCCATCACCCTCCACCACCCAAGACCTCCGGTGACCACCATGGACCGTCGTTGCTTGCCAAAAACCACCGCACGAAGATGAACACTTTAATCTGAGCTGAATCTTTGAAACTCTTCTCAAAGTTTCGGTAGAGAACGGAGCTCCCAATCCCCCTTTCTTGGTTTCCTTGAGGTAACCTTGGTTTCTTTTATCTTCTCCTAGCTAGTTTAAGCTTCTATTAGTGTCTCTTGTGTTCTGGATACTGTTGTTGGGAGTTTTACACTTCCTTTGAAAAACCCCTTTGAAAATGAGATGTTGTAAAAGTCTCATTTTTATGAAACTGATTTCATTTCTGTGATCCTTGTTGAATCCTGGTCACATTGGTGTGATCGGAATTTCAAAATGATGTGTTTTGATGTGGACTCCCAAAATACCATTTTAGCCTCTTTTTAAATTTGAGTGGGTATTTGACCCTGAATGTTAATGTTAAGTATGTCCTTGAAATCCATACTAAGTTATCTTCAATTTGGTATATAGAGTCTTGCATTCGGACAAGCACACGTGTTAGAAGGATCATGAAACAACACCGCTAGGCTGTAACAAGAAGAACCCCTGGATAGGTAAGGGGAGTTTATTATTTAGTTATAGTTTTGATACCATAGTTGGGGGCCAAGGAGTCCAACTATGAAGATAACTGTCTGTCCCTGCTGTGTGCTGGTTCTCAAGAAAAACTACGTTTTTAACTAATGGGATGTGATGTATTTATGATTGATATGTGGTTGTTCCTCTGTGTGCTTGTTTTTAAGAAAAACTATTTTTAACTAATGGGATGTGATGAATTGACTTATTGATGGATAAACTGTGAATAATATTGTCGTTGTAATGATTGGACTTTGGGAAAAGTCTTAATTATAGAGGAGACTCTGCCCAAAATTTTATAATATCTTTTCCTACTTAATTCTTTATTAAATTTTTAAATAGGCATAAGAGTGTATTTTATATATTGTAGTCCCCCTCTTTAATTTAGAATTTTCCTAAAAATATCAGTCTTGTGATATGATGAATTGTGAATGTATGAAATTTGGATTGTTTGAAGACCTGAGAAATGTGAATCTCAGGCATATGTATTATATATAGATGTGATATGTGATTGCTTGTGATGTTGTTGATGATATTGAAATTGAGATGTCATTGACGTGATTGATGATGTTGAAATGAGATAATATTGATATGCATGACTGGATAATCTTGCGAGGGTGGGTTTACGAATTTTAAGCATCCTAAGACAGAATGAGATTGTTTAAAATTCTGGTCCCTATCTATCCATGGTCAGTGTATCGGTGATGTTGTGTATGTACATGGGGGGTGCATGACTGGATAACCTTGCGAGAGTGGCTTTACGAATTTTAAGCATCCCAAGAGAGAAAGGGATTACTTGAAATTCTGGTGCCTAGCTATCCATGATCATTGCATTGATGGTGCCCATGTTCATACTTCATATTTCATGGATGGAAATAGAATGGTGGCAGTAAGCACGGGGTACTAAGGGACATCACTCTGTTTGGAACTCCCTTGTGACTCAGGGCTGATCACCATGGGGGGGAGCGACCAGTGCACGACAGTGTGACCTTGACGAGCTACTGCATCATTTTCCTGAGAGAGGCTATTTCCATGAGGATGGCACCACATTGCATGCTAAGTGATGAGTCAGATGCATACATCATTCTGAACATGACTGTTTGAGTTGTGGAATGCATCGGATGATTGTTTTGTTGAATGTGTAATGGAATGATGAGTTTGTCGAGTGTGTATTGGACTAATGGACTTGTGGTAATGATAGTGATTGTTAATGCTGTTTCCTTTCCAATTTTTGTTATCTGATGCTTGTTGGTTTTATATAATAAACTCACCCTTGCATTTGTTGTGCCATGTGGTTGGTACCTGTGATGATCGCGAACTTTCGTTCGTGGGAGCAGATGAGCAGCAGTAGGTGACCTTGGAGAGAGATCTTCTTTTTGTTGGAACTGCCAAGCCGACATGATGACGTTGGATTCCTTTTTGGAGAAAGAGTTATGTTTTGTTAATCAACTCTCTCTTAGTTGGTCTTTGGCTTTTTGTTGATATGAAATTTCAGGCGTATATACACGTAAAGCTACAGGAAGTTTTGATATGTGGATGACATGTACTAATTTAATGTATATGTATAATGTGTTTAAATATGTAATTGTAACATGTGTATGATAATTGTATTATCACAATAAATTTACCATCATTTTCATAATCAAATTAATGGAGTTTTCATATTAAAATTGAAGTTGCACGATTAAGAGTTAGTGATATCGTAGCGACGAGGCTGGTCGTTACAAGGTTAACTCCCACATTTTATTCTTCTCAATCGCCTTGATTTCTTCGTCCATTGCACCTCTCCATTTCTTGCTCTGGACAACTTCTTGAAAACTCACTGGCTCACAATCAGCAAAGAGACAAAATAAAGTGAGATTATCTTGATTCTTCGTTACCTTATAAAGTTCTTGCAAGCTCCTGAAGCGTGGTACTTTTTCGCTTGAACTTCTAACTGAAAATGGTTCTTCTTGTTGACTTGCGGTCGGTGAAATTGGGGGAGTAATAGTCTCTTGTCTTTCTTGCTTCATCCTTGGTTGCTCCATTTCTTCGTCCTCTATCAAGTTAGAAGTAAGTTGTAGTTTTCATCATGTAGACCCCAATTCCATTCTTCTTCTTCTTCATTAAACTTCACATCTCAACTAATGATGGTCTTTCCATTGTTAGGATTGTAAGTTTACAACCTTTAGAGTTAGAATCATACCCGATGAAGATGAGCTTCTCACTTTTGTCGTCAAGCTTTGACCTCTTCTCATCATGGATGTGTGCATAGGCTATGCTTCCAAACACTTTCAAGTGGGAGATCCCAGGCTTTCTTCCACTCCATGCTTCTTGTGGTATCTTTCCCCACACGCTTCTTGTTGGCAAAAGATTTAAAAGGTAGATAGCAATTGCCATGACTTCAGCCCAAAACTCCTTTGGCATATTCTTACTCTTAAGCATACTCCTTACCATGTTGAGAATGGTTCTATTCTTTCTTTCAGCTACTCCATTTTATTGTGGGCTTCTAGGGACAATTAAAGGCCTTCGAATTCCATTATGATCACAAAATTCTTGGAATTCTTTGGAAGTGAACTCTCCACCTCTATCGGATCTTATGGCTTTGATCTCGCATCCACTTTCTTTCTCCCCACTTGCCTTGAACTTCTTGACGAAGGAGGATATTTGAGAAAATGAAAGTTTTAGAAAGATTTGGAGGAAGAGAATACTTTTATAACTACACAACTCTTTTTCTCTTGCTTGGTACAAAATGGTGGATATGACCCCTATTTATACTAGTGACAACTCGTTCACTAATGGCTAGGATTGTGCCAAAAACTCTTAACTAGTGGCTACAATTCATTCTCTAGAATTCTCCATAATTTTTGTTGCGATAACGGCAAGTGCACCGCTCGTTCAAGTAATAAAGTGGGTAAGTAAGTATCGTCTCCACAGGGATTGATGTGAAATTTACAATAATTCTAGTCTTAGCAATTGGAAAGGGAAAAGAAAATGTTTGTGAAGAATTGGTTGTTGTGTTGTTGAATGTTGAATAAAAACATAAATAATTGCAGTAAAATTGATTTAAGTTGTTACCAATGGAATGAATAATTGTGGTCAAACACAATCCCCTTTGTTCCCTACCTCTTTCACTTAACTGGTTATTAAGTTTGATTTCTTCTGTTTACTCAGAGAATAAATCTTTCCTAGTTTAGTTAACCCCTAATCCCTTAGCGAATTAACCCTTTAACCTGAATTGAAAACCTAATCCCTTAGTGAATTATATCAAGTTAAGCATTTAAAAGAATCTATTATAAGGTTTTGCAGTCACGCATCCCTATCCCTAGGTAATGAACAACTGTTATCTTACTCAGTTCAGAAATTAGAACCCCAACATCCCTATTGCGAATCCTAACCCTAAGTACTTAAGTAGAATGACCAATTCTAATTAAGAATAAAACAATGAACAACAGAGTAAAATAAAGCAAACATAAAGAATTCTCATTCAATACCAGTCAAGTTACAGAGGAAGTTACATCGGTTCTTGGCTTAACCACAATACAGAAATTAGCCTGCCATAGGCTTCAAGAACACAAAAGCTGTTGAATAATACATGATTTTGCTGCAACCCTAGCCTT
>PYAF01001066.1:44713-63292 GCA_007407185.1 Glycine tomentella | reverse complement strand
TTATGTTAAGCAAAGAATCGATTATTTTGTTCTTGGTGCTTTCTGGAAAACTTTTCAAGAACAATGTAATCGATTACGTAATCGGAATAATCGATTATTTTACCTTAGATTACTTATAAACTGTCTTGATGAATTGTTTAATCGATTACCAACCAGCTGTAATCAATTACACAGGCCAAATAGAAAATACTATCTTCCTTGTTTAATCGATTACCAATTGTAGTAATTGAGTACATAGTTCAAACTTTTTTATACAGGTTCCTGGTTTAATCGATTACCAAGGACTGTAATCGATTACACAATGTTTTTATTTTTGTGCAGCTGTCTGGTTTAATCGATTACAAGTCGGAACAATCGATTATTTTGTTCGTTGCATATACCCAGAATTGTTTTGAACCGCTTAATCGATTACAGGAGCGTATGTAATCGATTACCCAAGCCAAATAATCGATTATAGGAGGAGCGTATTTAATCGATTACTGACGGTTAGAAAATTTATTATAAATAGAACCCATGCTCAACTGTTTTACTAACTTGATTAATTCGTATTCTGAGCATTCTAAGGCTTTCTAAACATTCTTTTGGTGATTTTCTGGGTTCATAGGGTTCTTGCTTTCACAAAACATTCATGGGTTGTCAAGTGTCTCTAAAAGCAAGAAGTTCTTTTTCAAAGCTTAATTAAAGTGATGTTCTGAGTTTGTTTTCATTCTTCAACCTGGTGAAATTATTCATATGCATATCATTCATTGGATCATCAGGTGACTTCTTTCCTTAATCTTTGAAGTTATAATTCTGTTTTGAATTATGTGTTTGTTTGTCTATTGTAAATGAGTTTCTTGCTTGTCATCTAGAGATATAGTTTCTCTAGGGGATTTGTTGAGTAGTGTTTTCAGTGGGTTGTCTCTAAGAATCTAATAGTATTTTAGATTTTTGAACTTTAACTAGGGTTGATAAAAAGAGACTTTGTAATAACTTGTAAGAACTGAGATTTGCAATAGTGGAACTCTATTCTAGTGTTGAGTGGAAGAAAACTGGATGTAGCTTCATAGTGTTTGAAGTGAACCAGTATAAATCTTTGTGTGTTGTTTATTTTCTTTATATTGGTCATATTTTGTTATTCTTGATTGTGTGTTTTTGTTATCAACAAAGTTCTTGAGCTATTGCATACCTTGTGTTGAGCATTAGATTGAATAAAGGTTCTTGATTTCAAAAGTGATAAAGATCCAAAGGGAAAAACTCTGATTTTGTTCAAGAAAATTTTTAAATTACCAAGCCTACTATCTAAAATTTAGTTTTTTAAAATTGTTTTACTACATAAAACAGTTTTTAATTACTGCAAACAAAAACATTATCAAACACATCCTAAAATACTGCCAAGAACTAGTTACCATTATCAAACACTTTTTAATTACTATTAGTGAATTATAACTTACACCCCTTTTCCACATTGCCTGAGCCTACATCCAATTCATCACAAAAAAAAATAAATTTAGGGCCATCAACCTCATAATTGTTGCAAAAAACATTATTCAATATGCACGTCACTGCTGATCAAAAAGTGCATAACAGACATCCATATTAAAAAAAACCAAGGATCAATGAACCTTACATATATACTTCCCTCACAAGGATCAAGCACAGGAATTAAAGCAAAGTAACAATCTGTAAGATTTTTCCTGCATCCTTGACGGTAGCCAAACTGGTAAAGCACAGGTCCGACACTCCAAATCAAGCGCCCATGCAACTGATATGCAAAGATTCATCTGTTATTGACATTGATATAAATAGTTGAGCCTAATGTGCTCACTGAGAGCCCAATAATTTCAGCCTCTGCCACATGACCTGGTCCCGAACCGAAGAAAACTTCTGCTTCAGGCTCAGAAGTTCCAATGTTTCCATAACTAATCACCAATATTATGTTATGAACTACCAAGTATATTTGCAATTGCATTACAAAAATTAGTAACCTCCACCACCCCACTACAAACAAAAACCTTTGCCTTTTCCCATCAAACTGTGAAGGGTTACATTGATTAATGTGACTCGTGAGTGCATGGGTGATGGGTCAACTAAGACAACAAAAACATGTTTACGTATAAGATATTCATATCAAGGAATACCCCACTAGTGCAGAAAAGAAGATAATTCTCAATTTCCCTATAGACATTTATACATGAAAAAGAGTGATAAATTTGAATTCAAGACAAGTAACATGAAAGTTTGTAGTGTGACAAACTAAACTAAATATAAATCACCTTCCCATGACCTCCATCAACCGGGGCAGTACCAAGATTGCATTTATAGTCTAAATGCATGATCCATGCAATGGTACCGTTGCTTTCAAATGCAAAAAAGGTGTCCTGAGAACAAACGTAGATTCTTCCACCATCTCTAAGAAGAGGTTTTGAAAGCAAATGATAAGCAGAGACAAAAGAAGAAGGGAAAGTGTCAACCAATACGAAAAAAACAATTAAACATATTGCACATTGCAGAAACGCGCATGTTGTTGTTAGTTAAGGTTTCACATGACAGTTACCCTTTTTAAAAACCCATAATGATAAAAACTGATTTTGAAAGTGAACCTGTTTAGTTCATCTTCAAACAAAATGGTTCGGTCCAAACCTGATGGTTATAATGATAAAAAGGGCAGGCACAATTAGAGCATATTTAGTGGTAGATCCTAAATTGGGATCCTAGACCATTTTTTTGTGGATCCTATAGTGTCAATTAGGATTGAAGATCTCTAGTGTTAAATTTCAAATTAAGATATTGGATAATTTTAATGTGTCCTACATGAATCTCACTTTTAAATATTTAAAATTTTAATTAAATTAAATTAAATTAATTAAGTAATTAATTTTACTTAATAAAACATAAAAAAATATGAATATTAATAAAACATACAATTAATTTTAAGTAATTAATTTTAAATTTTAATTTCATTTTATTTATTTTTTTTCGTTGTATCACATAAAAAATCAGTTTTTAACTCCGTGTAGATCTTCAGGATTTTTGAAAAAGAATCGGATCTGCACATAGAAATTTTCATTCCTTCTTTAGTGATGGATTTGGTGAAAGAGAGATCTTCAACTAAAAGTTCCACTAAAATCCACCACTAAAATTATTTTCTATTTCTAAAAATGACGGGCACAATTCATTCAGTTTATATTTCTAAAAACTGTCGAGCAGTTTGTCACATGTTGGCTGCAGGACAGTGCAAGAGTTTTGTTTTTTTTTTTTCTTTTTCATTATTTTTCACTTTGATTTTTTTTAAATCGTGCAAGAGCATGGGTCCCATGCCTTGTTTTAGTATATAAAAAAACAAAACGAAAAAGAGAATAATTGTAGAAGTTGTAATATGTTAACTGTTGTAAACGAAAAGAAGACTGTATAGTTTTTATAAATATATCAAAAACACTAGATTTAAAATTGATTTTTAATTACAACTATCACTACTACAAAAAGGGTCTTTAAAGACGCGTGTTTTAAGTCGGTTATAATATACCCGTCCTTATTGGTAGCGCGGTGGAAATTTTGTAAATAAAATGCCACGTTCAATGACGGTTGCCAATTAACCCTTTTTGAAACTTCTGTACTAAGATGGTTTTCACTACAACCGTCTTTGTACCTGTTCCGGAAGTTTCCCAGAACACAAATGTACAGCACAAAAGTACTGTGTGGTTGCTGTTTGATCACTCTAACTCTGCAACTTCAAGGATATCAATGGAGAATGATACGTCGAAGCAGATGATCACAGAGATACACCAATTGACGTAGGGTGTGTGCTCTGTGTAATTGAAAGAAAGGGAGTTAGAATGTGTGTCTACCTTACTGCTGCCAATGACAAGTATTTATAGGCATGTTACCTTGCAGTTATCATACGAACTGCTCCCGAGATTTTCGGCCTCAATCCGCACGTTGCCAATTGCCCCTATGGACTGAGTCAAATCCTCGTTCTGAGGCTTGGGCAAATAATACTTCAACTCTAATTGGGCCTATAATTAGGCCCAACTCTTTCTTCCGTAACACTTGCCCCCCAGCCCGGTCATCAAGTATCCTTGGTAACCGGGATGTGTCGTCTCATCTTTCTATGTTTTCCCGGGTAGGTTTTATCCGTATATGCCGGTCCGGGTAGATCAATACAGCTGTTGGGGAAGGTTCCTGTACCACATTTTCGACTACAATTTTTCAGATAGGACTCTCCGACCACAAGTAACCAGCTACAAAGTTTTCTCATCAATCCAGCCAGGGGGGCCCACGAAACAGTATTATACTCGATGATACCTACCCACCAACATCCCTCCTATTAGAAAGTGCTCCGAGTAGGTCTGTCCGAATCATGTAGCGTGTAGAGAACTTATCCGGAGAAGTGAGATGCCCCAGCTGACGATTGACTTTCTGACTGCCGTCGATTACTATTCATGCCTTTATTGTCAATTAATGCATTAAAAGTCCTGCCGTTTCATCCTTCCGGTAATCATTGCACTTGTGGTGTTTTTACTTCCATGGCCCCAGGATCTGGAGTACCTTTACCATTATGCCCTTCTGTCGTTTCGTTTCATTGGTGACAGTTTCGCAGGCCGTTTTATTTCTTTCGGCGGTTACTGCAAGTTATCCAAATTTCAAATATCCTCCTAAAATCCCGCACCTCTGATTATTTCTTCTTCCTTCCTTTCGTTCATTTGTCACTTCACTCATACTCTCACATTTCCTCTCTTGTTTTATAAAGTCTTCTTCAGAAACTCTCTCGTATTCTTCTCTCCCAGTTCTCGATCTCTTCCTCCAACAGGTACTCTCTTCCTTCTTTCAGATTCCTGCTTTCATAGTTTCATACTTGATACTTTAATTAGAACCACATTATTTCCTTTATCTCTTCTAGGTTTCGTTTTCTTTTTTTTTTTTTATTTTCTTCTTCGTTCTCTTCTTCTTTTTGTTGGATTGTTTTGTTTACTTTAAAAAACATGAAGATGACTCCTGAGGAGGAGGCGGAGTTACGGAGGACCGTCCCCCCTAGGGCTGGGTGGTTGGTATTTGGCCTCACCCTTCCGGAGGAGGAACTTGAAAAAGGCCTCCTTCGTGGTGGTTATACCGGTGGCTCTTCCTCTTCCAAAAAACCAAGGATTTCCACCGCGCCTAGTGGCCAAAACCTCCCCTTTCCACCGTATCACCCAAGTGGGTCTAAACCCGCCGGTGCTCCTCTTCCTCCTTCGTCAAACCCTGTCGGTTCAGTCCCCAAACCTATTTCGACCTTGGGTCGTTTTAGAACTTCACCTGTACTGGGCCCCCAAATTTCAGGGCCCAAACCCATTAACAGCCCAGGGGAACTTCCACTCCCGTGCCGCCTTTTCAATCCCCTAATCGGCCTGTCTTCCTCTTCGGATGAGACCTCCTCCTCGTCGTCTGATGAAGTATTGGAGGTCAAGTATGATGCTTGCATAGACTGCGTTTCTGACGCCATGTATTATGCTCAACTTGGCTCTGATGACGTTGTTGATTCAATCTTGGGGTCATGTCGGCATAACCCCATAGTTTCATCCATCAAAAAACCCGCGCCGGAGTCGCGTACCCGCGTTGGCGGCGACGAGGTCCCAACCTCGGCTTCCTCTGTATTTGATGCTTTGCCTCCAGGTACGTTTACTAAATTTTGTTTTTCTTTTTCATTTACGTAGGTGTAATGGATGTTGCTTTGGAAACTGTAGACGACTCCATCTCTGCTGAGTCCTAGTCAGAAGTGACTCCGGCTCTGGCATCCAAATTTACTTGGGTGACTCACGAAGTCCTCCGAACCCTGTCCACCCTTGACCTTCCTAGTATAGTATCCACCCCGGTGGGAAAACAAGATGGGTTTGTTATCCGGGCTCCCCTCTTGGGTGAACCTGTCTGTGCACGGCGGGAAGGGAACGACCCTAAGTTTTTCTTCTTTTACCAGGACGTAATTACCCAAATAGGCATCACTTTTCCCTTTTCTTCCTTTTAGGTCGAAGTTCTAACTCACCTCCGAGTAGCCCCCTCTCAACTTCACCCAAACAGCTGGGGCTTTATTCATACCTTTGAATTATTTTGTGAGGACTTAGGAATTCCCTGCACTGTCCCCCTCTTCTTCTATTATTACTTTCCTCATACTCCTAAGACGGGTAGGGAACCTCCTAACCGAAAAGGGTGGATTTATTTTCGAAGTCATAGCAAACGGAAATTATTTAAACCGTTTACAGACTCTTTTAGGGGTTTTAAGGACAAGTACTTTAAAGTGGTCGCTGAGCCTGGTCGGCAACCATTCTTCTTGTCCGACCCCGAATACTCCGACGTGGAATGGGCATTTCCTTTCTATTGGTCTGAGGATCATTATAAGCAAGATCGGTCGAATTATGGATTCACTGAGGAGGAATTGTGTGACTCCGATGCTTCATCCATTTTTGTAATTTCCGAATATGTAGATGCCCATGGTCAGCCTAACATAGCCAACTATATTGGCGTTGGCCATCGAACCGGTTTGCCTTAGCGACTATACTGATTCCTTAATTATACTAAATATGCCGTGTAGCTTTTCTAACGTTGTTTCTTTTTCATTGTAGCCGACATGGGAACGCAACCAGCTCCTCCCACCAAAACCAAATCTGACGCTGCTCCCAACCCCAAGGTCACTGAGGACAAAGGTAAGGGGTTAGCCTCCGAGCAGCCTCCTGCTCTGAACAAGTCGCGCAAACGCCCTCCACCTTCCTACAGAACGATGTTGGATGGTGAGTATAAAAGGGCCAAGGTGGTGCCGAGCGCATCGGCAGCCCCCGGTCAAACTGCGACTCTCCGTCCCCCGGCTTCGTCCAATTCGGCGTCCGGGGTTGCAATCGTGGATCTGACCGTGGCGACCTCCCAACGGCGTACCGGTCCCTCTGCTGATTCTGGGCGTTCCGACTCTCAGGCAGTGTCGGGTAACGTTTGGAAGAAAGGAGTAAATGAGGACTTAGTCAAATTGACGAAACCTCCCTCTCCTATGCTTAACCCCAGTGCCCCCGTGGGTGAAGAACTGGCTGAGCTCGTCCGCGTCGAGGAATATGCCTTCCAGTCTACATCCTTGGTGAGAGCATTTGCTACGGTGCGGGAGAGGTATTTATTATCACTGTTAACTCTTTAGCTTTTACGCCTATTCTTACTCGTGAATCTAACCTTATTCGTAACAGGTATGGCGTAGCGGTGGAAGAGAAGAAGAAGGTTTACGAAGAGCTTCTTTCCACCAAGGCCGGACATGAGAAGATTCGGGCCCAACTGGCTGCGGAGAACCGGCAGCTAAAGGAAGAGTTACTCGCATCCCAAGCTGCTTCTGCTTCTTTGCGGAGTGACTTGGGTCGCGTTCAAGGTTCTCTGGAGGTTGCTGGGCAGGAGATGGCCTCTTTAAAAATTAATCATGAAGAACAAATTCGGGCTTATGAGGATAAGCTCGCGGCTATGAAGGTTACTCTTGTTGCCGCTGCAGAAGAAGGTTTCACCAATGCCATCGAGCAAATTCAACACTTGAACCCGGGAGTGGTGTTGTCTACTGTCGGGATGCATTATATGGCTTATGTTGACGATGGCCAGTGGGTTCCTCCCACCGAAGCTGAAACTTCTTCCGTGGCGGCGGTCGATGAGTCTGCGCAAGTTGATGAGACTCCTTCTGCTGCCCCGGCTACCGACTCTCCCGCTGGTACCCAGCCGCCCATTTTTGACCCGCAGCCATCTGTCGCCGACTCCCAACCTCCAGTCGTAAAGGACTAAAGGGCCGGAATGCCGGTTTTACTTGTATTTATTTTTCTTTTCTGTCAACGTTAGGCCTAAGGGCCTGGAACAAATATTTTTATAACTGCTATTAATGGAAACAGTTTACTTTACATCTGAGTTCTTTCTACCCGGTTAATAGGGTATAGTGTGCGTGCAGCCTTTTGGTTCCAAAGACCAAATATTGTATTTGTTATTTGTTTGACCTAGATTTCCGCTATGAACAACTCCGCCGAGAGATAACTTCCGATTTGAACAGAACCGGTTAGTGTATCATTCAAAGTTTTGAAATCTAATCGTATCACATTTTAGAAGAACAATATGAATCAAAATTTTCCGGGATCCATACTCTACATAAAACACTGAATAACACTTTATTGAACTTTTAACCGTTGTATTACAATGTTTATTGATAACCGAGTAGAACCGTCATTTTAACCGGCTACTGACTCTCCCATGGTCGGCCAATAATATCCAGCCCAAAGAGCTTTTCTAGCCAAGGCTCTCGCCCCCATGTGTTGTCCGTTAATACCTTCATGTATTTCGGACAAGACATACTCGACTCTATCCGGATTTACACATACCGACAAGGGATTGTGCAAGCTTTTTCTATACAGCTTGCCATCAACCATTGCGAACATAGTTGCAATTTTTATTAATTTTCGGGCTTCGAGTCCATCATCTGGTAGTGTTCCTTTCTGCAAGTAGTCCACTATTAGACGCCTCCAGTCGTGATCCGTGGTGATCATCATTATACATGAAGGCTGTGATATTTGTTGTTGGACCACGGTTCGATTATTTTCAGGATTCTTTGTGCTCGCTAATTTTGACAAGATGTCGGCCCTGGCGTTGTCTTCTCTGGGAATATGGTTAACCGTCACCTCGTCGAATTCAATAACAATTTCTTTTACTCGCCCTAAGTATTTTGCTAACAGGGGTCCCTTCACCTGATAGCGACCTTCAATTTGAGCTGCGACCAATTGGGAATCCGTGTACACTTTCACCTTCTCAGCTTCCTGCTCCCTTGCTTGCATTAGCCCGACAATCAATGCCTCATACTCGGCTTGATTATTTGACGTCGGGAAATTCAGCTGTAATGAAAACTCTGTCGCTACTCCATCTGGATTCTCGATTATAATTCCTGCGCCACTTCCTTTCTTGTTGGATGACTCGTCTACGTACAATGTCCACCAATTTCCTGTTCCCGAGGCGTTGGGAGTGAGTTCTCGCACGAAATCCGCCAATACCTGGGATTTGATTGTGTGTCGGGCCTCGAATTTTAGGTCAAATTCGGACAACTGAACTACCCAATTCGTCATTCTCCCGGCCAGATCTAGCTTGTGAAGCACCTGTCGGATAGGCTGATCTGTCCGGATTATAATGGTGTGACTTTGGAAATATGGTCGTAATTTCTTGGCGGCTACAATCAATGCAAATACCACTTCTTCTAACTTCTGATATCGTAACTCGGAGTCGCGCAAAGCCCGACTTACGAAGTATACTGGTTTCTGTACTTTCTCAACTTCTCGTACCAGTACTGCACTAACGGCCTCCTCGCCCACCGATAAGTACATCACCAAAATCTCTCCTGCCTCTGGCCTTGATAAAACTGGTGGGCTTGCCAAGGATTTCTTCATGTCGGCGAACGCGACTTCGCATTCTAAGTTCCATTGTATTACAGCTTGTTTCTTCAACATTTTAAAAAATGGGAGAGCTTTTTCTGCCGACTTTGGCATAAAACGTGTCAGCGCGGCTACCCTCCCGGTCAGCTGCTGTATTTCCTTCTTGCTAGTCGGAAAGTGCATGTCCAACATGGCACGACATTTATCTGGATTGGCTTCTATCCCTCTGTGCGTCAGCATAAAGCCCAAGAATTTGCCGGCCCCGACTCCGAAAGTGCAGTTTAGAGGATTTAATCGTATATTAAATTTTTGCAACCGACCAAATGTCTCTTCAAGGTCTTCGACGTGCTTGTTGACCTCCGTAGTTTTGACTATCATGTCGTCGATGTATACTTCGATGTTACGTCCGAGCTGTGGTTCGAACACCCTGTTCATCATCCTTTGATATGTGGCCCCCGCATTTTTTAACCCAAATGGCATTACATTGTAACAGTAGTTGGCTTTGTCGCCGATGAATGCTGTTTTCTCCTGATCCTTCGGGTGCATTGCGATTTGATTGTATTCGGAGAAGGCATCCATAAAGGACAAGATTTTGTACCCAGATGAATTGTCTACCAGTTGATCTATGTTCGGCATGGGATATGCATCCTTAGGGTAGGTCTTGTTCAAATCTGTGTAGTCCGTACATACTCTCCATTTCCCGTTTGGTTTGCGGACCATCACCACGTTTGAGAGCCAGGTGGTATACTATACTTCCCGTATGAACCCGGCCTGTAGCAACTCTTCGATATGCGTCTGCAATGCCTGCGTTCTCTCGGGTCCCAACTTGCTCTTCTTTTGTTCCATCGGTTTCGATCTCGGATATATAGATAACTTGTGGCAACAGAATTCAGGATCTATTCCGACTATCTCCGATGCCTTCCATGCGAAGACATCACGATTTTTCATTAAACATTGAACCAGAATTTCCTTCTGCGTGGGCTCCATTGCTCGCCCAATATTGGTAGTGTGGCCAGCTAGTTCTCCTATTTGGATCTGCTCCACCTGCTCTACCGGCTCCGGCCTCCATTCGTCTGGTGCTTCTCGCATGTCGAGCTCCACTGAGTTTATTGAGCGTGCTCGGTTGTTATCTTCTTCCATATCCCAAATTTTCTGGATCCTTTTCGGATCCCGAAGTGTTGGTAGGGATCTATTTTCGCTTTCTCAGACTGTATCGTAATAACACTGTCGAGAATCTTTCTAGTCGCCACATATTGTAACCACCTGTCCATTTCCGCCTACAAATTTAAGCTTCTGAACGTGGTATCGATTGGCTGTTTCTCATATTCACCATTGCTAACTCGTGGGATTCGAATTTTATCGTTTCCCACAGACGGCGCCAATGTTTCGGAAGTTTCCCAAAACATAAATGTACAGCACAAAAGTACTGTGTGGTTGCTGTTTGATCACTCTAACTCTGCAACTTCAAGGATATCAATGGAGAATGATACCTCGAAGCAGATGATCACAGAGATACACCAATTGACGTGGGGTGTGTGCTCTATGTAATTGAAAGAGAGGGAGTTAGAATGTGTGTCTACCTTACTGCTGCCAATGACAAGTATTTATAGGCATGTTACCTTGCAGTTATCATACGAACTGCTCCCGAGATTTCCGGCCTCAATCCGCACGTTGCCAACTACCCCTATGGACTGAGTCAAATCCTTGTTCTGAGACTTGGGCAAATAATACTTCAACTCTAATTGGGCCTATAATTAGGCCCAACTCTTTCTTCCGTAACAATACTCATTTATGTTTTGGCTTTTATTTAATCCTTTATGTCACTCTCTCTCTCTCTCTTCAAATCATGGTTTAAAAAAACACGTTCCCCTTCGAGGTGAGGCCGCTTGCTCTCTAGGGATTTTGTTTTTCTCTTCCCTTTCAATTTTCATACCTAGGGTTGGGGCTTGGGTTGGGGCTTGCGAGGTCGAGGAACGTTTACTGAAAGTCATGGCTAAGCTCTCCGATGACAAGGAAGTAGAGCAATTGTTTGTTGTGACTCGACCTCCCTGGCGGGTCTGCGAGTGATCACAACGAGTCAACAACAGTCAAGGGCAGTGGTGGAAGAGAGGCTTCTGTGAAACTGCTTCTGTTGATTTGAAGCTTAATCTTTCTTCCAATGATAACTCTGCCTCGGATTCACCTTCATCTATTTCTATCGAGAAGGTCAAAGAGAAGACTACCACTTCTACACCTCCTCTTCCTTCTCGAGCTAACGCCCCTGCAAAACCACCTGTAAAGTCAGTTCTTCTCCTCCTTTTGCCCTCCCTTCATTTCAATTCCATATGCTACAAGTACTTTGTCAATCAATATTGGTTTGACTCTTTAATTCTTGTATTATGATATATACGTGTGTGTGTGTGATATGTGTCAATGTACTTTGATTTCAGTTGATGAAGCCTCATAAGAATCTAGTTAGCTAATTATCTCTTATACATCTCCCTCTATAAATGTAACCTTTGCTTTCAATATATCTCACCAGTTATCCAATATTATCTAATATTTTTTTTTCATTTAATCATGGCTGCACCACATGATAATGGTCCAAGAAACATGGTTTCCATTTCAAGGATTGTGTATCACCCTTTACTTTCTTATGTGGATCTCTTTACTCGTACCAATATTTTCCCTTTGTTTTTGTCAATGGTTTCCAAAAGGTGATACATTGATTTTATACATTATATGGTTGTCAATTTTTTCACAGGATTATAGAACCACTTGCCTCAAGGGTGTGCAAAATTCAGGTTCAAACCATTATCAGAAGAAATCATGAGTAGCCGGTCATGAACAGTGATACTTCTAGGCATGGCTTAATTTGTATTGGTAATCTTGGTATATTGTTTGTTTTCTTTTTTTGGACATAAAGATAAGAACATCATAAAGTTTAGAAGTCTTCAATTAATAGTCTCACAACTAGGTGTGATCATAGATCTCAGCACGAATATGATGAATTTGTGCTGATTTAAACAACAGAAATGAGTAATTGAATTTGTACCATATATATGTTCAAATTCTTGTACAATAAAAAAAATAGAAAAAGTTATGATATGATGTTTGATGTAACGAAGAGATATAGAAAATATAGTAATATTATAAAGAAATAGGAAATTGAATTTATACTATATAGCTGTATAATTTTTGTACAATAAGAAAAAAATAGAAAAAGTTGTGATATGATGTTTGATGTAATGAAAATATATAAGAAGAAAATCATATTATAAAAAATGTTGTGTGAATGATATAACTTGAACAAGTATGAATTATTCCAAATATTTTATATTGGTTCGGATTAAAAAATATTAATCATTATGAATTATATATCAGATCACCAACATTGTTAGACCTCAATTCGACCTCTTATTTTATTTAAAAAATCCCTTTCTTCAAAATTATTTTAATTTTTAAAAATATTATTTCTTTAAATGTATAAATATAAATATGAAATTATCTATCTCTTTTTAATTTCTTAAATTGCATATATGGTTTTCTGTACCAAAATCAAATTTACTAAGAGATAATAGAGTATAATAAAACATGTTGTCACATTTGAGAATAATGACTTTAATTTATAATACAGGAGGTAATAGTTTCTTATGTATCTCAAGTTTTTAAAAAATAACTGATTTACAAAATTACGAAGTATATACTTGACTAAATTGTCACCCACTAAAATACGTAAAATATAATTATTCTATTAATGCCTTTTATTTTGTTTAATTTAATGAAAAAGTATACCTATGAGCACGAGTTATTCTTGTTTTTAGCTTTGCGAAAGATGAAACGGAATAAGACTCGTATTTGAAAATGACAAAATATTCAAAAATGAACGAGAAGTGTAATTTTAAATTGTAATTAAATTGATGAATTTGCTACCAGTTGACATTTATTTAGCATTTCTGAGCAACATAAAATTCAAATTCCAACTTAATTCTATGACTGAATTGTTCACTACTTAATTCTAGTTATATATTTCTCATCATTGTTCAATTTCAGTTTATGGTGTAGTTTAATGACTAGTCATATTTATATTAACAATCTAAAGAACTCCTTTGTGTTTAAGCATGCACAGTTTATGGTGTTTGCCCGAGGATTTGGGGCATTTCCAGGTGATACGTATCATGACTTGATTGTGGTCGATATGACTGGATAGGAATAATGCATCGCAAGTAAGGAAAAAATTATTTAAAGAGTTATGATGCTTGCCTTTGTTTTGTATTTTAAATTTTAAATATCTTAATCCAAGGTTTTATTTTACTTGACTTGTTCTTTGTGTCCGTTCTACCAAATTTCTGAATTTAATTTACTATCTCTTCTTTAGTTCACTTAAAAGATCAAATGATAGTACCCGGATTATCATCACAACTATTATGGGAATTTCCTTTGGATTTTTTGTTGGTATTTGAATTTCTTCTGTGCATTTGACTAAGGTAATATTTACAACGGCAACTCTTTTCAATGTTTTGTCATGCGTTTTTCATCCTTATAATTTTTTTGATGTACCTATAGCTGATTCTGAAATAGATAAATTTTCGGATGAAGTGAAGAGATCTCCTGCTGTTATTGACGAGTCTTCTGGAACCAAAAATCTTGAAACCCTAGGGTCAATTAGATTACCAAAGGTGATCTCCATGCTTATTCTTTAGATGGATGTGAATGATTGAATGTGTGTATATTCTCATAAATGTAAAAGATATCAACTTCTACATAATCATGATGTTCTTTGTGGGCTTGTACTAATATTACTAGTACTGGATGTAAATTTATATGTAAATAGGAGTATTATTTATTAGTTTATGTTATGGTATTGTTGTTACTCAATATTGAGGAATTTAACATTCCCTTTTTAAGATTTGATCACTGCATGTAAACTTTTAGGCCCAGCTGCATTTCGTCCAAGATATTTATTTTTATTTTTTTTTAAAAAAGTATATTCTAAGACGGTTCTTAGGAAACCCGTCTTAGAAGAGCATATTCAAAGATGATTTTCTGGTATAACCGTCTTAGAATGTAAGCTAAAAAATAAAAAAAAAATAAAAACAAAATCAAAGACGGTTATATGGTATAACCATCTTTGAAGGGAATATACTAAGACGGTTAAACGTATAACCGTCTTAGAAGGTAAGGAAAAAAAATCAAAGACGGTTATATGGTATAACCGTCTTTGAATGGAATATACTGAGACGGTTAAATGTATAACCATCTTAGAAGGTAAGCAAAAAAAAAATTAAAAACAAAATTTTTTAATGGAATATACTATGACGGTTAAACGTATAACCGTCTTAGAAGGTAAGAGAAACAAAAAACATAATCAAAGATGGAATATATTATGTGTAGGCTACAACATTGCTCATTTCAAAGACGGTTCGAGAACCGTCTTTGTTGGGGTCTTAGAACCGTCTTTAAATCCTTATTGCCCATAAAACAGAAAAACTCATAAAAGTAGAGAAAACCCATAGAAACAGAGAAAAACCCAGAAAAACAGAGCACAACGTCCCGCTGGCGCTGATCGCGCATCCCTCACGCTGATAGCGTGGGCTGGCAGAAGCTTCCACGCTGATCGCGCTGCCCCCGCGCTAATCGCGCACATGTTCGGCCATTCCACGCTGATCACGCCAGACCGGCGCCGATAGCGCGAACTTCCCGAACATCCCACGCTGATAGCGCCAGCGTAAAAAAAAATTATGAGTTGCATTATGTATGACTAGGTCCACATCAAGTGAATTCCATTCATTTGATCCTGAGATAGATAGGACATTTCATAGATTAAGTAGACAAAACCTTAGGTTAGATGACTTTGATAGTGTAGTTTTAGATAGTAGCATAGCGTCTTCTGACTTTGATTCTGATTCTACTTCTACTCCTTCTACTTCTACACATCTTGATATCATGACTAATAACAACCTAACGCTTAAGGAGTTAGCTACACCTGATGTTGTTTATCAACCTTGGTGTATTCAATACCCTGAAACTGAGGTTAGTTATGAGCCGAAATCTGGACTGATCCATTTGCTTCCTAAGTTTCATGGACTTGCTGGTGAGGATCCACATAAACACCTTAAGGAGTTTCATGTGGTGTGTTCCACCATGCGACCACATGATGTTCATGAGGATTATGTCAAGATGAAAGCCTTTCCTTTCTCTTTGGATGGTGTTGCTAAGGACTGGTTGTACCTTCAACCAGATCTTATCACCACTTGAACTGACATGAAGAGAAGATTCTTGGAGAAATTCTTCCCTAGAACAGCATCCATCCGGAAGGAAATTTGTGGCATAAGGCAATTTCTTGGAGAGTCTTTGTATGAGTATTGGGAGAGATTCAACAAGCTGTGTACTACCTGTCCTCATCATCAAATCAGTGAGCAATTACTGATTCAATATTTTTATGAAGGATTGATGTTGATGGATAGGAATATGATAGATGCAGCTAGTGGAGGCGCTCTGATGGACAAGACCTCTCTTGCTGCTAGGCAGTTGATTTCTAACATGGCAGCCAACTATCAACAATTTGGTGCTAGAGTTACAACATCCAAGGTGATGACTGCAAATAAAGCTTATGTCTCTGTGGTTGCTGATAACCAGAGATTGGAGAACAAATTAACAGAGTTGACATCCCTTATGAGGCAGCTTGCTATTGGGCAACAACAAAATGTGATGGCAGCCAATCAACCACGGCTCTGTGGTATTTGTTGTGCGCCTGATCATCCCACAGATGCATACCCCACTCTCCAAGAGACAGAACAACCTGCTGAAGTCTCTGCCATGCAACCTGGCCAGTCATTTAGACCTCAACAGCAGTATAATCCTTACTCCAACACTTATAATCCTGGTTGGAGAGATCATCCAAATTTGAGGTATGGTCCTGTCCCACAACAACAGCAGCCTTTTAGACCTCCACAACAACCCTTTCAGCCCGTCACCACTAAATACCAACCTCCTCCTTTTAGACAACAACCACAGTTCCAGCAAACTGCACCTACACCTACACCTCCACAACCTGTGCAGTCTAGTTCTGGACCTTTCTTGGAGGACTTGATGAAGCAAATGACCACCAACAACCTCCAGTTTTAGCAAAATGTCAGTGCCACCATCCAGGACCTGCAAACTCAGATTGGACAGTTAGCTACAACTGTCAACCAGATGCAGCAGCAAGGTTCTGGTAACCTTCCAGCACAACCAGTTATTAATCCAAAGAATGTCAATGCTATTACCTTGAGGAGTGGCACTGAACTTCCAGATGTTGGTGCTAAAATTGATGCTAGTGCTAGTAAAAAAGTTGTTGATGGTGCCAAGACAGATTCTGCACCAAAACAAATTCCCTTACCTTTTCCTTCTAGAGCCATTCCTGCAAAGAAAGTAGTGGACCTTGATTTGGATCTACTTGAGACTTTCTGGAGGGTGGAAGTGAACATTCCCCTCTTGGATGCCATCAAACAGATTCCAAAATATGCAAAGTTCTTGAAGGACTTGTGCACCCACAAGAGGAAGCTTAAGGGAA
Organism: Glycine tomentella; assembly: GCA_007407185.1. Taxonomy (NCBI): domain Eukaryota; kingdom Viridiplantae; phylum Streptophyta; class Magnoliopsida; order Fabales; family Fabaceae; genus Glycine; species Glycine tomentella. The sequence continues at coordinate 46,387 of PYAF01001066.1, read as the reverse complement.
ATGAGCAAGTGAAGATGGGCAGAAATGTTTCCACACTGATACAGGGTAAAGCTGTTGATGCCATCCCACTATCCACCTTGCCACCAAAGTGCAAGGATCCTGGCACTTTCTCTGTCCCATGCACCATTGGAGATATTACTTTTGCAGATGCCTTGTGTGATATTGGAGCCTCCATTAATGTCATGCCCACATCAGTTTATAGAGCACTACACCTTGGTGAGATGAAACCCACTGGTATTGTCATCCACTTAGCCAACAGGAGTGCTGCAATTTCACTTGGACTTATTGAAGATGTGCTGGTGCGAGTAAATAATCTGATCTTCCCAGTAGATTTTTACATTTTGGATATGGACAATGAGTCTCCCAACCATGGTCCCACATTGATCCTAGGGAGACCATTCATGATGACAGCAAGGACTAAAATTGATGTGCATGCAGGAACTGTTTCTATGGAGTTTGGTGATGACATTGTTCAGTTCAACATTTTTTAGGCTATAAGACATCCTGCAGAGGAGCATTCTGTTTTTCTCCTTGATATCATTGATGCTGCAGTAGATAGTGTAGATATTTCTGACTTACTTTCTGATTTTTCTTCTGACCCTTCTAACTTTGATCTTGGTTCTTGTAATTGTACCTGCGATGATTTTGTTGCTGTGTGTAGCATTTGTGCAGAAATTTCCTCCGCACTTCACTCTGATTGTGTGCCAGGTACAGATACAAGTTCTGAGCCTACTATCCCACTTTCCTCAGCTTCTAGTCTTCCCTTACCTTCCACTATTCAGCCCACTTCCTTGGAGCTGAACTCACTACCTGAGCACCTCAAGTACGCTTATTTAGATGATGCTCAGAAGCTCCCAGCCATTATATCTAGTAGTCTCCCACTGGAGCATGAAGAGAAGTTGATGCATGTCTTGAGGGGCCACAAAAAGGCCATTGGATGGACACTTGCTGATCTTCCTGGAATTAATCCTTTCATCTGCATGCATCAGATACTTTTGGAGGATGATTCTAAACCAGTGAGGCAACCCTAGAGGAGGCTGAATTCCATTATTCTTGATGTGAATTGAAGAAGGAAGTGACAAAGCTGCTAGTTGTAGGGATCATCTATCCCATCTCTGATAGCACTTAGGTTTCACCTGTCCAAGTGGTTGCTAAGAAGTCGGGTATCACAGTTACGAAGAATCAAGATAATGAGCTGATTCCGACTAGAGTGGCCAACAGTTGGCTAGTTTGCATTGATTACAGGAGGCTCAACCAGGCCACTCGCAAGGACCATTTTCCTCTCCCTTTCATTGATCAAGTTTTAGAGAGGTTGGCAGGTAAATCACATTATTGCTTTCTTGATGGTTTTTCGGGTTACATGCAAATTCATATTGCACCAGAGGATCAACATAAGACCACATTCACTTGTCCATTTGGACATTTGTTTACACCCAGATGCCTTTTGGCCTATGCAACGCACCTGGCACCTTCCAAAGGTGCATGGTAAGCATCTTTTCTGATTTATTAGAGAGTTGCATGGAGGTATTTATGGATGATTTCACTGTGTATGGTTCCTCTTTTGATGCATGTTTGGATAGTCTCTCTAGAGTGCTTGACCAATGTATTAGCACTAACCTTGTTCTTAACTTTGAGAAATGCCATCTCATGGTACATGAAGGTATAGTCCTAGGA
>PYAF01001066.1:7147-21825 GCA_007407185.1 Glycine tomentella | reverse complement strand
GATATTTCGATTTTTACTTGATTATTCACCTTCTTCTTCAATTTCTATTATGTTTTCATGATTATGAATGCATTTGGGATTGAAAGTGAGTTAGGATTATGGATTCATGTCCTAATTTCAAATGTTAATCACAAGATTAATTGAATGATAGTTTAGTTAGGGTTGTGGTTTCAATTAATTTAGGAGTAGGATCGATTGAACTGCTTCTATTGAGATTGAATGAATGTTCATGATAGAATCAATTTATGGGAATGATGATGATTCAAATAGCTTGTGTTAGTGAATTGGATTGATGCTTTCTAATTTGTTTTACCTTACTCCTTGATAATCTTGTTAATTTTTGCATTGTTCTTTAATTTTAGTTTGTGTTCTTGCATGTTTACTTTACGCATACCAATTCTTTGACAAAACCTCCACTTATTATTACCAATGATTTGAAGCTAGAACCATATTGATCGTGTTTCTGAGTCGACCTTGGTTAGCTTTGTGCTACAGAATTAGCTTAGTAAAATTGTTTTTGATGCGTCTCGACAAAGCAATATCACAGAATTGTTTTTGTTCTCTTGTAAACAAAGTGTGGCTTGCAGGGGGCAAATACGTTTTTCGACCTTGTTCAATTGGATGCAATTGGTGTCGTATACCCATCTCAACCAAATCTTGCCGAGATTTCAAATTATCCTTGGTCTTCCCTTGAATTTTCAGGAGGGTGCCAATCAAATTGTCACAAACATTTTTCTCAACATGCATTAGGTCTATGCAATGTCTGACATCCAAATCAGACCAATATGGAAGATCAAATAATATGGATTTTTTCTTCCAAATTTGCTTGTCAGATGCATCCTTCTGTTGGGTTTTTCCAAAAACATTCAAGATGTCCTTCACACGATCATATACTTCTTTGCCTGCTAATGGTGTAGGCGCCATTTCATTTTCCTGACAACCATAAAAGGCCTTCTTCAATAGTTGATAAGGGTGATATGGTTGGAGGATCTATGGTTTTGATAGAGTGCTTTTAGTTTAATATTTTTCTATCCTTCTTAGCGTATTTGACCTCTCTTGGACCTTTATTTTCATATTCTGATTTAGTTTTTGGCCTAAGCAAGTAAGTGGGCTTAATTGCTAATTGTTGCTTATTTTCGGATTTTTGCTCACTTGACATATCTGACTTGTGTAGGGCCTATAGGGTGCTACCGATCTATGAATGGAGCGTTCTAGGAGCCCCTGGAAAGATAGCAAAAAGGTCTACAAGTTTGCTAGAAATAGCCCAAGGTCAATTCTGTCATTTAGAGGGTCATTTTAAGCTTCGAAGTCAGCACCTCTGCACTTGTAATTTTGGCCTGCGAATTTGACTTTAATGGTTGTAAATAGCAAATAATTAGATTGTTGGGTTTGTTTATGACCCATTTTAATGTCAGAACTTAGTCACCACATATATTAGTGACTTTAGTGAAACTTGGACAGCACACTGTACAATTCAATAAACAAATTTTACATTTCTTTTCTTTAGTTTTTAGAATCAAAAGCTTGTTCTTCATTTTCTCTCATTTGTTCTTCATTGTTCTTCATCTTCTTCATTTCCATTTTACTATTCTTCCATTTTTCTGCACTCATTTCATGGGGCTTTCCTTGGTGATCATCATGGAACGCTAAACCATTAATCAATCCAAGGATCTAACTCAAGCAAAAGAAGAATTGGAGTTCTGGTTCGGTATTTCAAATTCTACTTGAATATTCACCTTCTTCTTCAATTTCTATTATGTTTTCATGATTATGAATGAACTTAGGGTTGAAAGTGAGTTAGGATTATGGACTCATGTCCTAATTTCAAATGATAATCACAAGATTAATTGAATGATAGTTCAGTTAGAGTTGTGGTTTGTTTCAATTGATTTAGGAGTAAGATCGATTGAACTACTTTTATTGAGATTGAATGAATGTTCTTGGTAGAATCAATTTATGGGAATGATGATGATTCAAATAGCTTGGGTTGGTGAATTGGATTGATGCTTTCTAATCTGTTTTACTTTACTCCTTGATAATCTTGTTAATTTTTGCATTGTTCTTTAATTTTAGTTTGTCTTCTTGCATGTTTTAATTGTTGCACACCAACTGTTTGACAAAATCCCCCTCTTAATATTACCAATGATTTGAAGCTAGAACCATATTGATCGCGTCTCTGAGTCAACCTAGGTTAGCTCTGTGCTACAGAATTAGCTTAGTAAAATTGTTTTTGATGCGTCTCGACAAAGCAATATCAATATGGTTGGAGGAATCTACGATGCCTTGTATATATTGTTTTCTTTCTGTAACACCCCGTAGGCCTCCGGTGCGTTATCATTAATAATATCATTTAAGCACGTAAATCATTATTTAAAAACTCAGCGGAAGCACAAAATCGCTTTTCTTGATTCATTATATATGGAATAAAAGCACATCACAGAAAACACTCACACAAGCCATATATTTCACACCCCTGCTGATCTAGATTTCTCACATAAAACACATATAGACAGATAATCTTATACACATAGGCAGATAATCAAATATATAACCATTATACTCAGCGGAACATCATATATCATACCCACATCAGTTCTATACATACGTATATACAACAGTTTCTCGCCACATCGTGGTGATACAAAAGAATATCTGCCCTCACTGAGGGTATACAAAACTGTACAACTCAGGTGTACTCACACCCTCCCTTATCAAGGGTACAAAATAGAATCAAAACAAAGTTGAGCCTTCAAGCTCCCTCTGCTGCCACCGGCCAAGCAGACAAGTCTCCACTAGGGCCTCCTGCCCTGAGACTGCTCTCTTCCTCCAGAAGAGTCACCTGAAATGATAAATCCCCACACGGGGTGAGATACACATCTCAGTAAGCTCAGGGTCCTTGGAGAATCATTCCCACCCTGGCCCACTACTCACAACACAAGCATCAGGCAATCACATTAAATAGCCCACTGGCCAGGCCCTCTGGCCCTCACAATAATATGAGCAACCCGCTGCTCCATACACATGGCGTATCATCATGAACGCCTGGCGGAGAACCTCAACGCCTAATCTCAGTGTGAGGCCGAAAACTCACACCTGTGCCATCCCATCGAGTGCTACCCCTTCACATGGATGCACATATATGGTACCTCCGAGAATAGAAAGAGAACCTCAACTCCTATCCCCTTGGTCTGAGGGATCATCATCACCCCGGGATCATCATCACCCACGAGCCAACCATACTAGGAGGAAACCATCTCCTAGGGAGGTCCATATCTATCTATTGGCCAACAGATCTATCACAAACATCATTCATTCATCAAGCACAGATGCACACATATCATTATGAGGAATGCAACAACCAGTGCATGCATCATGAATATGACCGCCACTCCCCAGGAGTGTGGTATGCAACCAAGTGGGAATTCCTCCCCAGGGACTTAGAACTTACCTGGCAAAGCCTCGCTCTGTAGTTCTTTCCCTGGTCTGTGGCTCCCGCCACCAACAATCTCAATATCAGGCCCTAATCAAGGCATATATCCATATCAAAACCAATCTACAGGCATCCAAGCACAGAACATATCATATCAGAATTCCCTATCCTAGGGTTCAATCGATTTCAGCCCACACTAGGCTTCTCACAGACCACACAAGGTCCATCAAGGCTGAGTACCAAGCACCTGAGTCATCCCAGACTCAATGTACAACACATAGCTGAGCACCAGCTCTCATCAGCCTCACAACTCAATTATCACTGGAATGGTCTAATCGTCAATCTAGGCACCGTTCAACTAGCCTCTCAGGCTCAAAAAGCAACACAATCAAGGCTCCAGCATGTCATATAATCAATAAGTGACTAATCACAATAGCCACACATGCTAACTATAGAGCCAAGATTCAAAGTTCACTAAATTAAATTCTGAAAGCTAATCCTTCATCTCTACAGTGCTCTGAACAAATTTCTCTACAGGACCCTGGGCTAATTCTAGCCCCAGCTCATATGGGTCACTATTCATGGAAAACCCCAAATTCAAAATCAATCTAAGAAACTTGAGTCTCTTACCTCAGTGGCGACTAGAAAGGCCTCAGGGCAGCTTCCTCGAGCTCTGGTGTCCGTTCCAAGCCTTGGGTCTCAGCCACTCCCAAGTTCCTGAGCTTTTCCTTGAGAATTCAATTCTCAGTCAAAGAAGGGTTTTTTAAAAGAGCAATTGAAGGATTAGAGCTTTCCAAGTATTTCTCTCACAATCAAAAGTCATTGGAAGGTGTTTAGGCTAGTACATAAGGTCTTAGGAAGCTTGGGAATGTCAACAATGGAGGTTTGGGGCATAAGGAGGAAGAAGAACAGTTTTTCCTCTCATTTTTCCCGTTTTGGCCTTTAAATAGTGGCCCTGCCCGACCTCCGGCGCGATTCGCGCCAACTCCGGCGCCATCAGCGCCGCAATGGTGGTGGCTCTGGCGCCATCAGCGCCGCAATGGTGGTGGCTTTGGCGCCATCAGCGCCACTCCCGCGCCTCCAGCGCCAACTTCCAGAACCTGTGGCGCCCCCAGCGCCACATCTGTTGCCATCAGCGCCGGCTGGAAAACATGGCGCCACCCGCACCAACATTGGCGCCCCAGGCGTGGACTTCCTGATAAACTGGCGCTCCCAGCGCCGGCCTGGCGCCCCTGACAGGATTTTTCTGCTGAGGATCCCAGCGCCACTCGCGCCACAGCGAGGGTCCTTACACTTTCCATGTTTTAGTTGGAAAAAGCTAATATGTTTTTCACATATAGGACATGCGTGATGTCCTTTGACACTATATCCACTCAAAGTCTCGTATGTTGGAAAGTCATTAATTGTACAGAACACCATGGCATGCAACCAGAAAGTTTCCTGCAGATGGCCACCAAAGACATCAACCCTTTCAACCCACATTTGTTTCAAGTCTCTATCAACGGCGCCAAATACGTACACATCAATATCATTTCCTGGTTGACATGGATCTGCTATCATCATGGACAACATAATATATTTTCGCTTCATGCACAACGAAGGATGCAGGTTGTAAGTCATAAGCAAGACTGGCCACGAACTGTGGTTAGTGGATAGGCTATCAAAAGGATTCATACCATCAGAAGCTAAAGCAAGCCTTAGGTTTCTTGGGTCGTTGGCAAAATGTGGGTACAGACGGTCAATTGCCTTCCATTGAGGAGAATCGGCGGGGTGTCGGAGATTTTCATCAGCATTCCTCCCATTTGCATGCCAAGTAAGGTTTTTGGCATCATTTGCATTAGCAAACTAACTGCTTAAACCTTGGAATTATGGGAAGATACCAACAGACCTTTGCTGGTCGACCGCTGAATGAGTTTGTTTCATCATTGTCGTCATCGTCAATTAATTTGTATCTTGGTACTACATACCTATAGGACATAAGATCTTCTTTGCTTCGTAGTGAGTCTTCAGCAGGGTGTTTTCTTGAGGAAGCATTTTCTTTAACAGTACTAGCTATCCTGTGAAACTTTTGCCACTCCATCCGAATCTAGCCTTCAAGTTAACCAAAGACAACACCGCCAACAACCGTGTGAAGGACGTGCAATTAGTATACAAAGGGATCTTTGAATCAGACTCCAGTTTTGAATATGTCGATGAATGGGCTTGGCGAAAACTTTCTTCCCGAGGTCACGTATCATGTCTTTTATAAGATCGTCATTGTTCACATCAACAAACACAGTTTCTTTCGCTGACTGAGTGCCTGGCAACTCACCATGCCATATCCACTTTGTGTAAGTCGGAATGATGTCGTCGATATTAAATGAGTTCTGATGTCATCTATGGATTGGTGTCTCCCATTCAAACATTTCACACAAGGACAAAAAAATTTGCCCCTCAATGATGGTGCATTTCGAGTGGTAAATTCAAGAAATTGTTCAACACCAATTTCATACTCATTCTTAATACGTGGTGCTTTCATCCAACTACGATCCATGTTTTCCATCTGCTGTGAAACCTTTTATATAAAAAACTTATATGGATGTTTATGTATGTCATGTATACAAACAGGTGTGGCCCTATCCCATTCAAGAAGTAATGCATTTTATGCAACATTCATACATTGACAGTACATAAGGTTTTATTAATTTAATGAAATTTCGACAACATTTCGCATTGGTCTTCGAGTACACGACATCATAGCGGAGGTTTTATTCACCCGCTATCTGTATGTACCCGGAGAACAAAGCAAATTGCAGTGTACCCAAATTTCATTAAATATAGAAAACCATACGTAATGTCCATGTATGAATGTTGCATAAAATGCATTACTTCCCAAACTGTCCAAACGGACAATTCAAGATTCAATTCAACGATTAATCCAAACTATCCATATTAATCATTAAGTTGAACCTTAAACGGGAAACTAAGGTTATACAATGCAATGCATGTTGAAAAAAATAAACTACAAAGCTGAAACAATGAAATAAAGTAGGACATTAATTTACTATTCATAGAAAATACTTGAAAATATGAAGTATAGGATTGATTGTACGGGCAAATGTAATTTAAGTTGTATAAAGGAGTTTCCTATCAGCTACCAAAAGAAACCTTTATGAGGTAACCGAGTCAACAACTTGGACCTAAAACAACAAACAAAATTTATTTAAAACAAAGGATAACACACAAACACACACATCTTTATGTATATATGTAGTGTGCAACAACCTAAACCGCAAATCAATAATGTTCACCGTGTTTGGCTGACTCTTGGAGTGGCTATTGTTATTTGTTGGGCATTTTGGAAATTAGAGTAAAAGTGAAAGAAAAGGTACAATAATGATTGTGGGTTTTGCTTTTTCTACACTCCCACCACCCCCTCTTCCCAAACTTTTTCATATGACAGTTTCATTTGTACATAATCAATAATCAAAGAACTTCACTATAATGAAACCATGAAAACTGGAAAAAAAATGGAGTTGTGTATGATCCTAAATGGCCAAGCAACAATATTTGATTTTCAAACTAAAGCATGCACAACTGCTCATTTAAGGTGACTATCAACGAGAATAAGTTTGTCCACCAAAACATAGAAACTAGTTTATGATCTCATATTATCCATAGAATAGTTATGCAAGGTTATTTTGATACACAATGTCATAGAGGCACATGTTTGACGACAAATGGCAAGTATGGATTGTACCAAGTCACATGTTTCTTCATATATTTTCCCATGGATTTGAATGTTTTGAAAGATGTATGTTAATTCTGTTATGAAAATTTAGATTTGAGCCTATGACCCTCTTCTTGAAAATTCTTCTTATTAAAGACAATCATTTGTTCGGATACCAATTATGAATATTCCCAAAAGTTCAGTCATACATTGGTCTCTGGGGGCTTGCTAATTTCGAATGTTAATCTTTTGTTGAAATCATTTGATACAAAATTGAAAAACAAAAGGAACTACATATAGCGGTTTATATTGATTGATTCTGTTATCTGTATGAAAGTATTTTCAGAGACGTTGTCGTGTGTATGTATTGTATGAATAATTGCAATAGGGTTCTCAGATTGCTTAGGGATAGCACCGTGGTGATTGGTGAAGAAGGTTTAAAATGTTACAGGTTTATACTTTTTTCTTCTTAAAGATGAGAATTGTCCATTGTAGGTGCATTCATTTTACAACAATCTCATAAATGATAGCAAATAGGCATCACATATTACAACAATCTCATCAATGAACTGATAGCAAATGGTCATAAGAAGACAATTTTCTCTCTCTTTCAATCTCTCATGATACTCCAAATCAAACTAAATTAGATGTACCTTTTTTGTTTACACTTTACAGGACAACAGCCCTTTATAACTCTATTTCACTCTGATTTCCCTCAAGCTCTTGAAGATGAATATGGTGGTTTTCTAAGTCCCAAAATTGAGTAAGCAATAGTGAAATATTTTATCTAGAATAGATTGAAATGGACGTGTCCTTATTATTCACTTCCAACTGATGAAGAATTGGTACTATGATTTTGCAAACAGGCAAGATTTTGCAGATTATGCAGAAGTATGCTGCAAGGAATTTGGTGACAGGGTTAAGCACTGGATTACATTAAATGAGCCAATGCTATATAGCACTGGAGGTTATGCAAGTGGTGGATCCACACCCAATAGATGCTCCAAGTGGTTTGCTAACTGCACCGCTGGTGATTCTACTTCTGACCCCTATGTGGTTACACACCACCTCATACTTGCTCATGGTGCAGCCGTAAAAGTCTACAGGGAGAAGTTCCAGGTTAATGCATTATTATTATTATTATTATTATTATTATTATTATTATTATTATTTTAAATACAACAGTGAATAGAATTGGTTAAATTTAAGACAAAAATCATTCAGTATGTGGTCAGTACAAGATAGATTGACAGTGAATGATTTTCTAATAGGCTTCTTAGAAGGGTCAAATTGGGGTAACACTTAATTCTACCTGGGTTGTGACACTTTCTCAATCAAAAGAGAACAGAGAAGCCGCATATCGCGGTCTTGCTTTTTTGTATGATTGGTAAGTGTCTTTGCCACTTAGAACCACTCTTCTTGTTTCCAGTTCTGTTAAATTTCACAAAAGTTTGTGATGCAGTACAAAAAGAGTGAGATTTTGTAGCAGATAATTAGCTTTTTCTTTGTCTCCTTTTCTATTGCATATTTTTTATTTTAAAAAGGCTGAGGCTTTTGAGCCACTCAGGATTTATTCCTTTTATTAGGCATTATGCGATTGACCATTAGTATGAGGAATGTCGTAGATTTGATTTTGTCTAAGATTTGCTCTTGAAATTCCTTAACTTAATAGAGACTTGAACTTCTATATAATGTAATCAATAACAGACTTGGGTAGGGGAGGAAAAATAAAGAAGTTTGAGAACTTTCTCAATTTGTCCGGATCCTAATGAATCAAAGGGCTTTGGATTGCAATATCTGTTTCACTACATAAGCTGCATCAGTTTGTGTGTTGTTTTTGTTTTTGGGGATTATTCTGGTACCTTTATTTTATCCTGGGTTTTAGTACCTTGATGAATTATAAAGTATTTATTGGTTGCTGCTTAAACATTTAATGTGGGAACCAAGTGGAAATTGCAACCAATAAATGTTTTAATAGCTTATCATACTACCATTTTCCAGTTAACAAAATGAATACCATATCAACTAGCAGTTTTTTAATATTTTGTGGTGACACAGTCAGATCTAACTTGTCTTTTTGTGTTTATTCAAGGTTCATGGAACCACTTTACTCAAGAACATATCCTACTGTAATGGTTAACAGAGTTGGAGGTCGTTCGCCAAAGTTTACCAGAAGGGAATACTTGATGGTTAAAAGGTCCTATGATTTTATAGGATTAAATTATTACACTTCAACTTATGCAACTAGTTCTCCTTGTCCACGCAAAAGGCCAACTGCCTTTACAGATGCTTGCGTTAGATTTACTAGTAAGTCAAATTCATACATACTTACCAATTAACTTCTATTGAATTTTCTTGTACACTTGCTTACTCATGATCCATTTTGTTGCTCTTGCATCAGCTGTGAGAAATGGGTTTCTCATTGGTCCAAAGGTACTTGCATCTGGAGATAGCTTTTACTCAGTTTAGATTCTTTTAGTAAAAGACAATGATTAGTTATCGCTTCATTAGTACTAGTTAGCCAAGAGTTCACTCTATTTACAAATAGTTGCACCTTATTTTTCACTAAACCTACTCCATAAGAATTTTTCAGAAATGAGTTGAGAAATGGATAATTTTGCAGGCAGCCTCAGACTGGCTCTACGTCTATCCACCAGGAATTCAAGGTCTACTAGAATACACTAAGGAGAAATTTAACAGCCCAATTATTTAAATAACAGAAAATGGTAAAATTATCTGCAATGTTCTGTCACTTTTTTTCTTCCTAAAATTGAATTTTACCATGGTAAAATACTCATTTTTCCGTATCGATGAATTGTTATTGGAATTTTTTGCAGGAATTGATGAGGTTAATGGCGGGACAATGTTACTTAATGACAGAATAAGGATTGATTATATTAGTCGCCATCTGTTGTATCTTCAAAGGGCCATAAGGTGAGTTTAAAGTGAACATTTTTAGTTATGATTCTTATGAAATTTACTTTAGACCTCTTATTTTCTTGACTCAACAATTGTAAGCTAACGCTAAAACTTTGAATCTGGTAGGAATGGAGTGAGGGTGAAAGGATACTTTGCATGGTCATTGTTGGACAATTTTGAATGGAATGCTGGGTACAGTCTTCGCTTTGGGCTTGTGTATGTGGATTACAAGAATGGATTGAAAAGACACCGCAAAAGATCAACTTTGTGGTTCAAAATATTTCTTCACCAATGAAATGATCCTTTGTAGTGAAACACAGAATTGACGGGGAAGAAATAAGAATATGTTGTTTCTTTCTTAACCCAGTCATTTGCTTTAGGCCATTGTAAGGTCTAAGGAGAGCTACTTTGATGATTTCTGATAGCCTGCCAAGAGAGTGAGGCTTCATGGTTATCTGTATAACTTACTTTCATTTATAAGTTTATGTATTTGGGTTTCCTGTCCCAACCCCAACACTCATATAACTACAACCAAGAACTCTCTAGGCCCTCCAGCACGTTTTAATTAGGCTTAACTATATTTTTATTCTTCCAGGTATTACATGTGTGTTTGATCTCTCAAATTTTAATTACCTCAATTGAATTTCTAAATGTTCATTGCATTTAATCTCATAATAAATGATTAACATCTAAACATTATGTTCAAAATGAAAACTTATGTTCAACATCATGATAATAATTGATCCATCCATTATATAAGCTAGAAACGTAAGTTCAAGACACCTGATAAACTAGTGAAAATGTTTCTTACTATTCAATAGTTATATCATATTTTTTGCACCAACATTTTAACATTATTTGGTCACTATTTGGGAACAGACAAATTTAAATTATCTATGCATTTTTGTGTGTCATTGATCAGAGTGAACTGCCACTGTTGCTATAGAATCCTTTAGACAGAGAGAGATAGTTATTGGACTTGGTTCCTGTTTAGGACACAAGTTCTGTATTATTGGGCCAAAATCAAATAGTAGGTTATATAACAAGAGAAGGAGCCTCTATTGGTCCCAACATATTAGTCCTTATCAAGTGATTAAAACTTTTTTTTCCCAAAAAATATCAGCAAACAGTCACACAATAGTTGTCGGAGCACGCAGTCTCCCGGAATCAACCTTGTCAAAACCAGAAGTGCCACAACTTCCCAAACCCGAGTTGCCACCTCTGCCGAAAGTCCCCAAATTACCAAAGCCGGAGTTGACTAAGATCCCTACAGTCCCAAAAAATAATCTCCCTCAGGTCCCTGAATTACCTAAAGTACCAGAAATTCCTAAGGTCCCTAAAATGCCTAAAGTACCTATGTTGTCTAAAGTCTCTGATTTGCCTAAGCCAGAGTTGCCTAAAGTATATAAAATGCCCAAGGTTCCTGAATTGCCTAAGCCTGAGCTGTCTAAAGTACCTGAGATGTCTAAGGTCCCTGAATTGTCTAAGCCCAAATTGCCTAAAGTCCCTGAATTGCTTAAGCCCGAGTTACCTAAAGTACCATAATTTCCTAAGATTATTGAATTGCCCAAGCTCGAGTTGCCTAAGGTTCCTGAATTGCTAAAGCCCAAATTGACTAAAGTAACTGAGTTGCCTAACATTCCTGAATTGCCTAAGTCCAAATTTCCTAAATTACCTAAGCCAGAGTTGCCTATGGTCCCTGAATTGCCTAAAACCTGAAATACCTAAGGTTCCTCAATTTCCTAAGCTTCCTAAAACATTTTCAACTACCAATCCTTGAGTTTGAATTATTCCTTACGCTGTCTTGTCCTGAGATCAAAATTGGCTGCATTCCAGTACCTAGTTCATGTTGTTTGATGGATGTCATTTGATATATGTTAATTTTCACTTGTGTATAATATATTTATTCAGCTAAGAAAACCATGATATTATTAATACACTTATGTGTTATTCCTTTTTCCATATATTCTACAGTATGTACTGTTTACCAAATACATACATGTACAGTTTTGTTTGGAATTATATTCTCACATACCTAAGTACAATTGTTTTGACATGACTAATAGTAGGTTTTTTAGTCAGCCATTATTGAAAGAGTTCATTTAAATCTCAGAGTAGCTACTTCTAGTCCCAATCACTAGCTTATGTTGTCCATCTTTCGTGCTAAGAGGTGGTACTAAAAACAGGTCATAACAGGCATTTTGATTCAGACCTACATAACCTATATGCATGCTAAGAAATATATGCAAGGTATTCAACCTAAGCATGGTATAATAAACCATTATATATGTTATCTAATTAGTAAACACTATCACAATATATTCTAAAAACCACAACCAAAGAAGAGGGACTATTCACAGAAAAGATACATACCATGAATCAAGAGTTTAATTCCCTTTCCTGCATCATAGTCCACGTTTTTTGATTGCTAAACCTGTATAACAAGACAACTATTTCAAATCAAATATGAAAAATAAATTGTTATTCTCAAAGCTGCAGTCCAGAACTCACCCTAACACCATGACACAAGATAAATCATTGAATATTTTATTGAGCTAAAACACATCCATGTTAACCTACTGATATTATGAAGGAACATAGGTCAGTTCAATTACAAGTTACAATTTGATTTACTCAAATCAAAGACATTCGGGCCAAGGGTTTATCTGCCATTCAAATTCAGCAGATGGGTTTTATTGGTGAATTGTTGTTGATGGTTCCTAATCTGGCAGTGTTAAGGTCCTTTATGCTACTTGTGCAGTTGCACCTGTGGGCTTACATTGGATCAGAAGCCTGAAAGATCTGATTCATGTAAGGACAGTCTTCCACATGACAGATATCAAAATGACTTTTATGGTCTTCTACAGAAAACCAAGAAAAAAGTTTGTTGTCATTACCTAAATAAAAAGGAGAATCGGGAATGAGGAACAAACCTCCTTCCTTTATATACTAGTCACAGTTTCCCTCTCCTGACATACATGTTGGTTATTTTATTAGGGGTTCTATGACCCTTCAAATGAGGTTACTATTTCTGATTCCCACACTCATAACAAGTTGAAAGTAAAACCTAAACTGTTGAAAATGACCAACACCCCCAGTTGCCATTAGAAAAAGAACCAGAAAATGCACCAATAAGCCAGTATACTCTCTCAAATAACCTATCTTTTTAAACTTTCTCATCAACCCACAAAACTTTCCTTCAAAACCTGAATCTACCACCACACCTATTGCCTTAGCTAAAGCATTGTTTAATAAAAATGGAAGCAAGCCATGGATGTAGAGATGAAGAAATTAGAGAAGAATAAAATTTGGAGTTAGTGACACTACCAGCAGGCAAAAGACTAGTTAGATGCAAGTCGATATATACTGTGTGAAATATAGAGAATATTTGTTTGATGTGGGATCTCAACCCACTAAGAGTCAATGTCTCGGTGGCTCCACATTATGACACTTTACCCAGCCTTACTGGTCAACCCCGCTATAGGTAGCCCTTTCTAAGATACGACCTAAGGGTGATCACAAATAAGGCAGCTTTCCAGCAATGTTTTAAGTTTTACGAACATATAAAACACATAATTTCAACAGACATAAAATTATAATTTCCTGTATGCCACTAATAAATCAAACTTGTATTTTTTTCTCTCTCACATAAACCTTCAATGGCCATGGGCCATCTCATAGGCAGGAGCCACAGAATTTGGCCTATCAGTTTATCAAACAAATATTTTCTTCTCTTACAAAATTGATTCAAAAAGATTATCAAACAGATTTTTTTCTTTCCTTTCTTCTAAAAAATAGTACAAGAACACAATCAAATACACCCTTAGTTTCTTAACACTATCTCCTAGAGAAATGAAAAACTACAATGACAGATTTATGGGAAAATTCACCATTTTTACTTCAAAAAATCCGCTGATAGCCACCCAAACCAGTTATTTTGTTAAATATTGAAAGGAACAAAGAAAATACACATGTAAAACCTCTCATTCTGAACCAAGAGACCACTGCCACTAAAACAATTCAGACTTCACTCTTTGGAAATAACATTTAACCTCATCAGTTGAAACATAAAAAAATATATTGGAGTCTGCTGCCTTAAATGAACATCATTTAAAAAGTATAAATAATGGGTAAGAAGTACCTCTAGTGTTCTAAACCTCTGCTACATGTAGATTGATTTCTACAAGCGCCTAGAAATAAAGAATAAGTCAGAAAAGGAAACTATAAACATGTAAATAGAATACATACATATTTTTGCAGTTATGTAAGGAAGCTGCAGCATAATCGTTTATTCTAATTATTTGGATAAATGTTATGTACTCTCTTGACTTGTTTCCTTATTTTACAGCTTTGGCAGGGGTTCTTATCTGGAAGAAATTCCAGAGCTACTCATTGGTAGTACATCTACCTTAAGAAAACTGTGCTACCCATTGCTTTTATCCTAATTAATTATACTTTGGTTTTTGAAATTGATAATTGTTCTTTTAGCCCCTTGTGTGTTAGGTTGTCCTAATTTTTGGTGACTAAGTATACACTTGTGATTTAAATACAAAATTAGATTGAGGGCACTAGATTGTGGAAACAAATTTGCAAATTACAGTCACCATCACATTATATCCA
>PYAF01001065.1:3575-14175 GCA_007407185.1 Glycine tomentella | reverse complement strand
AATTTAATTCAAGTTATTCATCCAATAATCAATTGTTAATATTAAAATCAAGTTACTTAATCAAATAACCATTCAAGTTCTTTGAGACATTTCAACAAACACCTAATCTACAAAGCTTAATGAAATCAAACAAGAATAAATATTCAAACCTAGCTCATCATAAACTTCCCATACCTTATTTTCCTAAGCTTTTGGACAGCCCCTTTCTCCTAATGATTTGTGGACAGCTTGTTTCCTTTGTAATTGAATGATTCTTTCTCCTAGATTTCTAGTGCTATACGTGAGAATGGAAGGGTGATTGATCTTGGATTTGTTCTATGTAAATGGTAGGATTTTAAGAAATGAAATGGAAAGGCTTTGGACCATGTTTTGGTACGGCTGAATCCCTTTAGGACAGCCCCTCATTTAGCTTGATCTTTTCCTACAAAAATCTAGGATTCCTTTCTACTTGTTTCCATTTCATTGGCCATCCAATTCTTAGCTTCCAAGTGTTTTGATTCATGAAAACTCCATACTCTTCCTTGGCTGTCTTGTTTTGCACGTATACTAGGCAATTTGGAGTGCAATCCGTGTGGTTGCTTTAAGCTTAGGTGTTGTAGATTTTTGTTGCATCAAAGTCATGATTGTTTTGCTTATAGTTGGATTCTTTTTATTGGCTATCAATTCCTTACCCTACAAGTGTCTTGATTCATGAGATTTCTACACTTTTCTCTTGTTTTCTTGTGTTGCACGTGGACTAGCTAGGCTAAGATGTATTTCATTTGTTTTCCTTCTCATTTGTGGAATAGCTTAGGCTTAGTCATAAAAATCTCTGCCCAAAACCCGTGTTATAGAAATATTGATTCTAAATTTTTTAACCGTTGGATCTTCTTAAAATTTTAAGGGTATATTCCTATCTTACATATCTAAGTTTTGACCGTTGGGATCGTGGAAATAATGTCCCTAGCTATCCAAGTATTTTGCCAACGGAGACAACATAAAATTTGCTTCAAATATCTTTTTAAGCATTAATTACTTTCTTTACACATGGACCAATGGAAATGGCTAGGCTTCTTAACTCTCCATGTGTCCATTCTTGAATGTTCCTAAGGATTTTCTCCCTTGATTGTGTATCACACGGCCAAGGCTTGATCTTAGATAATCAAATCAACAATTTTTCCTTTTATTACATGTAATAACAAAATTCTAAGTTCTTATTGGTCCAATTTGCTTTTATTTAGTAAAATTACTAAACTAACTCATTAAGGATCCTATTCCTCCCATAATTAAGAGAAAACTTCATAGATTATGTCTATCCTTTTTCTTATACTTTTCTGATACCCGAGGTTGTCTAGATTAAGCTCTTTTCAACCTATCTTCCAAAATTTGTAAAAATTCTATTTTAGGGTTTTCTGCCTCCCACCTTGCTGATACTTGGTTATCTAAAAGTATTTTATCCTATAGTCAGGTTCCCACAAATTTCTGAAGTCATTTTGGTCATTTTTGACCTAAGGGTATTTTGGTAATTTTACTACTCACTCTAGGGGCAAAATCGTCATTTTCAAAAAAATGTTCAGGATCTCTCTGTAATTGTCACTCTAAGGGTATCTTTGGTCATTCCAAAATATCTAAGGATATTTATAACATTTTTTCCTTAAAATGTCTTTACTGGACTTCCTAGGGCAATTTGGTCATTAATAAAATATCCAGGGGTATTTTGGTCATTTACTGCCTCAGGGACCTAACTGTCATTCTTGAAATTGTCCAAGGATATTTATGTCATTTTCAAAAGGGACATAGGTGTCTTTTTCAAAATGTTCAAGGGTATTTTTGTCCTTTTATTCAAGAATGCATATTTAAAGAAATTTCATATATATGAAAATGTGAGAGTGTTACACCTATGAGCTCTCACGTGAACAAAGAAAAATCCTCATTTTGTCTAGAAAAGTTGAAAAATAAAAATATGAATAAAATAGAAAAATAAAGAAAAAAATAAATAGAAAAGCAAAGTAAAGAAAAAAATCAAAAGTTGAGGACAGGTAAAGTATGAATCTAATTAAAAAATTAGGGGTACCAAGGATTTGTAGGAAGCGAATGAAAATCCAATGAATAGAGTAAATGCTTTCATTCCTTTAAGTTACTTTTGAATATCTAGAAAAACCAATTTTACTTCTTAGCCAAGCCCCATTATAAGCCAATAAAGTACTTAGTGATCTTTGTATGCATTTGATGTGTTGATTACCTTCAGATGAAAGTCAAAGTTGAATTGTGGTGTCTTAAGTTGCAAATTAAGTAAAACACTTACCCAAAGCTGAGTCAAAAGCTTAAGAGTGAAACACTTATTGTGAGGACAAGTTGCTATACCATTAAATTTGATCGTCATTCTTGTTGCATATTTCTAACATTGCATTTGATTTGATTGAGCTAAAAAGTTGAATGTGAGCATCGTACTTGGTTGATTGAAGCACACGAAGAATAAAATTGTTGAATAAAGAGGAATGCAAGAAGAGTGGGTATGTTACTTGTCATTGTGTATCCTTAGTCTTTAGTTTTAATTTGTCTTTTGTTTTTTACTTAGTTTACTTTTGTTTTTGAGTCCTTATTTTTTTAAGTTTTTATTGTTTTAGTATATTTAGTTAGTCTTGCTTAAGGACAAGCAAGGTTTTAAGTTTCGAGTGTTAATAAACATCAAATTTATCAGATTTTCAAATGCATTTTGTGACGTTTATTTCGCATTTTAGTTAACTTTAGGCCTTGTTTTGAATCAAATTAGCTTTAAATTTAGTTTTTACTTTTTCTTAGGTAGAATTTCATGTTTAAGTTATTTTTAATGAATATTTTATAGTTTTCCACCAAAAACAGGTCATTCTGGCTAAAGCTCCAAAGGCCCAAAATCAGCAGAAAGTTCTGGAAGGAGAAATTTCTAAAATTGAAGATAAAAGCTAGGAAAATCAAAAGCAAGATATTGTTCAAGGATAAATTAGATGAAGAATAAGATAATTACTGGAATTAATTAGAGATATTATTTGTTTGTAATTTCGTGTCATTATCTCCTTAATTAAACATAACTACAATTCTATAAATAGGAGGCTAGGCATTCATTGTAACATCGTAGAAGTCTCGAGCAGTTCTTAGAATTATATTTTAGACTTCCACCTACTAGATGCCTCCATTATTCCATTAGACACTCTAGGCTTCATTGTATTATTTTTATGAGTGCAATTCCTTTCACCTAGGAGAGGAAAGGATGAACCTTGTTTCACTTTAATTCTATGAATTCAATACTTCATATTGAGTTCTTTATTTGTTTCTATACTTAATGTTTTTATTTGATTGATCATCTTATAGAAGAATTCAGTAATTGACTTGTGCTTTGATGAGCCTTGTTGAAACTTGAACATGAATCAAGTACTTAATTGAGATTATCTTTAGGGATAAAATAATCTTGGTTAAGCCTCGCTAATTCTTGACCATTAATGTTGATTGCTTGTGTCGGTGTGTCTAAGGGATTGGGTATCAGAAAAGTAGTTTAGAATATACGACCATGCGGGAGCTGGGGTAGAATACATTAGTGAATTGGGAATGAGCAAGAGAGATAAGTAGAGAATTGTCAAGTTACAGTGGATTGAGCGAATTCCAAGTCCAAACGTAAACATTCATTTGTCAAGATCGATGTCACCATCCAAGTCTAGTATTTCTATCTTTACTTAATTATTTCATTGTCATTTAATTTTTATTGCAATTTATTTTATTATTTATTTCATGACAATCATAAGCGTCCTCCAAGTCCACCTCCAATCATAGAAGATTTGTGCACATAATTAATACACATGAAGTTAAGGAGGCTTTAAAGAGGATGAAGAATAATAAAGTTTTGGGACCCGATGGAACCCCTATTCAAGTGTGGAGAGGCTTGGCAGATATGGCAATAAAATGATTGATCAATCTTTTCAATAAGATTCTTCAAACATATAAGATGTCTAATGCTTGGAGGAAAAATATGCATGTTCTTATTTACAAAAACAAGGGAGATATCTAGAATTGTGCTAACTATAGAGGCATTAAGCTCATGAGACATACTATAAGTAGTAGGAGAGGGTTATTGAATATTGCTTGAGGAGCAAGACTAAGGTTTTTGTAAATCAATTTGTATTTATGCCAGGAAGATATTTTCTTGATGCGAAAATCAATGGAACGGTATCATGAAAAGAAGAAAGACTTACACATAGTGTTCATAGATCTTGAGAAAACATACGATAGGGTCCCAAGAAAATTTTTATGGTGGACTCTTGATAAGAAAAAAGTACCATTAAAGTATGTTAATGCAATCAAGAATATGTATGATGGGGCTACCACATGTGTGAAAGCTTCTAATGGAACATCAGGGTATTTTTCTATCATGGTAGGTGTACACCAAGGTTTGGCTCTTTGTTCTTATCTCTTTTCCTTAGTGATAGATGAACTAACAAAATATATTCAAGAGGAAGTGTCATGGTGTATGCTTTTTGTAGATGATATTTTGCTTATTGATGAGACCAAAGACGATGTTAATTCGAAACTTGAATTGTAAAGAAACACTTTGGAGTCTAAAGGATTTATAATAAGCCAGAGCAAGACTGAGTATATGAAGTATGAGTTTTTGCTGGTAAAAGATGGTGATCAAGACCCGTGCATCTACTTGGCCAAGAGGTACCCAAGAAAGATATTTTTAGATAGTTGGGATCAATTTTTCAAAATGATGGAGAGATTAATGAGGATGTAAATCATTAAATCAGAGCAGGGTGGATGAAATGGAGAAATGCATTTGGATTTTTGTGTGACCGCAATAGTCCCCTTAAGCTAAAAGGAAAATTCTATAGAATAGTTGTAAGACCTGCAATGTTATATGGAGATGAATGTTGGTCAGCACAAAGGCAACATGAGCATAAAATAGGGGTAGTAGAAATGTGGATGTGTGGTTATACGAAGATGGATAAGATAAGAACTAAAGATATTCGACAAAAGGTAGCAGCAGTACCTGTGAGTGAAAAGATGAGGGAGCATAGATTGAGGTGGTTTGGGCACGTAATGGGCCCTTGAATGCTCCCATAAGAATAAGAGTTTGTTACCAAGAGCTCAACACAAAGAGAGGTAGAGGTAGACTGAAACTTACCTGGAAAAAGGTAATTAAACAGGACTTAATGGAGTAGGATATAGATTGGCGGACGGTGTGTCTTAGGATGAAGTAGAGAAAATGATGTATGCCTAATCTCTTTAGACATTGATTTCCCCAATTTACCTTGCAATGAAACTCAATCTTCAACAACTCTTCAAGAATTCAAAATCTTACTCAAGATTTGGAGCAAGAGTGGCGTGAATGAGCTCCTAGGGATTAAGCAATGGAGGATGAGATTAGATAAGGAATAGAGGTGGATGACTCCATGGAGAAGCTCTCCAATGAGTTTAGGAAAAATCACCATAGTAGCTTTGAGAAGCCATTGATAAGATCACAAGAGTTCTTGCACAAGAACAAAGAGATAACACTCTCACAAGAAATTTAGATTTTCTTAATTTGCCAAAAGTGTCTACAATTTGTTTGAGCTGGCCTCATATAGCCACGGTCTTAGATGCAATTCAAATGCATCTCAAATTGAAATGCAAATGGAAACAAACTTGTGTTGCAAGCTACCTAAGCTAAAAATATAAGCTAAATGTAAGTGGAATGAAGTGGCAAATGAAATGAAGCTTGATGTGCAAGCTAATGAAGTTTGAGGTGCAAGCTATTCCCGTTACGACTCATGGTTGAGTCAGCCACGTGGAGCATGTGCTTCATGTTAAGTCACATGTTACATGCCTTGCTTATGTGGCACAATTTGAATTTCAAAAGCACATGGGTTTGAAATTCAAATTGAGTCACATTTTTGGCCTTGTATCACATGACTCGTTTCTTTGCACTTGACCACTAAACTCCAGCTACTTCCACACCACTTCCACGTCACCTAAGCTAGGAATTAAGGTTCCAAACTATAGTTTTTACAAGTTTATACATAGGTGCTAAAAACACATACAAGTGCACCTACACTTATTAAACAATTTCCACTAAAGGCCTATTTATTGCCACTACAATTGTCATTAAAAGTGCTGGAATTAAATTCAACTTGAGAGTACAAAATCCAGCCCTTGTTCTTCTTGAGTTGGTGTGCTTCTTCATGCTTGTCTAAGAGGTGCAAATTAACTTTGATGTTCTCCTGAAGGGTTAAAAGTGTTGTTGATGTGGATGTATTTCATGACAATCACAAAACAAAAATACAATAACTTAGTTCTTAGTTAAATAATAACATGAAATTCCTCCTTTATTCCTTTAGGAGACTACTTGAACAATAGTTCAGTTACTACATCATGATTGGGTTACACTTGGTTCACCCTAATATCCCACCTATGGTGTCAGCCTTAATTATTGCCCCTACTCCTCCTCCGCTAATTATCTACCACAAACGTCCACAACCTCCCTCAGTGGTGCCACTTATTATTCCTCCAGCATTATTTCCTGCTCCAACCGTCCCTCCACCAATGTCACCTGTATTGATTTTTTAATTACTCTCAAAAAATTTACTTGTCTTTTCACAACCCTAACCATTTATATGCCTTCTCTCTTAATTATGATTGTTTGTCTCCCAAGTATTTTTCTTTTGTCTCTTCTTTGGATTTGTGTCTATCTCTAAGTCTACATGTGAAGCTATGGTTCATCCACACTGGCAACGGGTGATGTTTAAGAAAATGGATGCTTTAGACACCAACGACACTTAGGAACTTATCCCTTTACCTACTAGCAAGACCATTGTCGAGTGTCATTGGATTTATATGATAAAGGTTGGTCCAGATAACAATATTGATCGCTCTAAGTTTCACTTGGTGGCCAAAGGATACACTCAGATTTTTGGTCTTGACTATGGAGACACCTATTCCCTTGTGGCCAAAATATCCTATATTCATATCATTCTTGCTATGACCACCTTTCGGCATTGGCCACTTCACTAGCTAGACATCAAAAACTCCTTCTTGCATGGTGAGTTCGAAGAAGAAGTTTATATGGATTAGCCTCAAGGTTTTATAGTTTTAGGTGACTCACGGTTGGTCTGTCGCCTTCATGGTTCTCTTCATAATTTGAAGCAGTCTCCTCGTGCATGGTGATCGCGAGGTCGCACTCGGTCAAATTAATACAAATTAAATGCAGTAACTAGGTAGTGACTCCTAGGTTGTCTCTCAAGGACCAATTGTCTATGTTTAAGGGATTAAACGTGTAAGGGGGGGGGGGGGTTTGACAGAATGCAGGAATTTCTAAATTAAAACATAAATAGTAATTAATTACAGGAATTTAAAACAAGTCAGACCCTTCGAACAGATTGCGCCTCTAATATCCTCGGTTCACAAAAGATAAACTATCCTACTTAATCCTTATCAGTCCAGATTAATCTACTAAGCAAAGATTAACCTAAAACTTCATTACACGAATTAAGCAAACGTGAACCTCGTCAGGGCAAGCTCTCAAGATTAAGCAACCTGAGATTACTGAATCATTCAATTCAGAATCATTAAGCACGATACCAACTCAAAAAACACAGAACAGAAATCCAAACAAGGAAGAACCAAGCAGAAAACGAATTACAAATACAAGGAACCTCCATTAAAGGTATGCAATCTGTCCTAGGGTCCAACCCTAGGGTTTAGCCTTCCATTAATTCGAAAATGGCAACAGAAACATAAATTGAAGTGAAACTGAACATTAAACGAAAACCTAAATGCTGAAAATGAAATAACCAGAAACGCAACTGAAACGAAATAAATGGAATAGGCACTGAACAGAAAACAAAATTAGCAATTGTATTCTGAAATAGAAAATCACAAACGAAAGTGAAAACCTAAACAGAGTCACAGCAGAAAACGAAACTAGAAACAGAGAAGAGCAGAAAACGAAAATATTCTAAAAACCCTAAAACGAAATAGTGTTGTGTCCCCTCTGCATGGGCACAGTTTCCCAAATATTAGTGACTGTCTCACAAACGAAAATTGGGCTTTTCCTAACAGTTTTGGCCCAAAAAACAAAAATAAAAAATAAAACGAAAATAAAATACTGATGCCACATCCCATTCTTCAAGTCCATGCATTAATTCCAAGCCCGTTTAATTATTAATCTGCCCTGAAAATAAAAATTGGAATAATTAAACTTAAAATAATCCAAATTAATTAAAATCTGAATTATCGGTCCAATTAAGTCCTAAATGAGAATCAGTGCAAAATATAAACAATTAAGCACAAGTTAGGGATTAAAATGAGTACAGACAGATGAGTAAATAGTGATAAATAGTGACTCATCAATGGTATGATTATGTTTATCTCTGCTTTACTCCAAATTGACGTGACCCATTGTGAGGTTGATCACTTAGTGTTTTTCATCCTTCCTTCATCTAGCCTAGGCATCTACCGTGTTGTCTATGCTGATGACATTGTCATTACTAGCGATGATTGTAACACCCTGAAATTTCGATAGTTGAAAATATATGTTTGATGTATTTGTTGTGATTGTTTGATTATTTGATTAATTTAAATTGGTTGATTTGTTGTGCATTTTACCCTGGTGCAATTGCTTGGTATGTATGTTAGGTTGTGCAAAGTTTGTTTGAGCTGCGCTGAAAAACATTTTGTATCATTGGTGACTCTATATGCATATGGTACCAATTAAAAACATTTTGAAAGAACCCCAAGAGGACATGAAATTGCTAGATTTCCAAACAATGGGAAACCGACAACACAATCTCATTGAGATGAGATTTCCTGCGGCACATCAGGGTATCAGTATCATTTGTATCATTCATACTAGTTATTATACTAGTACTAGAATTATCACTTTCACTACAAGTTCTACCCCTTCCCAAAAATGTAACTATAAAAATAACTCTAATTGTATTTGTCAATATCACCTAAAATGAAGCTACCAATGCAGATTTGAGAATGAAGATAACTATTAATATTATTGTTCCAACTAAGTTGAGTCGCATACATGTAATGATCATCATCATTCTTAGAAATAGTATTCAACTAACTAGAAAAAAAAAACCTTCCAGTTCACTTAGAAAAGAATGATCATTGTTAACCCCCAAGTTTATTTTTCAATATCTAAATAGATGGAATAATTGTTCCTCTTATTATCCCTAACTAAAAAAGTTTTGTTAGATAGGAAATCATGGATGTTACAGGCACCTACTAAATAAGCAAAATAACTATAATTAGAATTGTCATTATCATTCCAACGATGAATTTTTTTATCTATATTGGTTAAAATTTTAGGTTCCTAGTCTTGCAAGGATACTCCAATTCAAAGGATCGACATGAGCCACATGAAGATTTCAAACCAGATAACACCCGTCAGGATAGAGCCATACTTTAACTCATTCAAGTCTTCCCCAATTAGCTCAACAACATTTCTCCAAAGAACACAATATGACATGATGCATGAGGCAATCAAAGACACCCATGACATTTACACATTATTTTAACAAGATGATCTCTATTCTGCATAGACTCAGGGCAGATACTTATTATCACAATACATTACCATGATATCATTGATCCACCTCGTGTTCATTTATACATTTTCATAACATTCATAGTAATATTCAGAGAGTACAAACATACATATACGCATAAAGCTCAAACCATAAAGTCCAATTCCAAAATAATAATAATAATAATAATAAGAGTAAATTACAGGGTTCACGTTCCATTCATCTTCCCCATTCACGAGTATTGTTCATCTTCCTCTTGTTGGCAAGTTCTTCTTTAGCGTCCACGGGATGTGAGTTCCTCTTCCTCTCACAACGTTCATGTTCCATTCCTCTTCACCATTCACGAGTTCTTCACCGTTCTTCATTGTTTCTCTTCCAGCTCAAGAGTTCTTCATTGCTCCTCTTTTAGTTCGTGAGTTCTCCACTATTCCTCTATTTCTCTTCCTGTTCCACGATTTCTGTTCACACTAAGGTTCTACTTGTAAATGACTATTGGACCTTGTATATAGATTACTATTTAAGAATATTTATTTAATTTTGATTGTTTCTTGTTGCCTATTTCTGAATGGGGTTTCAATGGGGGACCAGTTTGGGACCACTATATTTAAAATCATTTGTTTATTATTGTTGATTAAAATAGTGTTGATATTTGGGACCACATGAAACACAATAGATGAACTGAAAATCATTTGTTTATTAAAATAGTGTTGATGTTTAGGACCACATGAACACAATGGATGAACTAGAATACATTGGTCCTAAACCGGTGATGAGTCACTATTTATTACTATTTACTCATCTTTCTGTACTCATTTTAATCCCTAATTGTATTTAAATGTCTATATCTTGCACTGTTTCTCATTTAGGATTTAATTAGACAGATAATTCAGATTTTAATTAATTTGGATTATTTTAAGTTTAATTATTCTAATTTTTATTTTCAGGGCAGTTTAACAATTAATTGGGCTTGGAATTTATTTATGGACTGAAGATTAGTGCGCCACGTCAGCAGTTTTTATTTAATTTCGTTTTTATTTATTTTAGTAATTTTCTGGGCTGAATTTGTTAGGGTTAGCCCA
>PYAF01001064.1:135278-150628 GCA_007407185.1 Glycine tomentella | reverse complement strand
AAGTTATGCCTGGGATTATTCTTTAAGTTAAATCTAGCATTGCAGTATCGTATTATGTGAACTTCTGGGAAAAGAATTTGAGAAAATGTTTTGGAAAAATTTAATCACGTTTCCTATAAAAGGAATTTTTTAATAAGTCTTCCGCTGAAAACTCTAGTACCAAGATGAGTAACAACCGGAGTACTACGGGGTGTTACACACAAATTGGCCATATGTTAGACTTTTTGCTTGATCATATGACTTGTTTGCATCCATCCATGATGTAAACATTGATTGGTTGAAAGAGGGCTTTGAAAGAATATCATCAATTGATTCAACATCATTAAAATACACTGATTGTTCGCTTGGTAAATGGAAGAACAATCTCTCAATTGCTAGTATTTTGCTATGAATTGGAAAAGAGAATATTCTCCAGCATGCTTCTGATGGAGAGATATATCTGCAATCAACATATTGCTTAATTTCATCATTTGGTGCATGTTGAGATGCATGTCGGCTTTCATCCGGGACAATCGTAACAGTTATTCAGTCATAATCCTTATTGACATATTTGAACAAATATTTAATAGAAGTGCATTGGTTGCACCATTCCATGTTGATGTGGGCTTGGTACTTCAAAAGGAACATTGGATTGTATGGAACTACACTTTTGTTATCAAAAGTTAGACCACATTTTTTTTATTGTATTCCCATGATATGTTCTTATATATACAGGGAATCCATCTTGATCTAGAATTTTGACATTTTGAATTTGTTTGGGGTAGTGTTGTGTATGCTTCCCATTTTTCATACATGGTGATGAGTTGTTAGCTAAGCCACATGGTCCATGAATCTTGTGTGACTTCACTAACTGGTATAACTTTGGACTGTCCCGTTCACTGGGTGTCTCAACTGAAATTATTTTATCAATGTTGTTTGGTGTAGGACACTTATTTAAAGGATGTAGGAAGATAAGCAAATGAGGGTGAGGTAATCCACACTTTTGGAATTCTATTGTGTATCTGAAATTAAGAATTTCACATCAGATAAGGAAAATAAAATAAAATCACGCATAAGTTATAAAAACAAAATTCGGATTATGTTTGTCAATAACTCATACATTATGAGTTTTGCAATTGATAATAAGATTTATCTTTAAAGTGTAATGTATTATGCTCTGGAAAATCAAAGTGTAATGTATTATGCTCTAGAAATTACTAATTGTTTAATTTAAATATTTAATATCAGAACTTTATATTTGCACAATAAATGTTATGATTTATAATGATGGTATATTGGAAATGTACATTGAATATAAAATAGTTATAGGATTTTAAAAAACTTACACGTAATCACTTTGCCAAGAATATGTTTCTTTGTCAAATCTGTCCATAACTTTTGAAATTTGATCTTGAAAACTCTAGAAACAATATCAGGTCGATCCACATGCTTCAAATTCAATGGAGCAAGCAACCTCTGAATTTCTTTCCAATATGGATTACACGTGAAAGTGATAAACAAATCAGGAAATCCAACATGGATACAGATAGCCATTGCATCAAAGTAAAGTTGATCTATATAGCGACGACCACCAACAAATGATGATGGCGAGATTACACGCTTTCCTTTATCAGAACCTTGATTTTGATTGTTGGAATCTACATCATCCAAGTTAGAATACTTGTCTACTCGTAGTTTACATTGGTTGTATCTTATAAAGGACAATCTCTCTGACTCAAGCATCATGTAACCGTCTACCAAAAATTGTTGAAGTAGCCTTTGGGATCTAATTAAAGTATGTGCTTCATCCATTCTAGTTTGTAACCAAAAACAAAGTCATTCTCTTATAGTCAACAAGTTCCTTTTAGTGTCTTGAGTAATGTAAGAATAACGGTGTAACACATCTGATCTGTATCCGACTTCTCCATAAGGGAATAAGAGAGCATATTGAAATCCTAAATACCTTGGATGTAATTCATCTATTCTTTGCAATTTACCTCATTGATTGAATCCTATTTTGCACTTCATTTTCAATGTCACAAATGTAAAGTTGTGCAAATTATGGGGACTATTTTGGCATCGGTAGCAAACTCCCAATTCAATGACATGATTCACTTTGAAATCTTATTGTTGGTGGACCACGACTCTTATATATATGCGGATCCAGCTTTACCCCAGGTGAAGTGAAGGCAAACATAGCGTTATACACTCTAACATTATGTTGGAAATGTTTGCTATCAACTGAATTTTGATCAAATAGTAGATGTTGAAGCAAATAAAGAGGTTCTTTCAATAATGGTAGCTGGACTTTACCATTGCCACAACAAAGTAGTATTTCTGAGTAATGGTGTGCTTGTGCTTTCGCATCCTCTTTTGATACCACACATAAGCGCTTTGCAATAATCACATTGATGAATAGGATCACCGATATCATAATATCCTATACAATAAATATCAAAAAGAATTTCATATCAGCTACTATAAAAATAGGTTGATACATTTTTATTAACCAATAAGATTATAATTTTCTATCTAATTTATGAAGTGTTGTTCACATCACATTACTACCTTGGTGGACATTATAAGTTGAGGTAGTAGCATTTCCATGAATAAAATCATCATCCTCAAAGCTTGAATCACTGTCTGAACTAAAATCTAGTAGATAGAAATATTTTATTAGTATTTCCTCATTTTATCTAACAAAAGTGATAACTAATTAATCATGTTTTCTTTATATGAAAAAAAATCACTCTAAAATAAAGGAAATAGAAAAGCCACCTTCTGTTTTTGCAAAAGAGTGACAATTTCCAGTGTTGCGATTGTTGTTGTTGCTAGTTTGACTTGAACTTTGTCGATTTGTATATCCAGTTTCTACATTTTTTTTGTCTGAATTCGATCAGTATTGCTACATGATTGGTTTAGCCTTGGTTGGTTAAAAATGACAACATCAAATCTATTAATCAGGTTTTGGCCATTATACTTCATTCCAGTCCTGGTCCTTTTGCTTTGCAATGCATGGTCCAAATTTGAACTTCGCTTACTGTTGGACAATTGGCAAGCGTATCAATCTCGTCGCAGGTTACAGAATTTATAAAGAGATCGTTTCCACAGGGACTTGAGCTATTTAGTTCTCCTAGATGTAAGTAATTAGTTCAATAGTTATGTGCAAGAAATATAATCAGAGTTTTATGGTTTTACGAAAATAAAAAAAAATAATAGATTAGTTCGTCGGAAATACGAAAAATTAGAAACTAATAAAATGAATTTAATTAATTTAAGAGAACGTAGGATTGGGTTTCATCGTTCATACCTTCAGTATCCAATTAACATTTACACGTATGAATCATTCTCTAGCATTACTGATGCACACATTAATTCACCCTGAATCGATCCCTCGCATTTGAGAACCCTAAGGATATTTATCGAATATCGATTCCTTACATATGAAGTAAATAATCCAGCATTACAATTATAATCTCGTGCTATTTGCAATCAAAACATTATGCTCTATTTCTAGCAACATAAACGTAAAGAATAAAATCATTCAGTTCAAATCCTAAGGGCACTTTCCATTCAAGCTTAGAGTCCAATTTCATGAAATTAGTGATCAAGTAGAATCAAGCATTAAGAACAGAATGAAATCACCAGAATGAGTAGAAAAGATTCATACATATATCAAATATTAAAAGAGATACATAAGGGTACGAAGATTACATCCAATCCTTTGGAGAAACTAGCCGATCATTGTGTAGAGAAAGAGATCAACAGAAGACATGACGAAGGAGGTGATACCCGACCTGTTTCTGTAGAGTTTCCACTCTTTTTCTCTCTTATCACACCTCTCTCTATGTTTCCAAGTTGTTCCTCACGTTCTTTTTTTTCATTTCATGGCTTCCTTGCATGCTATTTATAGCATTTGATGGAGGTGCTGGCAGGTGAACTCGCCCAAGCAAGCTATTCCTTAATGCTGAAGATACTTCATTTTTCCAAGCGAGTAATTTACACATGATTTACTCACCCAGGCGAGTTGTGACTTAGTTGTGAAGAAAGGTTAACTCGCCCAGGCGAGTTAATTGCTAGCCTGGGCGAATTTGGCTTCCAAAAAATTCTTCTTTTGACCTTTTTGCCCTCTTCTTTTGTCTTGGTTGTTTTGGATGCCACAGATACACTTGATACCTATTGAAATTGAGTGGATGAATCTTCCAAAATATGAACAACAACATTTATATATGTACAAAATATAAAACAACTAGGATTAGGACAAGTTTATAAGAGAATTTACTAAAATCAAAAGATAAGTACCAGTATTATAATCTTGGAAATAACTAAAATATGACACTTATCGACAACCCCCAACCTAGAATCTTGCTTGTCCTCAAGCAATGTAAAGAGATAAAACTACGAATACTAGAAGTACTTCAATATTTCTCTATCAAAATTTATGAATATGCTTTGTAAAGAATCAACTTTTAAAATGATCAGAACAACATTTTTCAAAATCAACAATAAGAAATGAAAGTACAAAAGATGAAATTCACAAACCAAATGAAGTTAAGATCAATTCACATGTTGTTTATAAAGAACATCAGAGAAAATACTTTGATTGATTTAAATAAAGGAAAACCTCTCAAAGGTGTTTAATTCTCCCATAGGTAAGTGTTTGTTTCTCAATTCCAACACTGATATGTCATAAATTAATTTTGTAGTTCATTTCCCATCAAATAAAAAATAAGTACATAATTATCATGGATCATTAGAACTTTTAGGGTTGGGCCTGGATTTGAAGGAAATCTTGATTTTTTCTAGATATTCAAAATTATCCTGAGAATAGGAGAGCAAACAAAGATACAACAAGCTATCATCACTTCCTATTTCTTTTCTTTTCTACCAAGTATATCAATGTTTCCTATATCAACATCCCAATCACCTAACTTTTAAAATTTACAATACTCTATACAATTTAGACATAATGTACATAATTCATATTTTTATTTATTCACAAAGGACTTTGTTTCCCTTTTTCTTCTTTTTCTTTTACTTTTCTTTTAAATAAATAGCCACATGTAAAACAAAGTATTTACATGTCATTAGCTACCTAATGATAGAATTTCCCAAAAACCCCTTTACTCTCCTAACCTAAGGTAAGGTAGGAAACTCTTATCCAAGGTTAGTGTTTCAACAAATATCAAGTGTTTGGCTCAAAGGGCTTGCAAATGGTAAATCATTATTTATTGGGAAAGTTGTTTGGCTAGTGGCTTAAAATTTTTACGACAAAGAAAGACGGCCTAAGTCATATCCATGCATCTTATGTTATGATAATTAGAAATTTATGCAAAATTAACTATAGAATATATCAGTGAGGACACTCAATGTAAATTCTTTGGTTGCACACAGTCACTAAAGCTTAAGGCCTATTTTTCATGTTCAACTCAACTTAGTGTTTTGAAAGTTGTTCTTTATCAACTCCATGTAAAAACATCTACCTTCATTTGGAATTTGGAAAACCATTCCTTGTTTTTCATTCTCAAAGTTTCCAAAAATAATTTTGTTGTGTTATGATCCAATATCAAAAGCAATTTTCAAAAAAAAAAAACAATATCTGTTGATTCTTTCCAAAACATGTTATGTTTAAGAAAAATTTGTCTTTTTAAGTCCCAAAAGGATTTATACATATTCTACACTATGTTAATAAAACAAAAATTTTATTAAAAAATGTGTACTTCCAAAAAGAGGTAACCCTCTGTGTACATCATCAGAGTTGCACATAACCAAATAAAAATCATAAACGCGTGCAATTATCTAAGCAAAAAGTGATTTTTGAAGATCATAGTTGAGGAGCTCAATCTCCTCCATTGAGATAATCAATAGGATCTACCATGTCATCATCCTTATCTGCTCCAAAAAATAGGTATGTCCCCAAGCCCTGCAATGGTAGCTCTAACAAAACATATGATATATGTAGAAACATAAGACATAAAATTCAAAAGTAAAGTTCAGAAATATAATTAAGATACATAAGACATAAAATATAAATTAAAGCAAAGTTTAGAAACACTGGATTGCCTCCCAGGAGCACTTCTTTAACGTCTTTTTAGCTAGTCTCCTTTCTTATGGCTCAGGCTTCCAACAATTGGACAATAGTGGTGAGCCAATGGCTTCTATGTTTTCCTTCAAAATTTTCACCAGTTTCTTTTCTTTTTCAGAAAGACTTGAATCACTAATAACTGGTTTCTTTGAATCATCTGTAAGAAAACATTTTTAAAATGTGAAGGTACTGTGTTTACCTCCATTATTGATTCTTGATTCTTCTTTTCCTCTGACAATTCTTCAAAGAGAGATTGGTGGTAAGGAGTTTCTTTGAAAGCATCTAGTTCTTGGAGACAATATAAACTCTCATTTTCTTCACATTCACTCATCTCCTCAAATGCTTTAGTCAATGTTTTCTCTGAATAATCTTTTCTTTGAATTAACCTCTTAGAGTCAGAAATTATTGCATCCAAGACATCCACTCTAAAACACTCTCTTGGTTCCTTTGGGTTAACCTGTGTGTTTGTTGAAAAAGGTCCACTACTATGCTCAGACAGTTGTTTTGCAAGTTGTCCAACCTGAACTTCAAGATTTTTAATGGAAATCTCAATGTTCTTTTGATTTGTAATGGATATCTGCATAAATTGAGTTAGAGTATCTTCCATTTTTGATATTCTATCAAACTGAACTTGTTGTTGTTGTTGTGGTGGACACATATTTGAAGAACCTACATAAGAGTTGTTAAAAGGACCTACAAAAGAAAAGTTAGTTGGACCATAATATGCATAATCACTTTGCTGCCTCCAGCCATAAGGCTGATTTGAACCTGGACCACCTATGTAGCCTTGGTAATTTCTTTAAATTTTTCTGTTGAAGTCTGCCTTGATTATGCAAATAATGGGCCTTATCTTCCTGTTGGCAATCACTAGGTGTTGAACAGTGGCCATTCTGATGGTCACCACCACAGAAATCACATCTTAGAACTTGTTGAACTTGATAAGCTTGGTATGTTTTCTGTGATCCACCTTGCTTAAATTGTTGAGGAAGTTGGCCTATCTGTTTTGTTAAGGCCTCTATTTGCTGAGTCAAAAGTTTATTCTGAGCTAGAATTGCATTTTGAGTATCCAGCTCAATTATACCTTTTCTTTGAACTAGAGACCTATCATAGTGAGACTGGCAATCACTGGCTGCTATGGAGTCAATGATTAAAATTGCTTCCTCCGGGCTCTTTGACATCATAGTACCTCCAGCTGAGGCATCAAGAATCATCTTTGTCTGAGGTCTCAAACCACTATAGAAAATATGTAGTTGTGCAACATCATCAAAGTTATGGTTTGGGCACCTTCGCAGTAAGGATTTGAATCTCTCTCATGTCTCACAGAGAGGTTCATCTACACCTTAGAAAAAAGTAGCAATGATTGATTTTGCGCTTATGAATCTGGATGGAGGAAAGAATCTAGCAATGAATTTTTCCTCCAATTCTTCCCAAGTGCGGAGACTTTTATTTGGTTAGGATTGGAGCCAAGTCTTTGCATTGCCTGTCAAAGAGAATGGAAAAGCTCTGAGATAGACAGCTTCAACATCTTTATCAGAAGCTCCCATGGTGCTGCACAATTCCACGAAGGTAGACAAATGTATGTATGGATCTTCATGATCCATTCCAGCAAAGGTGTGAGCCAATCAAACTGAGCAATGCTGACTTCAATTCCACAACCTTGTTACTAAAAGGAGGGATGACTATGCTGTTATAATGTTTTGGTCCTTGTTGGTAAGCATAGTCACCAAGAGTCCTCCTTGATGGTCTATTTCCTTATCCCCCTCTTTCAGTCATATTATCAATTACAAGTGGCTTTACTGGTGAAGGAGAATCAAATAGAAAAAGATTCAATGAGTGACTTATTGGTTGTTTATTTCTTTTTATTTTTGTTCTTCCTTTGCAATCTTGGTAATTTCTGGATTAAATAATGATTTATTTGCAGGAAACTTACCTCTCATAAAAGAAAAAGAACAACTATAATAATCCATAAGTACTGAGGTTAGTGAAAACAAAATATAACAAAAGAGAATTTATACAAAATCAAAATAAATAAAGAAAGTAAGGAAAAAGTCCTATTCAACTGAAAAATTAAATCTGAAAGAACTAAGTGAGTGACTCAAGTCCCCGGCAATGGCGCTAGAAACTTGTTGGACTATTGGCAAGCATACCTATGCCGTCGCAAGTTACAAAATTTATAAAGAGATCGTCTCCACAGGGACTTGAGCTACTCAGTTCTCCTAGATGAAAGTAATCAATTCAATAGTTATGTACAACAAATATAATTGGAATTTTATGGTTTTACGAAAATAACAAAAATAACGGATTAGTGCATCGGAAATACAGAAAATTACAGAAACTAATAAAATGAATTTAATTAATTTAAGAGAACGTAGGATTGGGTTTCATCGTTCATACCCTCAGTATTCAATTAACATTTACACATATGAATCATTCTCTAACATTACTGATGCACACATTAATTCACCCCGAATCGATCCCTCGCATTCGAGAATCCTAAGGATATTGACCGAATATCGATCACTCGCATATGAAGTAAATAATCCAGCATTACAATCATAATCTCATGCTATTTGCAATCAAAATGTTATGCTCTATTCCTAGCAACGTAAAATAAAGAGCAAAATCATTCAATTTAAATCCTAAGGGCACTTTCCAGTCAAGCTTAGAATCCAATTTCATGAAATTAGTGTCAAGCATTAAGAACAGAATGAAATCACCCGAATGAGTAGAAAAAATTCATACATATATCAAATATTAAAAGAGATACAAAAGGGTATGAAGATTATATCCAATCCTTTAGAGAAACTAGCCGATCATTATGTAGAGCACGGGATCAACAGAAGACATGATGAAGGAGGCGATCCCTGACCCGTTTCGACAGAGTTTCCACTCTTTTTCTCTCTTCTTTCACCTCTCTATGTTTCCAAGTTGTTCCTCACGTTCTTTTTTTTTTTTCATTTCATGGATTCCTTGCATGTTATTTATAGCATTTGATGGAGGTGCTGGCAGGTGAACTTGCCCAGGCAAGCTAATCCTTAATGCTGAAGATACTTCATCCGCCCAGGCGAGTTGTGACTTAGCTTTGAAGAAAGGTTAACTCGCCCAGGCGAGGTAATTGCTAGCTGGGCGAATTTGGCTTCCAGAAAATTCTTCTTCTGACCTTTTTGCCCTCTTCTTTTGTCTTGGTTGTTTTGGATGCCATGGATACACTTGATACTTATCGAAACATCGAAATTGAGTGCATGAATCTTCCAAAATGTGAACAACAACATTTATATATGTACAAAATATAAAACAACTAGGATTAGGAAAAGTTTATAAGAGAATTTACTGAAATCAAAAGATAAGTGTCAACATTATAATCTTGGAAATAACTAAAAGATGGCACTTATCACTTAGTGAACTGATCTAGTTTGAATTCAGTGTTGTTGTCACTGCTACTTCCTTTGTATTGTGTTACATCACAAAGAGGTGTTCTTTGGTTGCTTGAACATATTTGTTTATACTTGTTAGCATTTCTTTCCCTAAAAAAATTATTTTTTCTGCGTGCTTGAGCAGCAACCTCTCTATTGCTATTTTGTTTGCCATTCATTTTTTTGTTGATACAAAAATGATAAGATATCTCTTTATAATTGTTAGAAAAATTCGCTATGTATGAACGCAATGAGAACGGATAGGTAACAGTTAATGAAATTTTGTTTTGCAGTTTGACCCACTTAATCAATACATGTAGTGGAGTCTATTGTAGCCTTTATTTTCAATTAAGATCTGAACTGATGAAATGCAAAACAAATGTTAATGAAAGATATTTAGATGAAGAGAAATAAATGAAAGAACATGGAGAAGATAAGGTAAATGAAGGTAGAAACTTTGCTTGGGTCAACATATTAAGCTATAATGGTTGAGAGTTAACAAATTGTTTATGTGTTTTGATTGCATTTTTTATTATCATTTCAGACTAATGGAGTTGCAGATTTTTTTCTCTCTTTTTGGGGTTTTTGACACAGCTTTTCACAAAAGCACTTGAGTTGATTGATAGCTAATATGATATTAGTGTAGTTGATATGATATTAGTGTATGTGTTGTTTTGGTATGAAATTAGACTATAAGAGAACTAGAAAGTTTCATCATCTTTTAGTTTTTTTAGCAAATGTAAATAATTAGTTTTTGTTTTATATGTAATATAAATTACTTATTTTTTAATTTTACAAATAAAATAAATGAAATAATTAAAAAATAATGACAAAGAAGCAAACATGTACCTTGATCAGTAGGAGCTTGAGATAAGCAACCATCATTCCAATTAATTTTTCACACTCTCGATCCCAAAAGACAAATTTTGAATTAAACTTGTTGTGATAAACTTCAACCTCAACTTTATACCTATGAATATGAATGATAAAAAAAATATAGAAAAAGTGCAAAGAATGTAGTGGTTTTTAAAAATGGACAAGTAATTTGAATGTCATTTATAAAAATGATTACAATAAAAGTTTACCTTGTTGCAGGTTTCTCAACGTATCTACCACAAATACATATATAAGGGAGCTTATTTGGGTCTGTACTCTTATAACAATTGGTGCATCCTTCATAGTACCATCTATTTGACCCAATAATGATTTTACCAATTGTAGCAACAGTTAGACATTGGATTTCCTAATAGCATAATTTCATAATACTATACTAATAACACAATATTGCAAATTAATAAGTGAGAGAAAAAAAAAGAGATTAACTAAATTAAATGATGGTGTAAAATTATAAAATGATACAAAAAAAACCTGTCTAGTCTCATTAATTTGACTATGGTTCTTGGCACTTGCTTTGTACATAACGTTTTCCTACTTTGAATATTGAAAGCTTGCATAAAAGTGTGAGAAGTTATTGATTTGAGATAGATTTTCACTTTGTATTTCTATTTGCATTAAGCTACTAACATCAAAGCTGAAAAAATATATAAGAATAACATTATTCAGACTTATAATCCCATTACTAAGATTACGTATATATAAAAATATTCAGTCCAAACCTGCTTCTAAATTTTTTAATTTCTTCAATATCAGCATTGATGAATAGTTTGGAGTAACAGTAAGAGTCTGAGATTCCAAGTGGAAACACCCCTGCAGCAATGAACATGGGTCAGTTACCATTGCTTATTTCTCCATTGCTTGAACCAAGAGTATTTACCCATACCGAAAAATAAATTGTGATATATAGAAAACCAACATCTCATTATTTAACATGTACACCACACAAAACTAGAAAAAAATAGTAAACACAAAAAAACTACTAAACCATTCAAACAAACTCCAAAACTCCACCACATCGAAACCCGAAATCAAACCCTCGAACCTAGTCAAACAACTTCAAACTCCAAACTTCAAACAAACTTCTAACATGAAATAAGGAGTGAAAACAAAGAGGACAAATAGTTGATTGTCTCAAACATCGAATTTGTCTACAAATAGAAAAAAATGCATTAACATAAAAGTGAAACATTACTCGATTAAATGGCCAAATTGGTCCTTGAATTTGTCAAAAACTATCAATTTAGTCCTCCAATTTATTGAAATTAAAACTAATGAATTTTAATCCATTTGTAATTTTTTTTAGGTTTTAACTTGTCATTTAATTTTTTAAGTTTTAGTTAAATTTTGTATATTATTTTATGATTTAAAATATTTTATAACTTATATTTGTATTAAATTTGAATTTAGTGCATATATAATATATATGTCTGTTAATATATCATTATGGTGATTAAAAACCCATTTCTATTATCGAATCTTAGTACATGAAGTTATCAAACAAAGGCAAAATAGTATTTGTAATAAATATATTAATTATATAGACTTAATTAATTTAATGTTTAATTTAAAATTTAAAATTTTATAATATAATTTTTTGATTAAAAAAAAAACAAACGTATAATTTTTCTAATAAAAGAAAACAAATTTTTAAAAGAAAGAAATAATATATAAAAGAAAAGAAACATTAAAAGAAGAAAACGTAAAAAAAGGAAAGACAAAATATAAAAATCAAAGAAAGAGAAGAAAAAATGGGATCGAGACATCGAAAGAGAACACTACATAAGAAACTCACAAAGCACAAATGGTAACAATTTATTTTCTTTTTGTTTTTTTACAATGTAAGTATTTGCTTTTTCTAATTTGTTTTGTATTATATTATTCAACCAAATCAGAAAAATAAACCTACCAACATTAAAGTAGCAACATAAGAGACTAAATCAAAAAATCAAAATAAAAAACATGCACAGAGATAGAAAGAACAAAAGGAGAGACAATGAAGAAGTGTAACCAAACCAGTTTCTCGTTAGCTCCTATCGATTTCCGCTTCCTTCTCCTCAGTCTCTCTCTCTCTCTCAGTTTTCCATTTCTTCTCCTACAAAGCTTTCGTTGAGATTGCAATAGTTTTCCTTTTTTTCTACAGATTATAGTGCCGCAAACAATAATAGGGAGGTGGCAGCTGAAAACAAAATTGCTCTCACTAACATGCACCACCACTGTGATTCAGTTGCAAAACATAGCAAATTTTGTTGCGACGACAAACACGCATTGCACCACTGTTATAGAGTTGGTTTGCACAATTCAAAAAACAAAATAAAAAACATGTAGACAGAGAAAGAAAAAAAGGAGAGACAATGAAGAGGTGTAATCAAATCCGTTTCTCCTTAGCCCATGTCGAATTTCGCTTCCTTCTCCTCAATCTGTGTCTCAGTTTCCTTTTTCTTCTCCTACAAAGCTTCAGTTGAGAAAGATAAAGAATAGATTTTTTTTTTATTTTGCAAACATTTTTTTTGTCAAGAAAGAGAAACATTATAAGGTTTTTTTTTTTAGCTTTTTTAGCTATATGCTTATTGTCTTGTCAAGAAGCTTTTAGAAGTTTCAAAAAATTTGAAACCATTCCTTTCTCGCAATTCTTCTGTGCCTAAAAAGTGAGACAATAACTTTTTGGTTTGCTTGTTGTGCAAACTTAGGGATGGCAAAGTGGGCTACCCACCCAAAACGGGTCGGGCTGGAAATACTAGCCCGCCCCACTTTGGAGTGGGTTAGTGGGCCAGCGGGTCAGCCCGCCAAAAAAAATAAAAAATGTTAATTTTTTAAAAAGTCAAAAAAATTATTAAAGAAATGTAATTAATTTATGCTAAAAATTAATGATAAATCCGTGCCTACAATCATTAATATCCTATCATGAACCAACTGGCCAAAAACTTAATTTGTTATAACAATGGTTTTAACATAAAATTAAAATACATGCCTAATAGAAGCAAAGCAAACAGGGAATACAAAAAAAAAAAAAAAGAGGAGAAAATGATACCTCCAATTCAACGGGATCAGTGATGTTATTCTGCCTAGCACTAGCAGCATGTAGGCATGTAGCAAATAGCAGCAGAACCACAAGATGAAAACAACTTCATGCTTGAAACTCTTTGAAAGATACATAACAAGAATGCAAAAAGCATTAGAATTCTAAAATATCTCTCACTCCCTGATAACAAGAAAAACAAAGTTATGAAAACTCAAGAGAGAAACAGGTTAAATGGGGGAACAATTACTGATAGTTTGATACTAGATTAATACATTATAATAAAGTTACATTAAATTTAAAATTTGCGAATAAACAAGTTAGAAACATTACAACTTCCAAAATGCAAAATAATTAAATTGAAGAAGTAGTTGCATATAAGCATCTTCAATAGTTATTGTATTTGATCCCTTGGAAACAGTCGGATCCATGTTTAAGCACAAAAGTCATCATCACCATCTTCATCTACAAATTACAATCCAAAAATAATAAAAAAAAATTAGCTAATCAATAATGATGATTTAAAAGAAAATTAATTGGCAATTTAAATTGTAAAATAATGAAATTAAAGAAACTACCATTCTCAGCAAAACCATGCAGCCAACTACAATCAAGGCTTTGATATTTTCTGACAAGAGATAATTTCTATATTTGTTTATAACATGTGATCCACTGCTAAAAGCAGATTCAGAAGCCACTGTAATAATAGGAATGCTCAACACATCATAAGCCATTATGGATAATTCTGGAAAGCGGAAATAACTATCCCTCCACCATTGCAACACATCCAACTCTTCATAGTACACAAAATCCAAGTTTGGCTCATCTAGATAAACATCAAGTTTTGACTTTCCAACTTTAGAATACTATGCATTTTCAATTCCTATTACATATGACAAGTTAACCACACAAAAAAAAAATCAACGAAGTAGACAACACAGAAAAGTAAATACTTATATAATAACATAATAATAATAATTAATAAGCATGCACTTACACAAACATTCTTTGATTTATTCCCTTGAGTTCCTTTGACATGGTTGAAGAACTAGTCTGGGGTCTTGGGTCAAGATTCTGAATAGAGGCAGCATTATTAATGTTTCTTGGGTTTAAATACATCTCAAAGAGGATGTATAACTTTGTTCGCACATGTTGAATCTTTTCCTCACAAGTAGATTCATCAGTTGTTGAGTAACAATAACTCAATGAAGTAAACTTAATACGTGGGTCAAGAACTACTCCTCCAAATGCAAGAATGGTGCTATACTGATCCCAGTATTTCTTAAACTTCATCATCATCATTTCCCCCATACTCCTTATAACCTCATCTTGACTTTGTAAACTCTCTGTAAGAACACGCTGAATTTTCCAAACTTACAAGAAATATAGGTTGGAAGTAGGATAGGAAGTGCTCGAAATCAATTTTGTAGTATCATAGAATGGTAACAAGAACTCACAAATTTGTTCGCCCCCTAACAATTTTCTTAGTTTTGTTTCAGACGATGTATCTATCTATCTAGTAAATTTTACAAACAAATATTCACTATTGATCAAAACTTCAATTTTATAATAACCATTGATCATATATTTTTTTAACATATATATTGAATGAAGAATTAAATTACTTACATTAATTGTACTTAATATCAATTTTGATAGATAAAAATAATTTTTATATCTTTATATTAAGTAATAACATGCAATTTTTAAAATTAAATGTTAACTTTGATAATTTTAATATTAAAAATAAATATTATATTAGTCCTTATACATATAGAGCAAAATATTCCAGAATAAGGTAATTATTATATATATATATATTAAATTTTAAATAATTAAATATAAAATCAGTAATAATATTAATTAAAATTATGAAATAATATTTATATAATATAACTAGTAACAATAAATATTATATTACTCCTTATTTATGCACATTTGTTTTTAAATTAGTTACTCT
>PYAF01001064.1:98332-135178 GCA_007407185.1 Glycine tomentella | reverse complement strand
GATAATATTAATTTAATATTATAAAAATAATGAAATAAATATGAAATATTATTAAAATATCAATTAATTAATATTAAAATACATAGATAATGAAATATATTTTCAATTATTATTTTCATAAAAAAATATTTAAAGTAACAAAATTAAAATACTAAAATGAGCAAATGAAAAAAATGAATGTGTTTTTTAATCTTTTATGTATAGTAATTTTTAAAATCTACAAATAAATATTTTTTTATTTCTTCACTATTATTATGGTATGTATTTATTAAGTATGATATATTATATTTTTATGTTTTATTTTTGAATATTTCTACTAAGAAAATAAAAAATATTATTTTGGTATGTAATTTTTATCTTATTTGTTAAAATAATGTTAATTTTGATATTAAGTGGTAATAATAAATATTATATTACTAATTATGCACATGTTTTAAAATTATTGATGTTGAATAACCACAAATCTAGAAGGGGGTCGAATATATTATTTTCAAATATTTACCAATTTGTTCTTTAAGGTTCAACTAAAACTAACCCCTTAAGGTAATCAAGTTTTTTTAAAAACAAGATAATAAAGATTTTTCAACAAAGAAAAGAATGAATACACAATTCTATGAAAAACATAGTATTATGGCACTTTTACAACAAATTCCATTACCAAGATGATTATCAACTCAAAGGTTTAGAAAAAGAGAGAATTACACAAAAGATTTATCTTGATCCAGTCCTAGAAAGGCCTACATCCAATTGTTCTAAGATCTCTTAGAACTTCCGCTGTCATACCCTAATTCTGTCTGGGTAAAAAAATGATGATAAAAAAAAGAGAAAAAAAGAAAAATGAAAAAAAGAAGAAAAAAAAGAAGAAAAAACATAAATAAAAAAATAAAAAAAAAAGTAGTAAGAAAGAAAGAAAAGACAAAAAGATAACAATAAAAAAATAATAATAACAGTCTAAATAAAAAAGGAAAAAGAAAAAATATAACAGTCTAAAAAAAAGAGAGAGAAGAAAACACAAGAGAGAAAAAAAGAAGAGAAAACTCATTAGGTCAACACAAAAAAAAAAGCTACAACATATAAAAGGAGGGAGTTGGGGCATTAATGGGAGAGATTGGTCCGGATCCCAAGGAGGAGAAGCAGACCAACGAAGTTGCGCCAATTGGCAGTGGGGCCAGAGGGGAAGGAAGGGTCTCAGATAACCCAAATTCTCTTTATTTTTCTCTTCTTTTCTCTCTCTTCCTCTTCCCTCTTTTCTCCTTTATTTTTCATTTTTTTAGCCACCACCTCTGCACAACTCCGACCACCACGCGCACAAACAAACACTATGCACAAACAATTTCCTAAAATAGTACTTTTCTCTTGAACCCTACAAGAGAAAGATCAAGAGTTGAAATCCTATCAACTCATATAAACTCCTTGATAGCCCTAATCAAGGTCAAAAACTAGAAAGAAATCGAAATAGGATTGAATGCACTTGAATGTACATATCACAATATCCTCAAGCTTTTATTTCCTTACTCAAACCATGATGAAGAATAAATGAATCTTGATCATCATGAATCTCTTGTTTGAAATGTAGAGTGGTTCCCTTAGATGACTCTCAGAAAGTATTTTTAAAAGATAAGAATCAAGAGTCACTAATGAGAATGAACAAGATAGAGTATAAAGAGTTTTAATAGAAAAATATATTTAATCAATTAACAAATGGGCTAATCGATTAGTTCGTTCAAATTTCTCTTATTCTGCATTCACAAAAACTTGGTAAGCAATTATCTCATTTCACATAGAGTTTTTCAAGCTTCTATGGTTTCTAAAATAATTGATTATCAACTGTGGTAATCGATTATTTTGATTCACAAAGAGCTCCTAAGTTTCCAAATGTAGTCTAATCAATTACAATATATGGTTATCAATTATATCAAGCTACAGAGACTTTCTTCTTTTGAAACGGGCTTGGGTAATCGATTACAAAACTTGGTAATTGATTAATTTGATAAAACTTGCCAATATTTCAAGAGGATTAAGTTTTGTTGCATA
This sequence comes from Glycine tomentella, assembly GCA_007407185.1. NCBI lineage: Eukaryota > Viridiplantae > Streptophyta > Magnoliopsida > Fabales > Fabaceae > Glycine > Glycine tomentella. The sequence goes on along the minus strand of PYAF01001064.1, from coordinate 133,144 downwards.
TTCTAACACTTTGTAATTGATTGCTTAAATTGGTAATCTATTACACAGTGTTTGAACTAATTGCTTCTTAGAAACTTTGAGATCAATCCATATATCTTCTCATGTTTGATAACCACTAAGCATGGATAAAAGGAACTAAGTCTAAACTGAAAATGCCTAGTCTAAAAACATACAATACAAATGTCACATCTTTAGAAATTTGTTTGGCATTGCAAAATTATAAAAATCAAAAGATCCTAAGACTAAAAGATCCTAAACAACATATCTTAAGACTAAAAGATCCTAAAAACTAGTCTTCAAATCTTCAAACTCTTTGATTCAACAATTGACTCTAAAATATATGTCTTTAAAAGTATTTTTCTTCAATACTATATAGAATTTTATAATTAAATATTAATTTTGATATTAAGTAATAACATAAAATTTATTTTACAATTCTAATAATTAACTATTAATTTTGATATTGAATTACACTACTAAAAAATAAGTTTTTAACGTCGTCATTTTAACATCGATTTTATAAAAATCGATGTTAAAAGTAACGCATGTGTTCCAACAACAAGAGGCCTATACAAAATCTTTCCTTGCCATTGCCTTTGGACACGAAACTATAAAGGTTTCACTAATCAAATTGATTACAAACGAGTTTTTACTCTGCCACTCCTGGTTACAACAAATATTTTCTATGTCACTTATGTCTTATCCTTAATCTCCCTAAGATTAAGAACACTCAAGTATTCTTTGATCATTAAGTCATTCTTGACTTTCCAAACAATACTTTGATTGAGTACAAGATTCAAAATTCTCAAAGAGGTGATATACAATTAAGTCTAAATACAACTTATGATTTTTCTAAGCAAAGGATAAAACTTTCTAAGTTATGTATATTTGAGCATCCAACACTTTTTCAACAGAGTCTTAGCACTTACAAAATATGAATTAATTCTCTGTGTTAATACTTGAGGTTTCTTTTATAGACTTCGTGAAAGATATCTATTATGGGATATGTGCCTTCTTCAAATAATTCCATTAGCAATAGCTTGTCCTTTCTACTATGTGGCAGTTTTTTGAAGAGAGAGAAGGGAGACAAAGGTACAGTGCTTTTGCGGCTCCTGTTCCACTACTTGTACGAATGATTCTGACGCTAACAACATTATGTATGTCTCTGCCTTCATTCCCTTGAAATTCAAATGTTATAATAATTTCATGGCATACATCAAGAGGGAAAATTCAAATATAAGAATGTTTTATAAGCAAATCATCCTCAAGATGCTTTCACGTGGAAGAAATTTGTTTGGACGATAACTAACATAATATAAATCATTGTGTAGTTAATTATGTCCTTTTTGGCATGTAAAGACACACAGTACATGAGTATTTTTTCACAAAATATTAGACACTTGTTTAATAATAACACATTGGACGTTGAATAACACAGTTTAATAAAACAAGTTCCATTAGCCATTGGACTAAAACTTGTAAAAGCATAAGGGTAGATCTTTTTACCATACGAACTTATATCAAGTATGTCATGTTGCACTTCATATAAACTATTAGTTCATCAACAAATTATATCTTTGTTATCTTCAAAACTATAGGTATTTTGGATCATCCACTTACAACATATTTGATTGTCTAGATCAAACATAGACAGTGATTGGCATCTAGCAATGCACCACTATCACTCAGCCTATGAGATAATTGGTGATTCAATTTCAACCTTACTGCAACCATTTCCACTATGTAGCCCTTATCCCTTTGCCCAAATGTCTTGATTAAAAATGAGGTATAAGAGGGTCATCCTTGATAAGTCATATAATTTATTTACCGATACCCAAGTAGACGTCTAAATACAAATGCGCACAATATCTCATATCAATCCATTTGTGTGTGGTCACGCATATTGCACGTCTCACATTATCGAGGGGTCTATAGGCACAACTCATGTTATGTAGGAGGGATAAATCCTATCTACATCATTCACATCCCTCAACACGATTCATTGCAAGCCCAATTACTACCTTTATCATCACCTTGTTACATATGATGTTTGATAACATTAAAGTCTATAACTCCTACATAAAGGAATCATACAAACTTCAAGTCGAAGGACTACATAAATATTATGAAGCCATCTCATAGTGGGTAAGTCTAGTATAAATATTTCTCCTAATATTTACACCTATATGCCAGCTTGATATCTCATATCCATGACCTCTGAGATGTGGTCATCAAGTTGCTCTCACAATAGTCTTAATGTATTATTATTGTTCTGATTGACAATAATACTTGACTATAGATACTATAAGAATCATGTTCTATCATTCAATGAATCTCACATCATCGAACATCCCGCCTATAAGGACGTTGCTATATCATACAACAAATGACATAATAAGTGAAATGTCTTATGTACATAAAAAATATATAAATCAAATTTGTGATACAAATGTATCCTAAAATGGATTGGTCACTAGGGTTCACTCCAACAATCTCTCACTAGCACTAGTGCCAATCGAGCATAAACCTAATACCCATCGGTTTAGTGTGAGCATTATGCTTTGGGTAAGTAGGGTGCTCCATAAGTGAGTCAACAACATTCTCCAATGTTGGCTCTTTGCATATCTCTCAAATGAGATGGAAGTATCTGAGAATATAAGTTTAGATTGTAGGTCAGATTTGGGTTCCTTAATATGCGCGGTTACTCCATTACTATCACGACATAGGTTAATTAGGTTTTCAATGCTAGGAACGACACCAAGTTTAGCAATGAACTTTCTGATCCAAACACCCTCCTCAGCTTGTAACAAAGGCAGTCATGTACTTAGTCTTTTTATTAGAATCAACGACCATCCCTTGCTTGGAACTCTTCCAATTTATAGTGTCATCGTTTAGACAAAACAAAAATCCGAACTACAATCGAAAGTCATCTTTGTCATTTAGAAGCTAGCATTGGTGTAACTCTTTACAATGATCTCTTCCTCTCCACCATATATCAAGAATGAATCCTTAGTCCTTTACAAGTACTTTAAAATTTTCTTGATAATGGTCCAGTGACTTTCAGTGGGATTAGATTGGTATCTACTCATCATGCTTAGAGCATACAAAACATTTGGTCAAGTACACATCATGGCTTACATGATAGATCCTAATGCCAAAGCATATAGAATATTACTCATGTGTTCCCTCTCATCTGATGTAGTAAGGCACTTTTCCTTAGACAAGTATATACCATGTGACATAGGCAAGAAACCTTTTCTTGGAATCATGCATACTAAAGTGCCTTAGAACTTTGTCAATATATGTAGTCTAACTAAAGCCAAGTAGTCTCAACAAGCTATCTCTATATATTATGATTCCTGGCATATAGGATGTTTCACCTAAGTCTTTCATCGATAAACAACTCCCCAACCATGTCTTAACATGTTGTAGTGTTGAGATGTCATTTCTAATGAGTAGTATGTCATCCACATACAAAACCAAACAAATGATTGCACTCCCACTAACCTTCTTGTAAACACAAGGTTCATTTTCATTCTTGATGAATCCAAATTATCTTACTGTCTCATCAAAATGAAGATTCCAACTTTTTAGAAGCTTTGCTTTAATCCATAAATGGATATTTGCAACTTGCATACTTTCTAGCTTCCTTTGGATAAAAAAAACCCACAGGTTATGCCATGTACACATCCTCTAGAAGATTCTCATTAAGGAATATGGTCTTGACATCCATCTGTCACATCTCATAGTCATGGTATGTTGCAATAGCAAGGAAAATCCAAACAGATTTAAGCATCACAACTTGTGAGAGGTCCTATCATAGTTTATACCATGAACTTGCTTGAAACCTTTTGCCACCACACCTTTAAGGTACTCACCTTATCATCCATGTCAGTCTTATTCTTGAAGACCCCCTACACCTTATGATTTTACCTTTTTAGGTGGATCAGCCAAGATCCAAACCTGGTTAGTATACATGGACTCCATCTCAGATTCCATGGCCTCAAGCCATTTCTCATATTCGGGCCCAATAATGGCCTATTGGTATGCACAATCTAATCTTGATCCATAAGCAACACATCACCTTCCTGGGTAAGCAGAAGCCAATACCTCTCAAGTTGGAGATGGCCAATTCGACAATAATCCAAGCTTTGCGTTCACTTTTTCTTTTGAGGTGTTGTAGAAATAGTATCCCTTAGTTTCCTTAGGGTATCCCATAAAAACACATTTGTCCGATTTGAGTTTTAGTTTATTTGAAATCATACGTTTCACATAAACATGACAACCTTATATTCTTATAAAATATGTATTATGCCTTCATCCTATTCATATCTCATATCGTATCTTTTCAACTGCCTTAGACGAAACACAATTAAGTATGAAAGCAACTGTAAGTAATGCATATCCTAGAAAGAGTTATAGAGGTTTGAATGACTCATCATAGATCATACCATGTCCATCAAAGTTTGATTCCTCCTCTCAGACACATCATTCCACTGCGCTGTTCCAAGTGGAGTGAGTTGAGATCTAATCCCATACTCCTTTAGATAGTCATCAAACTCATGGCTTAAGTATTCACCACCACATAGTGGGTTGCCTTAATACTCTTTCCTAGTTAGTTCTCTACCTAGTTTTTGAACTCCTTAAACTTATCAAAGGTTTCTAACTTGTGTTTCATGATATACACAAATTTATATCTACTTAATGAAGTGACAAAAATAACACAAGGGGGGTTGAATTGTGTTTTCACAAATTTAGAATCTTTTTTGTATATTCCAGTGATTCTGAGTTAGTTTAGAAAATATTATTTCAGAATGAAGAATTGTTCTGGGCTCAAAATGAAAATACAACAGATTCTAGAAAATATATTTTATCGACTTAGAACCAAGTTTTAATATGCTTGTTTAACTGAAAAGGTTTAGATGAAAACACTTAGGTGTTGGTTACTTTTAAAAACAGTGATGTCAAGCTTTGTTGTTCAAAAAATCAATTATGTGATGTGGATCCAAAAATAACATAGTAAAAAAAGATAAAAGGAAGAAAATGCACAAAGGATTTTTATGCTAGTTCAGCCCAACCTTGGGTTACATCCAATCCTCACCTTTCAAGATGAGATTTTCTAGTACCATAATCAGCCACTTGCTAGACCAATCAACCAATAGATTTTCACAACCTGTCAGCAACCCACTAGACTTCAATCCTAGCCACCAGCTAGACTAGCAACCCATTCACCTTGCCAACCACTTGCTGGACTTTTACAACAAAGTTTTGTGTATCACTGCACAGAGACAAATTTTCTTTTATACAAGGGATTTCCTCTAAGGAAATAAGCAAATCTCACTTCTATCTATTATAGATCACCGCCACCACCACCGCCACTATTTCCTACCGCCACCACCACCACTACCACCGTCGTCGTCGCCGCCACTACCACTATCACTATCGTCACTGACACCACCAACATTCCTACTACCATCACCAATGTTGCCACAACCACCACCGACATTATTACCACCACCACCACTAGCTGACACCACTACTACTGTCACCACCACCATTATTGTCACCGACACCATCGACATTACTACCACCGCCATTTCCACCACCACCAACGTCGTAGCCACCACCACTACCGCCACCATTGGTTGCCATCACCACCAACATTACTGCTACCACCACCACCACCAATGCCACCGTCGCCGCCACAACCATTGCCACCAACACCACCACTATTGCTATCACCAATACCACCTCTGTCATCTCCACCATTTCCTGCCCCCACCAGCACCACTACCACCACCACCATTGCCACCAACACCATTGACATTGCTACCACCACCACTGCCTCCACAACCTCTATTGCCACTGCCACCATAACCACCACTGGTATCTTTACCACCGTCCCTATTAACGCTACCAAATAAACTCATTTTTAAAATTAATTTTTAAAATATGATTAGTTTTAAAATAAACTCATTTTAAAAGTCTCATATTACAATAAAATTATGAAGGAGAAATAGCAGCACAATTTGCACTTTCAAGTGTGCTTCAAGCTTGTGCCTCACTTGGGGCAATTCAGTTTGGTACGCAGGTGCACTGTCTCGTTGTCCAATGTGGGTTTGGCTATGAACTGTTTGTGGGTAGTAATTTGAATGATATGTATTCAAAGTGTGGGGAGGTGTCTGATGCGTGTAAAGTTTTTGAGGAAATGCCTTGTAAGGATGCAGTATTGTGGACGTCAATGATTGATGGCTTTGTGAAAAATGGAGATTTTAAGAAAGCTTTAACAGCTTATAAGAAAATGGTCACTGATGGTGTTTTTATTGATCAGCATGTTCTTTGTAGCGCTTTGAGTTCTTGCAGTGCACTTAAAGCTTCTAGTTTTGGGAAGTCCCTTCATTCTACCATTATCAAGTTTGGATTTGAATGCGAAACTTTTGTAGGAAATGCCTTGACAGATATGTATTCAAAATCTGGAGATATGGTAAGTGCTTCAAATGTCTTCCAAAGCCATTTTGGTTGTAGAAATATAGTGTCTTTGACTTCTATTATTGATGGTTATGTTGAGATGGATCAAATTGAGATGGCTTTAAGCACTTTTGTTGACTTGCGGAGGAGGGGAATTGAACCCAATGAATTTACATTCACTAGCTTGATCAAGGCTTGTGCTAACCAAGCAAAGCTAGAACATGGGAGCCAGCTCCATGGCCAAGTTGTCAAATTCAACTTTGACAGAGACCCTTTTGTTTCCGCAACACTGGTTGATATGTATGGAAAGTGTGGGTTGTTTGACCACTCAATCCAATTGTTTGATGAGATTGAAAATCCATTATGAAATAGCATGGAATACACTAGTGGGTGTTTTTGCTCACCATGGTTTAGGAAGAAATGCCATTGAAACTTTAAATGGGATGATCCATAGGGGACTAAAACCAAATGCAGTAACATTTGTTAACCTTTTAAAAGGATGTAGCCATGCAGGAATGGTGGTTAAACTACTTTAATTCCATGGAGAAGATTTATGGGGTAGTCCCTAAAGAAGAGCATTAGAGTTGTGCTATTGATTTGCTAAGTAGAGATGGAAAGATTAAAGAAGCATAAGACTTTATAAATAACATGCCTTTTGAACCAAATGCCTTTGGCTGGTGTTCTTTTCTTGGGGTTTGTAAAATTCATGGGGACATGGAAAGGGCCAAACTTGCAGCTGACAAATTGATGAAGCTTGAACCTGAAAATAGTGTGGCTCATGTTTTGCTTTCAACTATTTACGCAAAAGAAAAAACAATGGGAAGATGTATGAAGTTTGAGGAAGATGATAAAAGATGGCAACATGAACAAGTTGGCAGGGTATAGTTGGGTTGATATTAGAAAGAAAACCCATGTGTTTGGGTTTGAAGACTATTCTCATCCTCAAAAGAAAGAAATTTATGAAAAAACTTGATAGTCTTCTTGATCAGATAAAGCGAATCAGGTATGTTCCTCAAACAGAATCAGTTCTGATTGAAATGGATGACGATTTGAAGAAGCTTCTTCGTTATCACAGCGAGAGGCTAGCCGTGGCATTTTCATTACTAACCTGTTCAACTGGGATGCCAATCATTGTCAAGAAAAATTTAAGAGTTTGCTCCGATTGCCATTCTGCAATATTAAAATTTATTTCTAAGGTTACGGAAAGAAATATCGTTGTCAGAGATATCAGCAGGTTTCATCATTTCTCCAATGGTTCATATTCCTGTGGAGATTACTGGTAATGCTTAAAAGCCTGAAAGTTTTTGGAAAGATATGATGCTTCATGCTAGAAAACCATATTGAAGGAAATTCCAAGGACATTAATTTTCACAATTGTTTGCCTCACTATTCAAAACAAGTGATATGTCCATGTTGCATTAACTTAATTATTAACAAGGGTGAGTCTTCAAGTTTTCATGGTATCTATGTCATGTGAAATTCTTTACGATGGGATTTGTTGAAATTCATTTTTCCATGGATGCGTGGCTGCATTTGGATTGTCGTCTTATTATGTCTCACATGGGTATCAATAAGGCACTCAACAGGGATAATGACCCCAGAAAAGAGTGGCCAAGGATGTTGGATTGGCTTCAGGTTCAAAGGTTACTGAAGTGTTGATGCATGTTTCAGCTACACGGTACCAAAGAAAAGTGCAAGGGTTGAGTTGGAACAAGGGAGCCTTTTACATAAACAGTGTTGAGTTGTAGTGTTATAAAAAGTGGTAGGCGAGCTGGGATTTTAGGGCAGTGGTGGGGTTTTGGGGTCAAACAAGGATTTTGAGCGAGAAATAGAAAGAGACCATGAAAAATTATAAGCGAAATCATTAACAAGGATTTTGAGGTCAATAGTTTTACTATAAACATAGTTTGACACACAGCAATATAGGATTTTTTTTTTTTATCTATTTAGTCGATCCACCTAATGGGAAAAGGTTTGGTTGTTATTTGTTTTTAGGAAAATGAAAGAAAAGGTAAAGGATTCCAAGACAAACTCATTCTTAGATATTTTTGATCACTATTATATGGTCTTGGATTGAGATTAGTTCTAGTTTATCTATTTTGTATGACTGCTTGATGTATACATGCGATTTTGCAAAGCATAAACTGGCAAAGTGCCAACACTATTAATTTATTTCATAAAATCAAGGAACGGTTAAACTGCCAAATCAAGGATTAGACCTTTTTAATATTGTGTGACGATATCCCATTTAACTATTCTTAGGAGTGTTCGTAGATCACCGATTTTGACCAAATTTTGAATCTAACAAAATCAAATTTGATCGGTTCAGTTTAATTTTCAGAATTTTTTTTGAAACCCAACCAACCCAATCCATTCATGAACAATTTGATTTGGTTCGGGTCAACGGGTTACCCATTTAAATTTGATCTTTTTTTCTTAGAACTACTATTTTATATCATGATTCATTCAAAATACCCAATACAATACAATTAACACAATAGGGTAAATAGTCATTTTTGTCCTTGAATGTGTAAAGACCTGACAATTTATTTTCCGAAAGATGGAAATTCAAATTTTAGTCCTTGAAAGTGAAAAAAGTGCGACAAATCCATTCATTCGTTAACTTTCGTCAGTTATCGTTAATGAAAGAACCTACGTGGCACAGAGGGACGAAATTGTCACAAAACTTATTGTCAATATAATTGCATAATAGATTGGATCAAAATGTCAATAAATTTTCATTTGACCAAAATGTTAATAAGTTTCCATTAGACAAATTTGTTAGATCTCAAATTTTGTTTCACTTAAGGATAAAATGCAATTTAGGATAAATTGTCATTTTCGTCTCAAAATGTATAAAGTGCCGACAAATTCGTTTCGAGAAATGAAAAATTTAAATTTTAGTATCTTCATTTACACACATTACAAATTTGCTACAACTATTTGCTTGTCTTCTTAGCTATTGAGATCATTGACATATTGTTGGAACATAATAGTATCATAGAATATTCATCCGTGTTTTTTCTCTCTACATATCCTTTTCCCCGATTCTTTTTCACGCCGTAAAAGTTGTCATCAATTTGATGTTTTTACCAAAAACACATCCTTTACTTGTTTCTGTATTACTTGTAGGTGTTGAATTACAGGTTAGAACAAAACCAAGTGTGTTAGTCCAATGGAAGAATTAAATTATATTTTACATGTTAGCACAAAAAAAAAAAAGAAATATGAAGATTAAATTATATTTTATCCTTAAATAAAACGAAATTTGGGGTCTGACAAATTAATCCAATGATAGCTTAGTAACATTTTGGTCCAATAAAAACTTACTAGCATTTTGGTCCAATCTATTCAGCAATCATATTAGCAATAATTTTTGTGACATTTTCGTCCTTCTGTGTCACACAGGCTCTTACATTAATGGTAACAGATGAATGAATTTTTCGTTTTTTTCACTTTTGGGACTAAAATTTGAATTTTCATCTTTCAAGGACTAATTTATTATTGCTCTACACATTCAAGGATGAAAATGACTATTTACTCTAACACAATATTATCAAATGTCTGAAAGTAATAAAATTGATTCACTTAATACCATCAACATAATATTCTAAAATAGACTAATACAAATTAAAACAAAATATTTTTCAACGAGATTTACTATAATGTCTGAATTACAACTATTTTTTACAAACTAATTTCTTGCAATAAGCTTTGGTGCAACCAGATTTGCTGAAACAAATGAACAAAATATTATCTATTAATATTATAAACATTTGCAGTTCCAACACTTGGAGTTCTAATATTAGCAATATTTGAAGTCAAATAAAACAACTCTAAAAAAATTTATCAATTTTGATCAGATCTATAGATCTAAACCCGTGACCAAATCTATACATAAACGATTTTGATCGATTCGATTTTGACCCAAATATATAAATGACTCAACCCAAACTGTTTGAATCAGTTTAGATCAATTTGAATTCACGAATGACCCGTATTCATGAACACCCGTAATTATTCTAACATGCTCATCAATCATAGTATTCGCGCCCTATTGCTTGATTTATAATGACCGGATCTTTTCTCACCAAAAAAAAAATGCCGTGGTCTTCGAGATAATAATATTTATATTAATGTTCTTACTAAATTAATTCAGTTACCATGTCGTTACCAAAAAAAATTCAGTAACCATGTCATAAGGCACTTTGTTTTCTATATAAAATAAAATATTTGGCAATATCTGATGCGTGTAGGAAATATCAAGAATATAAAAGACATTCGTGGAAACGATAAAGCATATATCCAAGAAAGCAAGCACCATATTTAATCACATTAGGTATCTTCTTTTTGTCAAATCGGACAATTGATGCTTTTTTATTTCATTATGGTACTGAAGAAATGCCACATTTAAGAGCATCCATTTGTTGGTGGGTCTCCTTCAAGTGAGCCAACTACTTAATTAAAAAAATGAAAAAGAAAGAAGCAATTCGGGAATTAAAAAGCTTCTGCGCCTCCTTATTGTTTTTCATGTTTCTCCTGCGTCGCACATGAGAGAAGAATTTTTTTTTTTTTTCATTTATCGAATTGGTTAGATACTCATTTATACTTTATTTTGGATGAAATTTCAATCAAGTATTCCTAATATTGTAGACATTCATCTGGTGTACTCAGAATTTTATTTCTCTCATATTTTACTAGAAGATATATTTACCCTATTGTGGGTCTTTATGGGATATTATTGCATTGTTGATTTCCACTATTTTAAGAGTGAGTAAGCATTTATTTGTGAGGTTCTGTTATAGAAATTCTTTGTTGTAATATTTGATATTTTACATAATGAAGATTTTTCTGGACTTGGTCCCGTGATTTTTGTCCCTCATACTAGGAGTTTTCCACATTAAAATTGTTGGTGTACTTCTTGCTGTTATCTCTTTATTTTCTGCACCCTTGGATTTTTGGATTGTTGTATATTACGCTTCTCACAGGTTCACTCAAGCGGGAAAGGTTTTATATACCACTACGTATTTGTGTAATTTTTTCGTTGTGCATATGTGTCTTTCCCAATAGCTGGTATCAGAGCTGTTTATTTTTCTGGAAAATTTGCTGATTGAATGATGGAACCCAGCTACGGTAGAATGATTAGTTTGAACAGACAGGGGGAGAAGTACAAACAGGGATCAAGAAAGAGGTCACAAAGGTAAAAGTAAGCGCAGAAGCAAATCAAGGTCTAAGCAGAAATTTTTCAAGTGCAATTATTGTGGTAAAAGGGTCACGTTCAAAAGTTTTGCTATAACCTAAAAAGGGATAACAAAGGTAAGCAAGAAAAGAGAAATGATGAGAATGGTGATAGTATTGCCACTGCTAGTGCAGGAGATCTTTTGATTGTTTATGATGAGAACTTGATCAGTGTTGCTTGTGATGATTCTAGCTGGGTTGTTGATAGTGGTGTCAGTTTTCATGTGACTTCTAGGAAGGATTTTTTCTCATCTTATACTCTAGGTGATTTTGGTGTGTTGAAGATGGGTAATAATGATATGTCAAAGGTGATTGATTTGCATTGGTACTATTTGTTTGGAAACCAGCATGGGAACAAAGTTGATTTTGAAGAATGTCAGGCATGCACCAAACATCCGTTTGCATCTGATTTCTGCTAGTGTTCTGGATGATGATGGTTATTTTAATACCTTTGGTGGTGGACAGTGGAAGCTCACTAAAGGTTCCTTGATTGTGGCACGAGGTAAGAAGTTTTCAGGTTTGTATTGGATGAAAGCTTTTGTTTTAGTTGATGCTATAAATAATGTTGACTGTGATAGTTCGTCAGATTTATGGCACAAGAGACTGAGTCACATTAGTGAGACGTGACTGAATTTTTTGGCCAAGAAGAATCTTCTTACAGGTTTGAAATGTGCAAGGTTAGAAAAATGTGCTCATTGTTTGGCTGGGAAACAAAATAGGGTTTCTTTTAAGAGCCATTCTCCCTCCCGGAAATCAGAGGTACTTGAATTGGTGCATTCAGACCTTTGTGGTCCTATGAGGACTAAGACTTTCAATGGTGGACTGTATTTTGTTACTTTTATCAATGACCATTTAAGAAAGCTTTGGGTTTATGTCTTGAAGACTAAAGACCAAGTGCTTGGTGTTTTTAAGCAGTTTCAGGTTTTGGTTGAGAGAGAAACAGGGAAGAAACTGAAATGTATTCGCACTGATAATGGTGGCGAGTTTTGTGGACTTGTTGATGAATATTGCAAGTAGATGGGTATTCAACACCAGAAGACGCCCCCCAAGACTCCTCAGCTCAATGGCTTGGCAGAAAGGATGAATAGGACATTGATGGAGAGAGTCAGATGTTTGCTTTCTGAAGCAAAGTTACCAGCTTTTTTCTGGGGTGAGGTTTTATGTACTGTTGCACATGTTATTAACTTGTCTCATGTTGTTGCTTTACAGGCTGATGTTCCTAACAGAGTGTGGTATGGGAAGGATGTTTCTTATGACCATCTTAGTGTTCGTTTTTAGCTATAAAGCATTTGTGCATGTGCCATAAGATGAGAGGTCCAAGTTAGATGTCAAGACAAAGGAATGTATCTTCATTGGTTATGGCCATGATGAATTTGGCCATAGATTTTATGATCCGGTTGGAAAGAAGCTTGTTAGAAGCCGTGATGTTGTTTTTATGGAGGATCAAACCATTGAAGATATTGGGAAGGCAGAGATATCAGAGTCTTTGAGTACTAATGATTTAGTTGATTTTGATCCAGTTCCTAATATAGATATGCTTGATGTAGCAGATTTTGACAATCATGATGATGCCCCTACTCATATTCCAGATGATCCAATTGAGAATATTGATAATGATGATGCTGGTAATTCTGTTGAATTTGATGTTCCTTTCAGAAGGTCTTCTAGACAGCGTTAGCCTTCTACTCGTTATTCATCTGATGAATATGTGCTCCTCACTGACAGGGGAGAACCTGAGTGCTATGAAGAGGCTATGGAAAATGAGTACAGGAAAGAATGGATTCTAGCAATGGAGGATGAGATGAAGTCTTTGCATGATAATCATACTTTTGAGTTGGTCAAGTTGCCTAAGGACATGAAAGCTTTGCAAAATCGATGGATTTATAGGTTAAAGACTGAAGAAAATAATTCTGCTCCACAATACAAAGCGAGATTAGTTGTCAAAGGTTATCGTTAGAAAAAGGGCATTGATTTTGATGAAATTTTCTCTCTTATTACTAAAATGTCTTCCATCCGAGTTGTTTTTAGTTTGGCAGCCAGTCTTGACTTAGAGGTTGAGTAGATGGATGTGAAAATTGCCTTCCTTCATGATGATTTGAAGGAAGAAATTTACATGGAGCAACCTGAAGGCTTTGTGGTGAAAGGTAAAGAGAATTATGTCTGCAAGTTGAAGAAAAGTTTGTATGGGTTGAAACAATCCCTGAGACAGTGGTACAAGAAGTTTGAGTCTGTTATGATCCAACAGAGATTCAAGAAGACTACTTAAGATCATTGTGTTTTTGTGTAGAAATTCTCTGATAGTGATTTTATCATTTTATTGTTATATGTTGATGACATGTTGATTGTTGGTCATAATTTGTTTAGAATTAACAAGTTGAAAAAGGAGCTTAGCAAGTCTTTTGCGATGAAAGACTTGAGACCAACAAGACAGATTCTTGGCATGCATATTACTTGATCGAGAAGCCAAGAAGTTGTGGTTGTCACATTGAGAAAGTACTTCAACGTTTTCATATGGATAAAGCTAAAGTGGTAAGTACACCTCTGGCTTCACACTTTAGGCTTAGCACTAGACAAGTTTCTTCTAGTGATAAATAAAAAGAAGACATGCAATTTGTTCCCTATGCATCTGCAATAGGAAGTTTGATGTATGCAATGGTTTGCACTAGGCCTAATATAGTCCATGCAGTTGGTATTGTTAGTTGTTTTCTTTTCAATCATAGTATTGAGCATTGGAAAGCTGTGAAGTGGATGTTGAGATATCTCCGTGATACTTCTAATTTGAAATTGTGTTTTGGAATTGGGAAGTCTATTCTTTATGGTTACACTGATTCTGACATGACAGGGGATATTGATTCTAGAAAATCTACTTCTATTATTTGATTACTTTTGCATGGGGAGTTGTGGCTTGACAGTCTAGGTTGCAAAAATGTGTTGCATTGTCTACAACTGAGGCTGAGTTCATTGCTATTACTGAGGCATGTAAAGAGTTGCTTTGGATGAAAAAGTTTGTGCAGGAACTTGGTTTTGAGCAGTAGAGGTATATTTTATTTTGTGATAGTCAAAGTGCTATTCACCTTGGCAAAAATCCTACTTTCCATGGTAGATCTAAACATATTGATGTGCGATATCATTGGATACGTGATGTTTCAAATTCTAAGTTACTAGAACTTGAAAAGGTTCATACAGATGATAATGGTTCTGACATGATGACAAAGACACTACCAAAGGAGAAGTTTGAAGCTTGTTGATTTATTGTCGGTTTGGCATTTGCCTCCACTTGAGTCGTAAGGGGAGTTTGTTGGTGGGCCTCCTTCAAGTGGGCCAACCACTTAATTAAAAAAAAGAAACAAAATAAGCAATATGGGAATTAAAAAGCTCCTGCACCTCCTTCTTGCTTTTCATGTTTCTCCTGCGCCACACATGAGATAAGAAAATTTTTTGCTCACTTTGTGGTATTGGTTGGATACTCATTTGTGCTTTCTTTTGAATGAAATTTCAGCCAGTTGTTCCTAATATTGTGGGCATTCATATTGTATACTCAGAATTTTATTTATCTCATATTTTGGCAGAAGATATATTTATCCTGTTGTGGGTGTCTCTATTGGGATATTGTTGCATTGTTGGTTTCCACTATTTTAAGAGTGACCAGACATTTATTTGTGAGGCTCTGTTCTAAAAACTCTTTGTTGTACTCTTTGATATTTTACATAATGAAGATTTTTCTGGACTTGGTCTCATGGTTTTTGTCCCTCACACTAAGAGTTTTCCACGTTAAAATTGCTGGTGTACTTGTTGTTATCTCTTTATTTTTCTGCACCCTTGAATTTAGGATTGTCGTATATTACGCTTCTCACATGTTCACTCAAGCGGAAAAAATTTTATTTACCATTACATATTTTTGTAATTTTTCTATTGTGCATACGTGTCTTTCCCAACACCATTGGTATTAATTGGTATATAGTTTCAACTTTGAAGGATATCAACTAACGCTCTCCTTTTTAAGTTAGATGAAGAATTACGTGGGCAATGAATTATAGAGAGTTTTTTCTTTTCTTTTCCAAGGCCAAGCGAAAAAACATATCAAATCATTTGCAACAAAGTTTGACTTTGTCATTTGTTTTTAATTAATCTGATTTTGCATCATGCATCATATCTTAATAGGCTTATAAACTTAATTTTTTTATCGAATAAATGTTAATTTGTTAATTTTTATTAAAAATATCAGGTTGAGATTTGAATCTGTGATCTTTCTTATCTTTTTTTCTTTTTTCACGTTCATTTAATACTGAGTCAACTTTATATCTCTAACTTATAAATTTAGTTGAAGACATTAGTGAGACAACATATTTTGAGTCATATTTTTTTTTACAGCTTTGATTTAGGTTTACCTATTTGTTTTCCCTTCTCAGTGCTTTCTCCAATTATATCAAAATGTGGTAAATTAGTGATTAATGGTTCACACTTGATTGGGTTGTTAAAATAATAAACTAGTACTACAAGGAACGGTTGGCCAATGTTGTCTTCTTGCTTTGGAAATTATGGAAAGTATGAAACTAGAAAGTTGTGAAAGTAGATGTTCCACCTAGTGATACTATTCATCAAGCATGATTTGCTTCTCAATTCAAGGATTGTCTTTTCTTTTTCTGTTTTGTTGATGCATCTCTATACACTACTAGAAAAACAGCATCCCACATTGGTTATTTTTGACATTCCACATTGGTTTTGAACTGATGTGGAATCAGGCAACGTTGAAAGTGTGCAAGTTAACATCGATTTGGAAAACCGATGTTAACGAAACTAAACAACATTGGTTTTCCAGAAATAACCGATGTAGATATATGATAAATTAAAACGTAAAGGTGTCATAATGATGGAATATTACATCGGTTTTTGATAAAAACTGATGTTAACTAACACTATAACATCGGTTTTTATCAAAAACCGATGTTGATTTGATGTAATGACATCAGTTTTACAAAGAAAACCGATGTTGTAGTGTAAGTTAACATCAGTTTTCAATAAAACTGATGTTGTTTCTTTCCATTTTTTTAATATTTTATCTATTTTTTAAATTTTAGCAGTTCTTCAACCTGTAAATTAAGTAGCAAATCCAGGCAATTTTAGAATACATTAAAATAAATTGATATTTGAATAACATAAAATTCAATAGTGTCAATTGTACATAAAAGAATTTTCTAACCTAATGTTTATACAATTGTTTTGAAAATCCAATAAGCACCTAATCTACTAATATGTCATCTCTAATTTTAAGAAAAAACTTCGCCCATTGAACCCTAATAGCCTTCAAGGTGTCGGCTTCCAATGGTCTTTCATCAATGAAATACTGCATAAGAAAACATAATTTAACAAGTACAAAACAAAAACAAGTAAAAAAGAATTAGTCACTGACTTAGACAATTAATTATCATGTCCCAGTTATCTGAGAAGCCTCCTTGGACTATTGTCGACATCCAGTGCATGACATAATAGTCACACTCAGTGCTTCCTTTTTGCTTGTTACACTAAATTGAAAAACATAGCAAAGTTAACACCGCTATTAGTGTAAATAGTAATAAAAATATGTTTCAATACATAAACCATGATTTATTAGAAGACTTACTTTAAGCGCAATCCATTTAGTAGTAGCCTTTGATTTATTTCCTTGAGTGTCAAGGACTCCTTTCAAAGCACTGCTTAAGAGAACATGCATGCATAGTGTACAATTAACATATTCATACCATAGAAATAACATAAATGTGTTACAAATTACAACCTACCTGTTAATAATTCCTTTAAGGTAGTTATCAGGCTTGTTATGCAACGAACAGAACCAGACGACTACATTGGCTTTAGGACATATAATTACTAGTTGCCAATGTGCACTGCATTGTCAAAAAACAAGTTATTATACTACATACATTAATTAAATTGTGATACTCATTTATACTTACCCATTCAAATACGGTGCAAGGTAGACATGTTTCTATGAACTCTGCATCCATTTCTTCATATAGTCCTTGATTTGAAATTGAGATTGGCCAGATCTCTGTATAAACTGTGGCTCGAGGAATCCATACACATCGGCATGATCCGATTGCAGGCTTAATTCATTCATATGCCTATTGTACCGTGAAAATAAAGTCAATTATGGAACAACATAAAACAATTCACCAAGTAATTCTAGTCAATTGAAAGAGACTTACAGAATCCACAATTGTATAACGGAGATGTTGAGACATTGACCACCATGGATGATCTCCGAAATATCCCTATGCTTGATGTGCAAGGGGAAGTTATCATTATGCACCCCAAACATCGCCGGGTCCCATGGCACCTGGAAGGGTCTGAGGAAAAGATGGGGATCGTCAATGTTATCTAGTACAAGGGATCAGAAAAATGTTCCGACTTATCTACAAGTTTCGCCGGTCCCTTGGGTTCTTGTTTATCCTACATAGTTAACAACCAAAAGTGAACGATCAGGTTAACTTGAGATGTGACAAATCATTCGTAAATGAGAAGAAATAAGGCAAAAATGATAAACCTTAACCAAAATTGTCTGTACAAGATGTGTCGGCCAAGCAAGGAAAGTGTTAAGTGCCTGCCCCACTAACTGAACCTCGTCAGTGGGAACAAGGACACGAGCATCAGCATCGCGTACTTCCTCAACACTCACCTTTACCTGATCAGTTCCAAGAGGGACATTGTGCACAGTCGTCGATCCCTCATAAACCCTGTCAAGGGTAACAATGCGGGAAGGATTGTCATCCACATACAACCCACGCCTGTCAGATGCACCCGTGTCTGGGTCATTGCCCGAGGGATCGACACAGCTACCCTTGGTGTTGACACGGGCACCAAGAGGACATGACTGAACCTCTGGAGGCTGCATGGAACCCTGAGACTGCATCTGGGTCTGCAACTGGCTGAAGCTCATTATCACTTGTTGCGTAACTCTTTCAGTGATCGATTGTGTAAGATGATCAGTGATGGACTGCTCCAGCTCAACCCTGATGTTGTCTTTCAGGCGATCCAAGTCTTCAGGCGCCATGGATGCAGACTTCGACTTGCGAGACGATGATGGAGCCGGTCCAAAGTATTGTGTGATGGTAACACCGGCTCCAGCACCACGGACATGACCGGAGTGCTCTGGTCGTCCAATGGCAGTAGTCAGGACATCCTGACGTCCACTGGCGACAAAAGAACCCTGTGTGGATTGCTCATCCAGGGAATCCTACAATTAAAATAAGTAGAACATTAGTTTTGTCATTTGTGATGCAAAAATTCATTAAATGTGTTTGAGATTCTTGTTTGACTTACAATCCTCTTAGCAATCTTGCGTGTCGCCTCCGAAGTCATCTCCCCGATTTTTTTCGTGCGAGCCAGCTTCCACTTGATATGTCGTCTCATAGGGGACGGAGGATGAATGATGGTCTCTGTGCTGTCATCACAAGTTGCTCCCTTTAATTGCTTCTTTTGTTTTTCCTCCATCAATCTCTTCTCGAGCAACTCGTAACCCCGCGGGACAACACGTGAGGGGCGGTGTTCAGCTTCTGGATCGCCTGGGCCTTCTTTCTAACATCCTGTAAGAATTAAACAAACAGGGTTAAAATAAAGCGCTTGTTTGACTTCAAAGTTATGAAATTGTAAAACAATGTAATTGGATTAACCTCCCAGGAAGCGGCTCCGCGTGTCTCACAAAATTGCTCCCATTTTTCCTTACTCATGCCATATTTCTCGTAGACAGCATCGGCATCGCCTTTTCCTTGTGCCAAGACCCATTTGCTGGTCAGGTCGGACTTGAACTGCCTCCATCGCTCTCCTACTGTCTGCAGAATTTTCTTCTTAGTCCATTGGTCGGACGCTTCAGGTATATCAAATTCATCCTGCGTTATAATGAAGTGGGTTTAACAGTTAAAACAACTTTTAAAACACTTGAATCACTACAGCCAATCACGAATCAAAGATTTAATTGTAATATCTGAATGTCCTCCCAAATCAACTCCTTCTGCATAACAAGTACTTCCTTCCAGTTGGCAATGGTGACATCTACCTTGTTTCTCGCAACGATCCCTAGGTATGTCCTCAATTTCTTTGTCTGAGGACCATCAGACCTCCCAGTGGTAGGATCGACATGAACCACTGGTCTGTCAGCAGCAGCGGGTCTAGTAGCCAGTGAACGCAACCGTGTTGCTTTCCTCATCTTCTTCCCCGTGCACGCTGAAGGTCCTGACTCAGTAGGAGTAGGTGGTGACTCAGGACGAGGTGGTGGTGACTTAGGACGAACAGCTGCTGACTCAGGAGGAGGAACTGATGACTCAAGACGAGGAGAGGAGATCGGTGGCATAGTCATGATCCTGTTAAAAAACAAAAACAAAGATAAGTAAAGTTAAGTGACAAGTAAGGGTACATATTAAATTGTAAATGTCGATAAAAGTTATTAAGAAAATTACATTAAGTGATGTTCATTAATTCTCCTTTTTCATGATCATTACGAGTTGCATGAACGTCGTCAAGAACATCTTCTCTGTTGACGTCAGCCATTGGTGTCGACAATTGAGTGGCACCAGTGTCAACGGTTGAATCATCATCGTCAAGATTAATACCAATGATTTTTCCATGTAGTACCACTAACCACCTTTCATCACATGGATCTTGAACATAAAACACTTGTTTAGCTTGTTCTGCCATGATGAAAGGTTCATCTTGATAAGCTAGCTTGTTAAGATCTACTAAAGTAAACCCATAGTCCTCGATTCTCACACCGCTGTTGATATCAACCCACTTGCACTTGAAAACACACACAGTGAAATAACATAATTAAGCTCCCAGATGTCATTAATGACTCCATAGTAAGGCAAGGACACCAAAAGTGGATTGTGGTCATCCACAATAGCGAAGTGTTGCGACTCAGCTCTTAGGTTAACCCCACTGTCTTGCATTGTGCTCTTCTCATCTTGTTGTTTGGTGTAAAAGGATTACTTGTTGATATTGTACCATTGCCAACTTCTAACATTTCTTTTTGGCCCATCTGCTAACTTCCTCATTGTTTCAGATGCAGATTCATCACAAAGTATTGTATCTTTAAACCAATTAACGAAAGTCTTGTTGTGCTCTTTCAACAGCCTATTCTTCGTCATTCTTGGATTACTTTCCTTGAGTAATGCCTGGTGACGAACCATGTAGGGTTGGACTTCATTACTGTTATTGAGGACATACAAATGAGCTTGTTGCAATTCCTGCAAAGCAGGCGTTATAACAAGCAGTCCTCGTGTACCCTTTCCTCCCACTCTCTCGTCATGTCACGACTCGGGAAGACCAACATGTTTTGCTTTTTCAAGGTACTCTGAACAAAATTCTACAGCTTCTTCTGCAATGTACCTTTCAACTATCAATGCTTCAGGACAGTGTAGGTTTTTTGTATACCCTTTCAAGATCTTCATGTATTGCTCGATCGGGTACATCCACCGTAAATAAACAGGACCACACAGTTTAATTTCCCTCACCAAATGAACAAGTAAGTGAACCATTATGTCAAAAAATGAAGGAGGAAAATACATCTCCAACTGACACAAGATAATTGTCGCCTCTTCTTCCAAGTCATCTAACTTATCAGGGTCCACGACTTTCGTACAAATGGCATTGAAGAAAAAGCACAGGCGAGTGATGGCATGCCTGACTTTGTTAGGTAAAATGTCTCGGATCGCTACAGCTAACAGTTGTTGCATCAACACGTGGCAATTATGAGACTTAAACCAACTAGTTTCACATCTTTCATTTGTACAAGGCTCTTAATATTTGAAGAGTATCCTTGTGACACTTTCACTCGGCACAGACACTGACAGAAACTAATCTTCTCCTTTCTTGACAAAGTGTGACATGCTGGAGGCAAGTAAAATTTCTTACCATCGGACATAGGATGTAACTGTTCCCGTATGTCCATCTCAGCAAGATCTTGACGCGTGTTCAAACCATCCTTTGTCTTGCCTTGAATGTTAAGCAACGTGCCGATGACACTGTCACCCACATTTTTCTCCACATGCATAACATCGATACAATGTCTAACAACTAGATCAGACCAGTATGGAAGATCAAACAATATCGACCTCTTCTTCCATATGCAAGTATTACCTTTGATCTTCTTTTAGGTCTTTCCAAATACAGTATGAATGTCCTGAAACCGCTCAAGAACTTTCTCACCGGTTAACGGCCTCGGTGCAATTTCATGCTCTTGACTTCCATTGAACGCTTTCTTCAATCGGCGAGAAGGATGATAAGGTTTAAGAAAATGTCGATGGCGAGTGTAAATTGTTTTTCTTCCATGTTTAATTTGCAAGTAACTCATGTCTTGCTCACAGATAGGGCATGCACGATGGCCCTTAACACTGTATCCACTCAAATTTCCGTACGCAGGAAAATCATTAATTGTACAAAATATCATTGCACGCAACTTGAATGTCTCCTTACAATACCCATCAAACACGTCAACCCCCTCATCCCACAAGTTTGCTAAGTCTTCAATCAAGGGACTAAGATAAACATCAATGTCATTTCGTGGCTGCCTTGGGCCCGATATCATCATAGACAACATCATGTATTTTCGCTTCATGCACAACTAAGGAGGCAGGTTGTAAATGACTAGCAAAACAGGCCAAGAACTGTGCTAGGTACTCAGACTGCCGTACGAATTCATTCCATCACTGGCAAGTGCAAGCCTAAGATTTCTAGGATTTTCCCCAAATGCCGAATACAAACGGTCAATCTTCTTCCATTGCGAGGAATCTACCAGATGGTGGAGCATTCCATCACAGTTTCTCCCATCTGCATGCCATGTAAGGTCTTTTGCATCATCTTCATTAGCAAACAGATGCTTAAACCTTGGAATGATCGGAAGATACCACAACACCTTCGCGGTGGGGAGGGGGCTTTCTTTGTGCTTTCATCAATGCTACAATCGTCATCGGCCTTCGGTTTATACCGTGATACCCCACACCTGGGGCATTTATGCATTTCTTGAAATTCATTTCTATACAATATGCAATCATTAGGACAAGCATGAATTTTCTGATACTCCATACCCATTAGACAAAGAATCTTCTTGGCCTGATAGTAACTTCTTAGCAACGTGTTTTCATCTGGAAGCATGTCATGAACTACCTCAAGCAGTGAACTGAAGCTTTTGTCACTCCACCCATATCTAGCCTTTACATTAACCAGATTTAACATCGCTGACAACAGTGTCAAGGACTCTTTGCACCCCAGATACAATGGCTTCTTTGAATCACTTTCCAATGTATCATACATAGGGGCATGTGCTTGCTGAAAAGACTCATGTCCCAGATCATGAATCATATCCTCTAATCGATCTCCGATGTCAACATCAAGTGGTTCAATTTGCAAGACCCACTGGGTGTCTGCCAATTCACCATGCCATATCCATGTGGTATATGTCTCCTTAATCGCATCGTATAGAAGATGCTCCCGTATGTCGTCCAGCGCTTGCCGTCTCCCATTCAAACAATTGAAACAGGGACAAAAATATTTTCCATCCCCATCCGGTTGACTTATTTCGGAGGCAAATTGCAAGAAATGTTCAACACCCTCCTCATACTCAATCGTGATATGACTTGCATTCATCCAACTTCGATCCATCTAATTAATAACTCTGTGATACTCACAAAGTTATTCTATGCATGAAAACCTCACTTTTTTCATTGAAGGTGTGGTCCTATCCCATTCAGGAAGACATATTTTTTTAGTATATTCATATGTGTAGGTTGTGATTCTTTTCTTACGTTTGACGAAATTTCGGTAGCATTTCGCTTTGATCTCCGAGAGCACGACATGAAAGCGGTGACATGAGTTCCACCGCAGTCATGTATGCTGTCAGAGAACAAAGTGAAATGCATCGTACCGAAATTTCATCAAATGTAAGAAAAGAATCACAACCTACACATATGAATATACTAAAAAAATATGACTCTTCTCAAACTGTCCAAACGGACAATTCAAGAATCAGTACAATGATTAATCCAAACTGTCTGGAAGAATCACTGTAATGAATCTCAAACAGGAAACTAAGGTTCACTCATAACGAACATCAATTGTATATATAAAAGCAGTAGTCATTAACCACATAAAAGAAGTTGCAAAAGCACGCGTATACATATAGAAGCTAAAAAAAACTAAAAATATTTGTAAGTTATGATAGTCACTGACAAACTCCAACAAGGAATCTAGTGATGACGATGCAAAGAGCAAAAGTACAACTGCCTATAAATTATGTTGAACATTGAAGATGTTATATTCAAAGACGATACACACAATTTTAACAAAATACTAGTGTGCTTGACTGCATGTATGACTCAAAACAGGGGTGTGTGACAAAGAAATCATTCAAGGTGTAGGACAGAATATGGGCTCGTGTGAGTCTTACCAAGCATAAGTCACTACTACTATCATTAATGTTTTCAAAATGGAGGGGAAGAAGTACTTTCTTTGAAGAAGATGCAAACCTGTTTAGGAATAGTACATTGGAGGGATATTGAGCTTGAACGGCCATGAGTTTTGTTTGTGAGAAGAAAATGAAGAGTGAGAGAAAGGTGGGGAATCAGTGATGTATTGTTGTGGTTGTAAATGTAAATGGGTGATGAATTGACGGAAGAATTTTATATTCAAAACAGAAATTACTCAAATGGATTTCAATTCATAAAATTTTAGATCCAAAATGATTTTTTCTATAATATAAAAGCAAAATGTAAAAATATATTCAAAACCAAAAAGCAACAACAATCGAATTGAGACAAAATATTGTCAGATTACGGTAAAATATTCTAAGTTTCTAACCAAACAAGCTCAAATGCTCAATAGCATTAACAATCTTAAGTTACAGTGAACGCGTTACCATCCTTGGATAAGTCATTTTCCTATTCCCCTTTTTAATTGCAGGGGAATAGGAAAAACCCTCTACTTCTCTCCTTACAAATCATCGTTACTATAAAAAAATGAACAAAGAACAACAACCTCCCCCAAGCCTTCCACCGTGAGAACTGTAACGATGTAGGTGGAGTGAGTGTCATGGTGGTGCATGCGGAGCAAGATAGGGAACACAAAGGGTTTGGGTTGTAGATCTTGGTGAAGAGCAAGATGGAGAACATGAAGGGTTTGGGTTAGATTTGGGGTGAAGGTGTGTTTGACTTTGTAGATCTGGGTGGTCCTTGTTGTTCGACTCAATGAGACTGTGGAAAGCATTGATGGTTTCGTCGACGGCTTGTTGGAAGTGGGAGTGTTCATGTGGTGACTCCACCCAGTTGAGGTACTTCACCGAAAAATCAATGGCCTCAACAATTTTTTGGGATTTTAACTCCTAGATCTTCAATTTACATTTTTTATTTATTTAAACTTCAATTTTATATCTATAATTTTTGCATAACTTTTAATCTTCTAGTGTGTGGGTTATGAGAAAGGATTGAGAGTGAGTTTATTTATACTAGAGCAATACTACCACATTTTATTTTATTCATACTCTATACGGTATCAGTTTAACCCTATTGTGGAATTCAACACCACCACTCAACTTCCAATCCAATGGCCTTATCCTCCTTAACCTCCACCAATCCAAAGGATGTTCATTTCTTGATCAACACCACTACTCAGCTTCCAATCGCCTTATTCATTCTCTATATGCAAATCATACTATGCAATGCAAATCACAAGTAATTCTCTATACACAAGCTACTCATGTAGTACATAAAGTCCCAACCTAAAGATCATTGATTCAGTGTTCACCTGGGATTGCAGAGACTAAAGCGGAAACATTGGTTTGTTTGGGGCGGAGGGACACTGTGCGAAGACAGAATGCGTGAGAGAGATGTGGTCCTGTTACAAAGTTGTTGCATGTTAAAATTCATGACAGTATTCATTCATACAAGTTTGCTTGCAATGGAAAAGAAAAAAGTTGCCAATGCAAAAAGTAAGAGACAAACTAAATACTACACTATGCCTTGCAAATTGTAATGACCTTAAGACCACAAATTCATATATACAAAAGCAAAAAATGTCCGCTAAAATGAACTTCAGATTTTTATTGTTAAGCATTGTGAAACCTCGTATGAATTGGATGACATTGTTAAGATAAATGCTGAGAATATGCTAATACACTTTCCGAATTTTAAGATATAGAATAAAAAAGGAAGATTGTTGTTCTAAGAATAAAATGTTCAAAGTTTTTTTTTCAATTTTCCTAGCTCTCCTCCAAACATGTATTTACAAGTTTGGTTGAATTGCCAAGTTAAAGTCTTAATTCCTCAATCTTCCGATTCACCAATTTATTAGTACACAAACTATGATTGCCATAAATTGAGTAAATTAAGGAGATGTTAAGCCTCTCTCCAATTGTATATCATGATGGGTTAAGTTGAGACAAAACCAACTGGCTTCTATTCTTATTTATGTGGATGATATGAAAGAGAACCTCTAAATTACTATCATAGAGGTGGTAGACGGCTATCTACCCTAGATGGTAGATTTTCATTTTATAGTAGTTGAAGGACTTAAGTAAGAACAGTGAAAACAATGACATAATTGGCAATGGTAGAAGAAATGTAAGCTTGAGATACAAGGAATGTGTGCACGAGTGTACTTAGGTATCAAAGCTTGGGAGAACATGAAGCTTAACCCAAGGCAAACAAAACATAGGTATCACATCACTTGTCTTATAAGCTAAATAATCACTTAAATATGTTAAAACATTACCTTAAAATGCTAATGCAAAAGCTGCGAGCTGACGCAAAACGGTGGTCACAGGATGACAACGCCTACCTGTCAAAAAATATTCAAATAAAGGTGTCATAATTTAGATTAACAAAATATTCATCTATAATGACATATTAATAACTGCCTGCCATTACATACTTGAGATACAAAATATTCATACCTATGATGATGATCGATGTGAAATGTCCAACAATGAAGGTCGTGACGACGATGCACACGAGAAAAGGGTTCGCTCTCCTACAACCTACAATGAACATATAACATTAGACTATTTTCTAGTTTTTTAACAAAACCTTGTTTGAATCAACACAAATAAAAGAGCACACACCATAGTTTATCAATGTCTATCAAGCTTCAAACTCATGTACCCTTTTATGTACTCCTACACTCTCTAACATTCTCATAATGAATAAGTCGATCACAATCAATGACTATCACTTGCATTCTATATTTAATTGGTTTACATTTAAGTCTAACACAAGGCTTACCTTTGGTGAAGGAGTTTTACTAAGTAACTTTCAATATCAAGGCAATGAAGAAGATGGAGTTTTACTAGGTAATGAAGAAAGTAACTTTCAATATCTATCACTTGTCACCAGGAACACATTAGTGTTATGGACAAGTAAGTGAAAAAAGTTTGACATGAAAGCATGACATAATTTAACACATTACATGAAAGCCTCGTTGTACATTGAGAATTATCAAGCTGTTTGCTGTTGTATGAATAGCATGGGATCAGTATACTATACACCATTACAAGGATAGGAAGCAATGAATATAATAGGCAATCAAGCTTCACTAATTGACCATTTTTTCTAGTGGAATTCAATACCACCCCTCAATTGCCTATTAAACTCACCTAATCCAATTACCATGCATGATATACACAAATTCATTTCTGTTTTCACAAATTGACTTTTAAAAACTGTGTTCAAGCAAGATATATATTTTGGCACTTAATTTTGAAGATTGAAGGACGAGAGTTAGGTTGATATTCAACTGAAAATGATTGCTAGTATGAAGGTGAAAGCCGGTATAAGGTTGCTAAGAGCAGAACCAAGAGTAGGTGAAGTGTATTCAAGTCCTTTATATCCAGAAAGCTGAGTTATAAGTCTGCCTCCCTCACTCAAATTACAAAAATTAGCACCAATTTTTATTTATAACTTATTTTTTTCACAAAAAATGATTCTAAAACAGCTAAAAAAATTGCAGTATTTTGTACCCAACTACTCCAAGGAGGAAAATTCTGAAGATGAGAGACAGATTGAGAGGAGGAAGACCCCTTGACTTGGATAAATGCAAAACTAACATAAAGGAAATGATTTGAATTATACGAGGTAACCATGATCTCTCAGGAACAAAAATTAACAACTGCAAATGTAATACAACACCGTCGAAAGACAAAGGGTAGAGGCAAAAGGAGGAAGAGGGTGGAGACTACAAATGAATAAGCGATGAAGGCATGGTAACTTAAACCCTTCTTAGTTGCTACTTTGAATAGAACATTGACACCAATGTTGGTGCACTCAATAGCAACGATTACGGTGAATGGAAGCACTTATCATACAGTCCAATCCAAGACACCCTGAAGCCAAAACATCAACCTCAAGCAGGACAATATGTGATACACATTTCGTGTACAAATTAACAATAGTTAACCCATCAATGACCTAAAAAACTTGCGTGTACCTGAATGCTAGATTTCTTTCACTTGATATATAAGATAAATAACTGAAGTTCTATAATGGAATTGACATGAACAAGACAAAATTCGTGCTCAGTCATGCATCATGTAGCACGACTAAGTGCACATTCACTGCCAAAAACTAACTTAATAACCAAGTGTCATCTTTTAACTACTTTCTCAAATCTCAACTCATAGTTTCGATAGGGCCTAAGATATACATATTTAAGGAATATACACAACCAACCTTATATATCTAGTTGCAAAGTAAAAGTTGAAGTTTAAAATGATTTGAGAATGCCCTCTACATATCAATGAACATGGGACATCAACATTAAAGACTGAGAAGAATGAGGCCACAACAATGGCACATCAACTTCAAAAATCACTAACCTAATCACAAGTAATACATGGAAGCAGAGGAGTGCTAACCTTGGGGAGCCGATGTGAGTCGTCGTGAGATAGCGTCGTCATAGCTGCGAGCATAGAACGACACCAACGAACCACCGTCAGACAAAGCCGATGACTGGAAGCGTTGTCACAATGACCTAAGACAATGTAGGTAGGTGCGACAGTGAAGCTAGGCGCGAGAGTGAAGGGTGAGAGATTCAGAGGAGAGGAGAGATAGGCGCGAGAGTGAAGGGTTTTTATTGGGGGCAAGTTTTATGATAACAACAACATCGGTTTTCATTGCAAAATCGATGTTAACTATCTTATGTTAACATCGGTTTTCTTAAAAACCTGGAAAACCGATGTTAATAAAGTCCAGTTAACATTGGTTTTCTTAAAAATCTGGAAAACCGATGTTAATCAAGTCCTGTTAACATCGGGTTTCTTACAAATATAGAAAATCGATGTTAATCAAGTCCTGTTAACATCGATTTTCTTAAAAATCTAGAAAATCGATGTTAACAGGACTTTGTTAACATCGGTTTTTCAGATTTTTAAGAAAATCAATGTTAAATAAGTCCATTTAATTATGAATTTGCCACCGCATTTTCGTTAACAACGGTTTTCTCAAAAACCGATGTTAACTGAGCAATGTTAAAGCCTATTTTTCTAGTAGTGATAATTAATTTATGAATTTTTAGACGTAATTGTAATTTTTATCTCTTTAATTTACATTATTATGTGTATTATATAGATTTTTAAGCTTTTCTTGATCCTAGTGGCGGATCTAGGATCCTGGGTCAGTAGGAGCAATTGAGAATAGTGAGTTCAAATATATAAAATTAAAAAGTATAAAATATGAAAATATAAAAACATGAGAATAGTGAGTTCAAATATATAAAATTAAGGAGACAAAATTAAAAATATTAGATAATTATATGTAATTTTTTAAAATAAGAGAGTGCATGTGTACATCCTCACTATATAGTAGATCCGGCTTGATCTAATTAAGTTCTTTAATTTTTAAGACTAAGTAAACCTCATCTAAAAAGAAAAATCAATCAATTAAATTATTTTAAACCTTCTTTTGCTAAAAAATTCACTAATCAAAACATTAATTTTCACAAATTAATTTTTTTAATTATTCTGTAAAAAAAAAGTTTTATTATTCTGTGAATCTTTATATTTTTACTAAATTTTCAATTCGGTCTTTGATTTTTTTTAATTGGGTACCTATTTTTTTTTAAATTAAATTGCATCCTCTCATTTAATTATCTTTATCAAAGATTAACTAAAGACACCTAATTTAACTTGTAAATTTATGAGGTGTATTATAAGCACAACTGAATTAATCGTGAGAGATTTGTCAGAATTTCAATCTTTACATATCAATTCAATCCAAATATTCTTTTATAAATCTCTCAGAATTGTTTGATTATGAATATTCTTTTATAAGCCTCGATCTCACGATTATTTCACTATGCAAGTTATATATATTGACCCTCATATGATTTAAACCTGCATTCATCCCTAATGAAGAGGTGTAAGATAAAAGTTAATCAAGCTAAATAGTTAAAATTATTTAAATTAATTTTAAAATATTTATTATGTAATTAAAATTCTCTCATCTTATACTCGTATCTTTGGCATGACATGCTTCTTGTATGTAGTGGACAATGAAACTTCGTGGGGGTCGAAGGGATGGTGCTTCTTGCTTTGTTGCTGGCAGGACCTTGCAGCAGGTTGGATGGAGTCGTGGCTTACGTACGACAATTCATAATGGCACTCAAACAAAAAGGTTTTGTCCAATACTCTTTTAGAAATACAACATAATTATATAAATCATGAAATTACGTCTTAAACTAAAACTAAAACAATTAAAAAATAAAAATATTATAATAAATACTTAATTCGAGTGATACTAAAATCGATTTATTTAAGTTTAATATCAAATTCGAGTCTTCTTATATAAAAACATAATTAGAAAAAAATTATTAAATATTTGATAAAAATTAATTATTTATAAAAATTAAAAAAGTCTAATTGATTAAATGTAATATGTAAATTATTTTAAATCTTTAATCTTACTTATGATTCCTAATGATAATTTTTTTCACCAAATAAAAAAAAATACTCTATATCAATGAATGCACATATTTTTTTTATTCAAAAATTAAAAGCTTGTGTATAATAATAGTACGTAATTTTTTAGTTAGTACGTTTGAAATTCTCCACTCCACTGACAGACATGCTCCTCTCTTTCCACTCGCTACTGTTGGCGTGGCCGCGCTTTTTCATCGGTTGATATATTCTTTGGACTCCCTTTTCAACTTTCGCCACGTGTCCTCCTCCTCTCTCGTATATTTTTTTTCGGGGGTGTATCGTTCCCTTCTGTTTTGAATTTCACGTCCTCGAGTGAAAAACTTGCACATTCTTCCCGTCACTTTTCAAAATTTCAATTCCCAAACAAAACGAGGGAGGGGGAGAGAGACACATCGATTTGAGAAATTGAGAGTTGTTTTTTATTTTATTATTTATCATTTTTTATTCTGTCACGCTAATTGCTAATTTTACCTCACTTTTTTTAGTTTCTTGTTAATTCTTGCTGATAAGTATTTAAAGAATATTAATAAATATACTTAATATATTTATTGAATATTTTAATTATTCAAAAATATAAAATAATTTTTTGCGTAGTAAATACTTGTATATTGATGGTATAAATGATTCTCTTGTTTTTTTTTTCTTCTTAATTATTGTTTTTAATTTCTAAATTTGGGGGATATTTTTTTTAGTTTCTGAAATTTAAAAATATTTTTTTTCCTAAATTATGACTAATCATATTTTGGGTACGGAATGATGACTAATCTCTATTAGGAGATTTACTTGGACACTTTTAATAAGATTCTCTTCTTCAAATTACATTTTTTTATTCACAAAATAAGAATTTGAGATCTTATTTAAAGGAATCAAGTTCAATATTACTCATGTCAACAACTTGTTAATTCTCTTGTTGTTATTTAATCATAAGTCATAGGTGTACAAATATTGTGATTCCCTTATATGATAAATCTGTTAACTTTTATGATAAGGTTTAATTATTTTTTGGGTTCCTATACTTGTTTTTAAAAATTAATTAGGTTCTTGAACTTTTTCATTTTAATTGGATCCTTCAACATTTTTTTTCAATTGAGTCCTTGAACTTTTATTTATTTTTCAATTGGGTCCTTCCATTTAATTAGAGGTACTAAAAGTGAATTAATGTTTCTAGAGTGCATTGTAAGTACAATTGAATCAATTGTCAGAGTTTTATGTAAAGACTTAACCTTTTGCAAAGTTAAATAATTACAAAAGAATACGTTAATTGAATTGAGCTGTAAAGGTAGAAACTTTGCAGAAAACTCTCATTAACTCGATTGTACAGATAACACACTCAATAAATTGGTTTTTTGCCTGCAATTCTAATTAGGTTTTTGCGATTAATTTTTCATAACAGTTACATGAGGGACCCAATTGAAAACAAATAGGAGTTTAGGGACCCAATTAAAAGAAACAAGTTTAAGGACCTAATTGAAATTTTAGTAAAAGTATAGGCACATACAAATTAATTTAACCTTATAATAATTGACTCTAAAATTATATTTATTATGATTTCTAATTGATTGATAATGTAAATTTTTATATTAACAATATATAAAAATTAAATTCTAAGTTTTTAATGAAATCTTTTATTTTTATTTCATTAAGAAAGACAAATTAATATTAGTCCAATATTTATATAAACTAATTCATTTTTTAATCCTTTTGTATAACTAATTCATTTTATTTGTACTCAAATTCAATGGATATATTTATTACAGGAAAGTTGGCACCCTCCAACAATTTGTTATTGTATATTTAATATTTATGTAAAGTTAAGATGTACAATAATAATAAAAAAGTTAATTAGAATATATGTAGTGTCATTAAATTACAAGTTATTATTTATAATAAATTTATTGATTTTTATAATACTTACTTTTTCTTATCTCTTTTTACAAGATTCTTTTCAATAAATTATTTGTTTATTTTATAAAATCTATTTTTAATTTTTATACATTCATTATTTTTCTTAAAACACTTTTAATTATTTAACAATTTTTTAACAAAAATTAATAAATGCTAGAAATTCATTAAAGTAACTCTTTCTCTACCTTATTAAGATTGGAGAAATTCACTCATTTACATTACTTATTTTCTCTTCAAATATTTTTTGGGTACATTCTCCAAACATTAATTACTAATTAATTAAAAGATAAATAATTAAGTAAAAAGAGAGATAAATAATGAGAAAAAAATGTTATACACATTTAACCTATTGAGTACATTCTCTAAAAGTTATACATTATTTTTTTGGTACATTCTCAAATATTCATATTGAGTGTTGGAGGCTTAGGGGCATTTGAACTTTTGAGGATTGTTAATTGTGTGTTTCAAGTCTTAGATTGATGGTTGTTTCAAAGAAAGGAGTGTGCATCTTACACCATTCTGACTCGAAGGATGCGATTCTCTAGGCAACAACATGAGAAACTCTTCATTGTTATAATGTGAGGGTCACAAGGCTATATAAGGGTTGCCTTTTTTGGTACTACAATTTTTGTTTTCAGTATAATATTATTTTTCCTTCTTTTTGCATAGAAAAAAAAAAAAAAAAGGTGCCGAAGGTTGGAGGGAGGTCAAGGTTTAGGGTTGAGGTTGCAAAGAATTTGGGCGATTGCAATCTATGCAATATGATCATTTTGTAGTGATAAAAGACAATTAATAAATCTTAAGTTTAAATAAATTATAAATGCAAGTTCTAAGGATTCAAACTTACTATAAATTAAAGTTTCACATTGTCACAAATCAAATCATTTATTGCATTCATCATGGTCACTAATAAAATGAGAATACTAAATTCATCAATTTAAAAATATAAAAACCAAGACTTAAAAACGCATATTTCCTGGTTAATAATATAAAATTCTTCACACTGAAAGCACGTGGGCTATTAAACTCTTAACAAGAAATATTAAGGAAACAAATAAAAATATTCTAAAAAGAGGGAAAAAAAAAGTAAAAGACGTTGTTATGATTATTTTATGAATAATTCAAAATTTTCTACAACATATTTTTATTAATATATTTTTTATATGCTAAATAATATACTTATTTTTATATTTAATATTTTCTTTACAAAGTGGGAGGATAATTTATAGAAAAATATAATATCCCTATTTTATTTAAATTTTGTTTGAGGAAAACGCAAGTTGCAGGCTTGCAGCTCTAAGGAAGGAGTGGCCATAACCGTAATTGGCTCTTGCTGTCTCAAATCAATTCTCACCGAATCATATCCTAATCGGGTCACTGTTACTGATTTTTTTTTTTTCAAATAAATATAACGGCGAGGATTTCATTTTAATTTAATTAATTAATAATTAATTAGCTAACAGTGCTGATTATTTCAAAAGCTAGAAGATTCTATTTGTTTTGTGGATTTGGTCTTATTCGCTCATTTTCGTGGCAACAGCCTCAGCAAGAGAGAAAGGTTTGGCGTCAAGGAAAAGTTGTAAGCGGCGATCTTTCTCGTTCCACTCTCTATTATTTATTTATTTATTTATTTTATTACTATTACTATTATTATTATGAAAACATGAATTTCTTATTTGAATTTTACTAGTAGAAACTAGAAAGACAGACATTACCTACATGTACAATTTTTTTTTGGAAATAAGGCATAAAGTAGGAGAAAGAATGGGATAAATGGCCACATAGGTAAATTAAAGATATAAATTAAAATGAGATATTGCTTAAATATTATTATTCAAATAAAAAACATGAATTTATTTTAATATTTTACTAATAGAAAGACAAACATTATTTGTATTTACTCTTAATTTATATTCTTTTCATTAAATAAAATCTCAAATTTAAATTTTGTCAATCAAAAAAAGATCTTATTAAATAGTAAAATCAAATTTTTTTAAATAAAAATTAATGATCAACAAGATTCATAGATTTTCGACAAAAAACTTCAAGCTCTTCCCATTCTATTATATTTGTCATTGTTAAAATGCTCTTTTATTATCTCAAATCATTTGTAAGTTTTAAACATCAAGAAAAATATTACCCCTAAAAAAACATCGAGAAATATTAATTACTTTTTCAATAATATTCTCCAATAATAAATACACTAATAAAATTATATTTCTAATTAAACAGTATAGTACTGAGTTAGTAAA